>CM050170.1:158867954-159442954 GCA_027410445.1 Discoglossus pictus | reverse complement strand
TTTAACAGAAGTTTTTAGTTAGTAAGACCTTGTTTTTGGATAAAAGTTCACCAACTAAAAACTTTTGTAAAAAAAAATATATAGAGCCCTATTCAATTGGCCGAATCGCAAGTGAATGAGGCCCTCTACTTTGTAAATTTTGCTATGGAAAATGTTGGTGCTTTTTAAAATGTATAATATAAATGATAGAATGGTAAAATCAATGATAGATGTGTACCTCGGATTTACCATTTTTTTAAAATAAATGTACCCTACCCTTTAGCTTTGATGACACTAAGATTCCTTTTACTTTCACGGAGAAGTTTCACATCTTATATAGAATTTATTAATGGCCTCCTCAGCAAACTTGCGACCAGTCAGTGCACTCGGATGGTGGTGTGATTTGCTATATCAACTTGGCCTCCTGCAGTCAGTGCTATTTTAAACTGGGCAGGGGATCATGATTTTCATTATTATTATAATTTATTTACAAAGGGCTGAATATATTCCTTAGCACTAAATGCAGGGGATACAATTAAATAAATAAAAACGCAAACATGAGAAAATGATACATGTGTGATGTCATATCTTGATTATATGTCAGGTTGAGCTGATTAGAACATATTTGATTAGTGACAAGGAATATTTATGTTAATCCATATAAAAATATGGCATTTCCAAGCTATTCGAACAGACATGGCAGGCTCTTCTTAATGCATCCAAAATATAAAATGCCTAAGTTATTATTATTTTTAAATAAAGTGTTGCAAATGTGTTATATACTATACTCAACTAAAAGGACAAGTCATGCCAATCTTCGTAAATCAATTTTATAATAGAGGCTGCAAAGTATAACATAGCAATTAGCCTCTCACCCATTATTATAAATCACTTGATTTCAGCTACTGGAAACTTTGTACATTTGAATTCATGTTATTGTAGTTTGTTTATTTGTAATGTATCTGCAATATTTAATTCTGGATATATTAATGAAATACTTGTAGTATCAAAAACATTTTATTAATACATAATTAAGCAAACATGGTTACAAATATGATGCGTCCACTGTTCCGAATAGCATTTGACAGAAAGACCAGATAAAAGTGCAGTGCCAGGAAACCTATTCACAAACAGTTATTATCCTATAGGGCCTCTGCATTGTGAGGCTCCTTTACTGGCTACAGTAGTTTCACAGTGCAGTGGATCCACAAACCAAGGGCCTCATTCAATTTAGCAATTTGTAGTTACAAGAGCCCGTAATGGAGCCCATAAAATAATTTGCTATTCAATTGGTGTCTTTAAGCTACCCGGAATCTGGTTGCGGGTTAGAAGCTCAAAATCCCTGCGGTTGTCAAAATCGTAACTCCGACCCATCTAAGCCTTTGATCTTTCAAGCCCGTAAATGTTACCATTGCAAATCGCTATTCAATTGCTACAATTTCTCAAGCCCGCAAACACCTTCACTCCTGTAAATGACAAATATAGAAGAAAATCCTACGAGTACCAGATAGGAGGGGGTTAAATACTTGTTCAAAGGACTGTAAAAGTAAATACAAAATCAATCCTGCACATTAAAAGATAGGGAAAGCGATTAAATACATTAAAATGAATTGCACAATAGTCTCAAGCTTGCAAATCCGCAATAAAAAAAATATTTTTTTTACGTTTTATTTTCGTGCTATTGCTGGAATCAAAAAGTTAATACATATCAGGCCACCCACATGGACTAGAACAGTATCGTCATTCATTTTTATTATTTTGTACATTGCCGGATTGCGAGTCCAATCGCATATGGGACTTCTAGACGCTAATTGATTGACGTTTAACCTCCTTGTTTTAATGACATCATGATGACGGTCTCATTTTCTATTGGCTGTTTCTAAATCGGTAGTTACGGCCTTGCTTATCTCATCATGATCACGCTCTGAAATACTATTTACGGGTGCATGGTTTACGGTTTAGACTTTCAGCCAGGTAGCTGCATGCTTGATCAATTGAATCGCTCTGTAACTGTTGCAATTTTCAAGCCATACAGGCCCAAGAATAGCAAATCACTTATTTTCCACCAGTGCTTTAAGAAAAGCTTGTTTTGCTAAATATTTCTGAGATCAGGTATACTAAAAGTATTTCAGGTGGAAAAAATAAGGCAGGAAATATGTTTCTTAATGTTTCAAGATCACTACTGGTTGCTAACTGGCTCCAATAGTGATTTAAATATCTTTGCAAATTAAAAAAATGTCCAATCTGACATGCTTTTAATATACATGATTTTATAAATATTTTATGAAACTGAGTTTGATGAAGGCAGCAAAAATGCCATGAAGCTAGTTTTTAATTTAAAAACTAAATGTTGATGCCTCTGTTGGACCCTGGAGGTAACCATGATACGTTTATGAACGCTTTGTGTCAGTGGCGCAGCTAATGAATGGAGGGCTCTTATTGCAAATTAATTTGTAAAAAAAAAGTGAACAGTGTATATGGGCGATCAGATTATCCCTAAACTTATCATCTTTCTATACAAATAATTATTTACCCTTCTGCTCTAATAGATTGCTGTAGTTCAGTCCTTCAGTTGGGCCCGACTCTCTGAGACTATTCGGACTGCAGCACCCCAGGCACATCTGTATGCTTCTGATTGTGCTTATCCATAAGGTTTTTTGGCAAACATACTTGAAGGGGTTGTTAGTTCCTTCTCCAGTGTACCACAATTGTCTGACTTCTTCTATGACCTGCCCATCTTGGGTAACCCTACATGGTGTAGCTCACAGCTTCATTGAGGTACCCAAGCCCCTTTTCCCCCTGCCATGGTAGAGATCCAGAAGCGGAATAATAAATTAATGATCTTTCATTACTCCAGGCTGCTGGTAGCAGAAGACCCCTACCCCGTTGTGGGCTCTGGTGCTTTGCACCAGCAGTAGCTCCGCCACTGTTCTGTGTGTAAAAGCAGGGCTTATATTTATTCATGCAAACTACCTGCTCATCTTCTTCAACTCAATTTTTTTTTTACCTTTAGTCTTCTATTCTACCTCCCCCGTCTCTTATATAAAATAGCACATCCCTCATGCTCCGGCTCTCAGGAAGTAATGAAACAACTACAAGATGGAATCTTCTATACATAAACAAGGTCTACAAACATTCTGATTCTCTCAGAACATTATTTTATGCTCAGTGCTTACATATCTGCTTAAATTGGGTGTATACTTCACAAACAATCGCAGCTTATCTTGAACTACAGCGGTCCTTTAAAGCAATTCAGTGACCCTGTCACCCGTGCCTCATATATAAAACAACTGTATGAAATGTGAGATGTTGCAGAAATGAATTTCAGGTGTGAATAATCTCAGCAATCCACAGAGGATACAGGCAATTTACATGTACATGTGTGAGAACCGTCTGCATCACGTTCCTGATCTGAATGCTGTAGCTTCATTTGCATAAGTTAAAGTATAAATATAGCATTACCTAAATTGGAGTTCCATGATAATTACAGAGATTCATGAATATCTCATATAGGGAGTCAGTTATGACAGAATTAAAAGACTGCTGTAGTTCAAGAAAAAAAGACACCTGTTTGTGAAGTATGTAAGAAACCACAATATTAGGAAATTTATATATTTCTAAGCGTGCTTGACACTCATGAGATTTATATAACAAAAGTGATAGGAATATAGTATTTATTATTATTTATACTTAGGGCAACGGCATAATAAAAACATATAAAATCATATAAAAGCATAATAGTAGGTCACTCTGTATTTTAGAATTTCAGGTAGGGATAATGCAGTTAGAACGCTATGACCCTCAAAGGGTTCCTCCTGGTTGGAAGGCGCAGTGGTAGCTGCTGCCCCAAATCTAACTGGTCTCTATTTCTTATTAATTTTTGTATCCAATTAAGGGCCTCATTCAATTGCAATTTGGTCAATTGAATAGGGCTCTATATAAGCACAGAGCATATTTATTTACAGATGTTTTTAGTTAGTGAACTTCTATCTAAAGCAAGGTCTTCACTAACTAAAAACGTCTGTAAAAAAATATGCTCTGTGCTTATATAGAGCCCTATTCAATTGGCCAATTGAATGAGGCCCTAAATAGTTATGTAGATTTTAATACTTGTATTAAGAAAATATACTTATTTTCTATACATATATTGTAAATGTATTATGTTCTCTAGAAATAAAACAATACAAAATTAGCTCCTCTCTCTCACAGACACACATATGTTCCATCAAATTAAAATGGATTCCTCCACAAGAGTATAACATTTGCATTTTATTTTTCTTTTGTAAATAATAGCTTTATGACTTTTACTTCCTTAAAAAGGCATGAAACACAGGTGCTTAATTCAAAGTATTTCAAATATCATGTTTTAAACATTATAAAAGTTATTTTTGAATTACAGAATATAAAAAGTATTTAAACTTAATTGAAACTAACAGGAAATTAAGAGAAAATAATGTAGAAGGGCCTCATTCAAATGTGATTTGGCCAATTGAATAGGGCTCTATATAAGCACAGAGCATATTTTTTTACAGAAGTTTTTAGTTAGTGAACTTCTATCCAAAAGCTAGGCCTTCACTAACTAAAAACTTCTGTAAAAAAAATATGCTGTGTGCTTAAATAGAGCCCTATTCAACTGGCCAAATTGCATTTGAATGAGGCCCTTAGTCCATAGATATCTTATGCTGGCAGAAGGCAAGTCCCCAATAGCAGTTAAACTACTGATTACATTTTTTATGCTCTGATACCTGTATTTGAAAAAAGAAAACACACTGTGGCATCAAATACCCTCTTTCAGATGCAACTAAGTAAAAACTATTTCACAGGCCTCTTTAGTACTTATTTTAGCAATAATAGAGTACGGCAGTTAATTACACAAGTGTTAAATTGCATATTACTTCTGGTACCATCAGTTTATTCTTTTTCCTAATGAGCATTAAAATAAATGTGCAGCGGTAATGTGCACTTAATAGGTATTATTGTGTGATAACCAGGCATTAAGTTGCATTTTAATTGGTGTTTTACACATTAAACTGCACATTATGTCTTAGTTATTGATACAGATTCTAGTCCCAGGCGTACATACACAGTGATGTGGGGTTACATATCTCACTGGCAGCTTTTTTTAATAACTTTTATTAGCTAATAAACTATAATGGCTTTTTTGATTCCTCCTTTTCCCTTCTCTCACACCCACACAAATACAATTACTGTGTATACTCGAGTATAAGCCGACCCGAGTATAAGCCGAGGCACCTATTTTACCACAAAATACTGGGTAAAATGAGTGACTCGAGTATAAGCCGAGGGTGGGAAATGTGCTGCCCCCTGTGACCCTCTTGTGCCTTCTGTGTCCCCCTCTCTCTCCCTTGTCTCTTCTCCCGTCTCCCTTCCCTGTGTCTCTTCCCCCTCTCCCTTCCCTGTGTCTCTTCCCCCCCTCTCCATTCCCTGTGTCTCTTACCCCCCCTCCTCATTCTCAACCTCCCTCCTCAACCCCACTCCTCGAGTATATACAGTATTTTCTTGGAATAGGGGACCTGCTTTCCCGCCATATAAAAACAAATATTTTCAAACTGACATGAAAAGTCTACATTTTCACTTATTTAAATATTAGAATATTTGCCTAGAAAATGAGTGCTGCAAAATACTTTACTTTTATTCCACAATCAAAGACAACTTTTGAAAATATCCAGATCTCCTTAAAAATATTTTGGCTACAAATAAAGGATAATAATAATAATAATAATAATAATAATAATAATAATAATAACAATAAATAAATAAACTTGCTGAAGGGCAAAATAATTTTAGAAAGCAAAAGCAATAATAATAAATACACCCTTTACATTTTTATCTAATATAATTATTCACCTCTATAGGCCATATTATATTAGCTACTTGCAAATGCCTTGAACTCATAAATATGGCTTTGGGTGTTTTTACTATAAATGTTAATATGCATTCATATTGACTTAAGAATTCATTAGTGCTTATAAGTAATATTTTCAGAATATGTAGCAATATTAAAAATGATTTTAAGTGTGTATAAATGTACGAATTGGGCAATAGAATAGGGCCCTGAGTGTCTAGTTTTTGAGCTAACTGTCTCCTACTTTCTCTTGAGAGTGGTTCCATGGGTTTTCCATTAGTCTGGTTGAAAGCACTAGCAATTTTAGCTGCCATATTGCTATTGTGCAGATAAAACATTTCTCTGTTGGATATCTTCTCCCACTACAGATCAGGAGAACCCAAGATGGTAGATTGCACAGCAGCATAATTGTATATAAAAGTAATTAGTTGGAGGCTGTTTTATTTTATTTTGCAGCAAACACATTGAGTCAAATTAGAAGTTGTCCTATGAGTGAATTATTTCTCTTGTTGCTGTTTAGTCATTCAGTTTGGTCTGATTCTCTGTGACCTTATGGACTACAGCACGCCAGGCACATCTATCAGCCACTGCTATGCTGAGATCTATCAAGCTCATGCTCATTGCTTCAATTACCTCATCTATCCATCTTCGCTTCTGCCATCCCCTTCTTCTTGTACCTTCAATCTTTCCCTGCATCAGAGTTTTCTCTAAGGAATCATGTGTTCTCATGATATGTCCATTATGTATCTATAGAAATCAGTAACTCACATAGGGCAGTCTGTGATTTGCTGATCCAAAGCTGAGTTGATAAAACAGTTCTAACATTTGTATTTACACAAGGATTACAGGTAAAATTCTTAATTTTAACCTTTGCCTCTCCCATTTTTAATTGAATGATTAAAAAATACTATTTTACCTAATTAAATTAAATATCCAATTAAATGAAGCTATGGGACTTTTACTTCCTTATTCTAATTCACAAATATTAAAAGATCTGCGTGAGATACTTCTATGTCACAATATTACCCTGTAAGGTATGACATATTTCTCAGTTCTTTTACCTCTAGATCTAGATCCTCACACACCACCTTCTCTTCTTCCTCTGAGCCCATATAAAATGTCCTCCTACCTACCCTGTCCACACCCATCCACCTATGATTTGTGTTACTTTATAGTGCAGGCTTCTGCACTATCACCACCATGTTTCAAAACTGATACACCCACAGACTGAATTACTAATTAACCCTCTAGTCTATTTTAAATTACTTGCCAATCTATTGTTTTTCCTTTTCATTACTTAATCCTTTTGTCTGTAAGCTCGCCAGCTCTCAGTCATATGTATTATCGTTAGCTCAAGGGCAGGGACAAACTGATTCCTTTTGTATCAGTCTGTGAAATTACTAATTGTCATACTCATTTACAACTGTACTCCAGCGCTACTGAACTGTGTTGCCGCTAAATAAAAATTAGATAATAATAATAATTATCTCTTTTGACCATGATATAACCAAAATGATAAATATAAGTGTGTTTATATACACATACTATTATATATATATACGAGCGAATTGCTTGTCAAAAAATGATGGCAATAAAATTGTAAGGCAGGTAATGCTGTTTGCCACACAAAGTAAGACTTTTGGTCATCTGAGTACCTTCAGGGCTCATTGCGAGCCTCTTGGTTGGTGTATTTTTTGTTATCAGAGCCCCTTCGGCGCTCATTGCAAGGTCTACGCTGATCGCCTTTTGGCGTTCATTGCGAGCCTCTCCCCGGTGTACTTTTGCTGCTCTGAGAACCCTTGGCTCTCATCGTGAGCAGTGCGCTGAACGACTTTGGCGTTTATTGCGATTCTGTCATCTGGCCCTTTTTTTTTTTTCTCTATATGTATTTTTTAATGATAATAAAATCATAAATGAATATACTTTACCGATTTGTAATTAATATATGCAGCAAGCAATATCCTGAAGAGCTAACAATCTGTTTTGATGTTCCTGCAGCATACAATGTACATTTGCACTCTTGCTGAGCTGAGGTGTAAGTGTCAGCAATGTGTGCAGTGTGTAGTGTAAGTAGGCTGCGTGCGTGAGGGGAAACCGTTTGTTTAGATGTGTAATTCTGCATTTTGTAATGGTAATGTTATTAGTTGCAAGTTACTGTTGTAAAATGGCGGCAGTTGTGTATGTGTTACGCGGGTGTGGATGATTTTGCATCCTTCCTAATAGTGCATTTTATACCTTGTACGGGCTTGTGTAAAAGTCTTATGTGTCTGGCGTTTTTTTGCGTGTGTATTGGTCGAGTAGCCTGTGTAGGATAAGTAGGCTGCGTGCGCGAGCGTAAAGCGTCTGCTTAGCTGTGTAATTCTGCATTTTGGAATGGTATTGTTATTAGTTGCAAGATAGTGTTGTACGGGCCGTAATTTTTTTATGCGTTTTTTTCAAACTGCTATGGGTCTCGCATTGTGAATTGTGTAATTAAGTTTTGTGTTGATATGTAGTTCCGCGGGTCATAGCGCAGTGAGTGCCTTTGGCTCTTACTTCCTAAGTTGTACGGGGTCGTAGGAGGCGCTCATCTCCACCAGCGCAAGAAGCGCCTTTGGATCTCCTTGCCAGCAACTGTGGCCCGCAAGGGTTAGCAACAACCTGTATTGCTCACAACTATATATGTAACTAGCGAATTGCCCGTCAAAAAATGACGGCAATGAAATTGTAAGTGAGCTAATGGTGTTTGGTGTATATAATGTGGCTGATGTAGAGTCCTTCATTTTCTATGTCGAGCGACTTTTTCGGAATATCCGTAGGTGTTTGGTGGACTTTTTTCGGAATATCCGTAGCTGTTTGGTGGTGTTTTGCGTGTTTATGTTGGTGTTTTGCGTGTTTAGGGTCCTTTAGCCTCGTTTTCGTTTTGTTCTGCCGCCATTTTTTCTCTCACTTAGGTGATTTTCGGGTCTCTAAACTCCGAAATTTGTGCTTAAATGGAGGTGTAACTTCACTTGCAGAGGTCCTCGGTGCCCCCCCCTGCTGTGAGTAACCTTTTTATGTGTTTGTTGTTTGTATTTATTGTGTTTGTAATGTTTTTGGGGTTGCGCGGGTTGCGTCCTTGTTTTTTAATCTCGTAGGTGTTTTTTGGCAAATACATAGGTGTTTGGTGGTGTTTTGCGTCTTTAGACTGATGTAGCCTCGTTTTCATTTTTTTCGGTGGCCATTTTTTCTCTCGCTTAGAGAATTTTTTAGTGTCTAAACTCTTTTAATTTGAGTTAAATTGAGGTGTAACTTTAGTTTTCGAGGTTCTGCATGCTCCCTCTTCCTGTAAGTAAGCTTTTTATGTATTTGTTGTGTGTATTTGTTGTATTTTTAATGTTTTCATGTGCGCAGGTTTTGCGAGGTCGTAATGGGTCGTAACGTGTCTCGTATTTTCCTTGCGTAACGACGTAAATTTTGCGAGGGCGCTCCATGCCAGCAACTGAGGCCCTTGCTTTGCTCCTCGCGGTGCTCCTTGCCAGCAACTGCGGCCCTCGCCTGCAAGCATTAGCAACAACTCACATGCTCACAACTATATATGTGATTATATTTATATATATATATATATATATATATATATAAATATATATATATATATATATATATACATCTACATATCTTAAAGTATGTGGTACAAATATACATAACAGTATATAAAATCACAGTATATACGTCCTTCGCAGCTGAATAGCGTGCCGTCATCAGGGCGCAGAGAACTGCGCTCTTATGATGCTTTGCAAGGCAAGCAGAGTCTGCTTCTCATGCGCAAAGATCGGGGTGCCAGATTAAACACTTCTTCCTGAACCCCCATATCATGCTCCCCTTAACTGTACCATCCAGTGTAGGTATATAACAAATGACAGAAACTCAGCTGCCCAGTGAGAAATAGCCGGATTATGGGTACCAGACAGGGGCAGCTCACACAGCGCTCCAGATTGGTGCCGTGTGATCTACCCCTGTCTGGTGCTGTGTGAGCAGCCCCTGTCTGGTGCAGTGTGAGCCGCCCCTGTCTGGTGCTGTGTGACCCGCCCCTGTCTGGTGCTGTGTGAGCTGCTCCTGTCTGGTGCAGTGTGAGCTGCCCCTGTCTGGTGCTGTGTGATCTACCCCTGTCTGGTGCTGTGTGATCTACCCCTATCTGGTGCTGTGTGACCCGCCCCTGTCTGGTGCTGTGTGAGCTGCCCCTGTCTGGTGCTGTGTGATCTACCCCTATCTGGTGCTGTGTGACCCGCCCCTGGATGTATAGTTAAGGGGTACATGATATAGGGGGCCAGTCCAGGCAGAAGTGTTTAATCTGTCAACCGACCTTCGCACATGAGCAGCAGACCCTGTGCAGTTCTCGGCACCCTGAAGATGGCGTGCTATTCAGCTGCGTGCAAGGGTTGGGGTGCCACAGTATATACAACAGAAGTGCTGATATTACCTTGCTCATTATTGGTTTTCTATTAATCAGACTTTCTTAGGAAGCTAAGGAAGTTCTTTGTGGAGGGCCAAGGCCATTAAGTCACAAACTCAGATACATACGATACATTCTATGGGCCTCATTCAATTGTAATTTAACCAATTGAATAGGGCTCTAAATAAGCACATAGCATATTTTTTTTAAAGAAGTTTTTAGTTAGTGAAAACCTTGCTTTTGGATAGATGTTTAGAAAAAAAATATGTTATGTGCTTATTTAGAGCCCTATTCAATTGGCCAAATCGCAATTGAATGAGGGCCTCTATATATATATATAAAAATGTATTCATATATATATATATACATATACTATATACATATACAGTGCTGTTTCTGTTTGTAGTTATGTTTTGCTATTTTCTGTAATATATAGACCATATATATATATATTACAGAAAATGGCAAAACATAACTACAAACAGAAATGCCACTGTATATGTATATAGTACTCCAGGCACTGTACCGGCATTTAGCGGCAGACTGCTGCCCCCTGAAAATGTGCTGCCCTCATCCTGGGCCTTGGCAGAAACACACCACTGTTGCGACATCCTAAAATTTTGCATAGTGTAATTTAATTTAAACATAATTAAGTTAAACTGAATAGTACACATTTGTTGAATTTTGTTTTGAGAGATAAGCGATGTGCTTGGGACTGTGGAATAACTGTAGCAGCTCATTAAATTTAGACTCTGTGTCCTATTCTACCCTATGTTATAGCTATAAAATATTTACCTAGAGGGTCTGTTTTACTGCAGGAAATATGAGTAAAAAAAGGTAGCAATCAGGACATTTTATTTAGAGATAGCAGATTTAAGAATGAGACAAAACACACATTATTTGACCCAACAGACAAGCAGTACTCTCATTATAGGGCCAGTGTAGGTTTTTATTTGATTATTTAGTAAAAGACTAGAAATAAATGTAATGTACCTTTTAAAATGTACAATGGAACTTTAGTGTATCAGGGACTAGCATATCAACTCCTCTCCCACTCTATTTGTTTTCCGTAGAGTGGGAGAGGATCTGACTGATGTGGGATTTCCTGCAGTTGGTTTGTGATGATTTATAATCTATAGTATATTTCAATAAATACATTGTCAATCTGTGTCTTGAAGTAGTAGTGTATTTTCAGTCAACAATCTTATTTTCAAGGGGGTAGCAGGGTTCCTCAAGATGTCAATGCAATGTCATGGAATAGTGTGTGTCCAGACAGAGCTCTTCATTGGCTGCCTTCCAGTCAGAGCTGAGAAACTGCTCATTGTTAATCACATTTATACAGTAAGTCTTCATTCAAGGAAGAGCAACAACCATTGCCTAGACACAAGCTTGTGTGTAACCATTTAGTACTGACTCCCAACCAGAGCCGTTCACATCTCCTTGATGATCTCATACAGACAAGAAGCTCATGGTGGAAATCGTACATTTGATATAGATTATTGTTTTTTTAATAATTGATGAGGAATTGTATACCTAATTAAATCATCAACGTCTTGTTATTAGGGTGCTGAGTGGTCAAGCACACGTACTAAGTATATAGATGTGTCATTTTTAATTATCTACGGTATATCAGTCTTGAAGTCCTCTACTTACACTGCTAATTGGCTCCATGGATGTCGGTTTAAGTTGGAAACCCATGTTATAATGCTTAAATGTAATGTATCTATTGATGTACAAAGACACAGAAAAAAAAATCACTACATTTATTTTACTATTCACATATTTGTGGCTCAAATGTTAATAGAACTAGACATTTTCTGTCTTATTTTTAAAAAAAGTAGATGTCCAGGTTTCTGTTCCTTGAACGAATTATTGTATGAAACAGTGTACTTCAGGACTTTATTAATGAATAATCAACTATGTTTGAAGAAATTGCCTATCTATCTACCTATCTATCTATCCACCTACCTATCCATCTATCCACCTACCTATCCATTTATTCCTCTATCTATCTATCTATCTATCTATCTATCTATCTATCTATCTATCTATCTATCTATCCATCTATCTATCTATCTATCTATCCCTCTATCCATCTATCTATCTATCTATCTATCCATCCATCTATCTATCTATCTATCTATCTATCTATCTATCTATCTATCTATCTATCTATCCATCCATCTATCCCTCTATCCATCTATCTATCCATCCATCCCTCTATCCATCTATCTATCCATCCATCCCTCTATCTATCTATCTATCTTTGGGATTTAATAAAAGTTACTTTTAATTTCCTGCCTGAAGATAACATAGTATTAGCATAAATTAGATATTTTATGTAATATTTTCTAGTTGAAAATTCACAGCGTTATCAATTATTAAAGTTCTGTATTCCAGTAACAGATTGCCGGTAATGTTTTATGGATGTGTCTAGAATGAGAAACAATTTTAAAATATGACATGCATTTTGGTTGGAAAGTCCGCAATCGTACAAAATATCCAGTTCAGTTATTAAGTTTAGTTTTTTTTTTCAGTATTAGCTAGTGAGGAATGCTAAGTATCTCTTCTGCCCAGTATCAATACTTCCAATAGAACATATGGTCCCTTTAATGTATTTTATGATGATTTTCCCATCCATCAATTATGGCTATATACAAAAACAATGCAACTGGTTTGATCATAGCACACAATATACAAATTTGTACATACAACGGAACATAATACATCCACTTAAAACGCGTACATAGGTCTTCATGTTTAAAATAACATGTAACATCTCCAACACTAACCTCAACCATAACATGAATCTTAAGCCATAACCATAAAATCTAGCTCTAACTTCAACCCTAACCCCAAACCTATCTTCAACTATAAAGGCAATACTAAACAATATCCATTATGTCTAATCCTAAACCCAACCCTATCTAGAATTCTGAAATGAAATTTGCCCCTAGACCTAACCCATCTCCAGTCTCATTCGAACAAGAATCCTAAAACTCTTAAACCTAACGTCTAACCCTAGACCTTATCCTAATCACCTCCTTAGGCACCAAGGGCCTCATTCAATTGCGATTTGGCCAACTGAATAGGGCTCTAAATAAGCACATAGCATATTTTTTTAAAGAAGTTTTTAGTTAGTGAAAACCTTGCTTTTGGTTAGATGTTTACTAACTAAAAACTTCTTTAAAAAATGCGTTATCTGCTTATTTAGAGCCCTATTCAATTGGCCAAATTGCAATTGAATGAGGGCCCAAGATTGTAGACAGACAGCATGGGCAAACCAGGGGCTTAGTTCAAATCTGATTTGGCCAATTGAATAGGGCTCTATATAAGCACATAGCATATTTTTTACAGAAGTTTTTAATTAGAGAAACCTTGCTTTTAGATAGACGTTCACTAACTAAAAACTTCTGTAAAAAAATATGCTATGTGCTTATATAGAGGCCTATTCAATTGTCCAAATCGCATTTGAATGAGGCCCAATGTGGGCTTATTGGCTGATATCTGCCATCAAACCTATATTTCAGTTTTTACCTTAATTATGAATCCTAATGAATACAAGCACAAGTGTCACATCAGTAGACTCAGTTTAGTGACACCTCGCTGCGGGATTATATGAAGTAACATATAATTTGATTAACATTTTTTTTAAGATTTTTAATTTTCTACAGAGCCTTGCAAAAGTATTCGCCCCCCTTGACTTTTTACCTATTTTGTTACATTACAGCCTTAAATCCAAAGTTTTGTTAATCTAAATTTTATGTGATGGATCAGAACACAATAGTCTAAGTTGGTGAAGTGAAATGAAAAAAATAAAAATAAAAATAAATATATATATATATATATATATATATATATATAAATTAGAAATAGAAAACAGAAAATTGGCATGTGCGTATGTATTCACCCCCTTTGTTATGAAGCCCATAAAAAGCTCTAGTGCAACCAATTACCCTCAGAAGTCACATAATTAGTGAGACAATGTCCACCTGTGTGCAATCTAAGTGTCACATGGTCTGTTATTACATATACACACCTTTTTTGAAAGGCCCCAGAGGCTGCAACACCTAAGCAAGAGGCACCACTAACCAAACACTGCCATGAAGACCAAAGAACTCTCTAAATAAGTAAGGGACAACGTTTTTGAGAAGTACAAGTCAGAGTTAGGTTATAATAAATATCCAAATCTTTGATGATCCCCAGGAGCACCATCAAATCTATCATAACCAAATGGAAAGAAAATGGCACAACAGCAAACCTGCCAAGAGACGGCCAAAACTCACGGACCGGGCAAGTAGGGCATTAATCAGAGAGGCAGCACAGAGACCTAAGGTAACCCTGGAGGAGCTGCAGAGTTCCACAGAAGAGACTGTACATAGGACGACAATAAGCTGTACGCTCCATAGAGTTGGGCTTTATGGCAGAGTGGCCAGAAGCCATTACTCTCAGCAAAAAAACAAATGGCAAATTTTGAGTTTGAGAAAAGGCATGTGTAGACTCACAAAATATATGAGACTAAAATTAATCTTTTCAGCCTTCAAGGAAAACGCTGTGTCTGGCGCAAACCCAACACATCACATCACCCAAAGAACACCATCCCCACAGTGAAACATGGTGGTGGCAGCATCATGCTGTGGGCTGTTTTTCAGCAGCCGGGACTGGGAAACTGGCCAGAGTTGAGGGAAAGATGGATGGTGTTAAATACAGGGATATTCCTGAGCAAAACCTGTACCACTCTGCGTGATTTGAGGCTAGGACCTTTTGAGGTAAGTTCACCTTCCAGCAGGACAATGACTCCAAACACACTGCTAAAGCAACACTACAGTAGTTTAAGGTAAACATGTAAATGTGTTGGAATGGCCTAGTCAAAGCCCAGACCTCAATCCAATAGAAAATCTGTGGTCAGACTTTAAGATTGCTGTTCACAGGAGCAAACCATTCAATTTGAAGGAGCTGGAGCAGTTTTGCAAGGAGGAATGGGCAAAAATCCCAGTGGTAAAATGTGGCAAGCTCATAGAGACTTATCCAAAGCGACTTGGAGCTGTGATTGCCGCAAAAGGTGGCTCTACAAAGTATTGACTTTACGGGGGGTAAATAGTATGCACATTTACTTTTTCTGTTATTTTGTCCTATTTGTTGTTTGTTTCACAATAAAAAAAAAACATCATCAAAAGTTCCATCTTGTGTGGTTTCAGCACTTGCGACCAGCATTGAGTCTGACGGTGTGTGATTATGTTATCTATAAGTAGAATAAGGGATGGTGGGAGTGGGGAAGAGGGTGAAGGGTAGGCAATTAGTTTCATCATTGGAGTAATTACCAACAACCCATTTCCCCCACGCATATTATAAGCAGGTAATCATAAAGATAACTGCAAGTCCTGATCCTGCAGAAATGTAAACACCCCTCTCAAACACAGAGCGTTCCCAATAGTATCCGGGATGCCTCTAGGAACTGGCAGACAGATTTAAATAATTTTCCAATTAAAAATTACATTTTTGCCATTTTTCTGCCTAAATAATCTATGTTAGCCAGACAGTTTTTCTCACCACATAATGTACCTTTAAAGTGCTTCTCATTTCTGTACCCTCCTGACTCACTTTTGTGTATGTTATTGATTCTCTGAATGATAAACAGCTTTACATAAAATGCATTAGAGTGGGAGCAGGTAAACCAGGAACATTCTGTACTGAACCGTATTTAAATTGAAAAAATAATATTAACCAAGTCAGATAAGTCTTTCGCAAGCATATCAAACTGGTACAGGGGCCTCATAAGACCCAGACATCACTAAATGGCATTCTTGACCTCTTTTTTTTTTTTTTTTTTTTTTAAACACTGTGATCAGGGTCTTTTGAGTAACTTCAATTGAAAATAGGAAAAAATGTTTAGAATGTAAAAAATACAGAGCCTCTATTACATTTCAATGTATATGAAATTTTGCTGCAATGGAATCTACCATTTTCATTTCTGATGATCACCTATTTGAATACAGAGAAAATGTCCATCTGCACAATGGAAATGTGGTATCTAAAACTGATTGTGTTTTCATTAGGATTAATAGAAAGCTTATTGTTTTGCAATGATACACCATCCTGGGAAAATAAAATAAATCAGAAACCAGCAGTAATTAAAAATTGGGTATCAAAGATAAAAAAAATGTCAAAGGTTGTGTGTATATTTGTTTTTGTTTTTTTAACAGGCCATGAATACAAAAATAACCACAATGGTCATTTAACCCTACTGCTAACAATTCATTTGAATTAAATTAAATTTTTCAACAAATCTCTTTTGGCTGTGTGTATAGGAAGCAAAAGCTAAGCCTCCTACACCACCAGCTTGTAGCGTTGGCAAGCTGGGCTGGCTTAGCAAATCTGCCTTTGGATAAGGTCTCTGCATGAGCTCAGTGGTAGAGGGGGCAGAGGCGAGGTGGCCCAAATAATAGCATTGAATGTCATGTGAGCGAACGTGAATATTCCCTAAACCACAAATACATGCCAGTAACAGTTTACATCTTCACAACAAATATCTGAACAGATTCAAATAGAGGATCACTATAGATGGGGGGGAATTGTGAAATATGTAACAAATTAACACAATTAGCAGCTGCGTAAGCCATGAGCATTCAAGCATTTTTAGTTAACAAAATATATCTGTCTTTGTTTGTGTCTGTGAGCTTTCATGTTGTCTTTAGTATTACCGACTGACATGGAGCCAAAGGAGCTGTGCCATGACCTATGTTCCCTTTGATTTTTTTGAGTCTGTGTGCACTAAAAATTTCTGTTGTGCAACATTTTGCAAGGAGAGTAAACTCCTGTGCGCATTAGCGAGTCAGGTGATAATCAGTGTTATTGTGCGTTAAGACATTTAGCAAAGTTTTACATGTAGAACTAGATTTTTTACTAACACTAATTGTTGCAATTAGCTTCCATATGTAAAGGGAATTCAACCTTCTTAATTGTACATAAATAATATTGGGTGAACTCTTTTCACAATGCTGCAGAGCTATTGAATTTACAATAGATCTTAAACTTATTTTATAATACAGTAGATTCTCAGTTAATTGGCACCCATGGGGATTGGTAGATGCCGGATAAATGTAGTTTTTGGTTGCTTGAGAGTTACATATAAAAGATGCGCTGCACATAGTATACTCTGTTAAGTATATTTGTCATTGAGGGGTGTTCTAGCAGCAGCAGCTTTCACTCCTCACTTACACACTGGCTCAGTTACTCATGCTAGGGGAATGTAACGCCAACACTGCACTGGCTGCTTCCAGGTAACACTGAATTGCAGAGATGTACAGTGGATGAAATCTAGGTGCCTGTAATCATTTTGTGGCATTAAAACCTGGCTCATGGCATTTGTTGAGCCCTGCAAATCTTAATTTTAATTTAAAGTACAGGTTTCAATTTTTTTCTGGTTACATGAGAGTTTTGATTGCTGTAATCATGCCAATAAGATCTTTTACTTCACTATCACTCTGTTGCTTTTGATATCATTGATTTGTAAATTAGAGTGGGAGTAATTATACAATAATGGCTTTTATACTGTATTCATTTTAAGTGTTTTAATGACGATAGATGTAGCGGGTACTAGTCCATATATCAGAGCACACTTAAACATAACTTACATAATATACCATCAAAGTGTACTATTTTTCTAAATAGCAACTCATTCAGATATTCTAAATATTGGGAGTCCTTCAGTCATTTAACCACATATTGTGTTCTTTGTTCCCACCAAATACTCAGTCTTTTTCGCCACCAGCCTGGTGGCAACAGGTACTAATTCTATATGAAAGAACATTCATTTATAATTCCCTATAGGTGGATATTTAATCATAGTTTTCCCATTAACTTTTTCCACCAAGTGAGAAATAGATCACAATTGTTCCTTTATACTTTTCCTTTTGCAATGTATAATTATTTTCTTTGTTATGTGCACATAACATTTCCCCCATTAACTTTTTCCTCCCAGGGAGAAATAGAACTCCATTGACCCTTTTCCTTTTGCCCTGTGCGATTCTTTTATTTGTTATGTGCACACATTGAAATGCTGTTTACACTGTATGGAAGGGTGAATGACGTTGATGCTTTGAGAGAGAAAGCTAATGTCGGGTGTCGGCGTCTGACGTCGGAACAGGACATCAGGATTTGCCCTAATGATTTTCTCCGCCCACCAGCACTCTCTCACAGGGAGCATTGGCATTTATTCACAGAACAAATAAAAGAGTCAGTGGGGATCTATTTCTCTCTGTGTGGAAAAAGGGAATGGGGAAAACTAATATTAAATATCCCCCTAGGTATCTGTGTGCGCTCATCTCAGGGTTTGTGTGCGCGCGCACATGCGCACAGCTTAGAGGGAACAGTGGCCATGACCATATTTTTGTTCTACCATCCTTACTACCCCACACTTTACTCACACTGCAAATCCTTATTTATTTACTCTGTTTCCAGCCTGTCATGAGCAGGAAATATTAATGTCATATTAGCTTCTAGACAGTAGCAGAATCTGTTAAAATTATGATCTACTGTAAAAATGTTTGTGCTGTATACTCCTTCTTATATAGCTGATAATGCTGTTAGTTTCTTATATACTTCACAAACATGTGACTTTTTCCTAAACTAAAGTGGTCCAAAAAATGGGTCAGTTTCACTTACATTATTATAGAATCAGGCTTTTTTCTGACGGTGCAATAGCTGCTTTCTGTTAAAGGACCAATTCCCATACTTATAAAATACTTTATGTAAAACTTAATTTGTTTTTGCATTTCATTTATTTATCGCAAGAGGGGTGGCCCAAATTATTGTTTTTTTTTGTATCAGGGCTTTTCGTCCTCTAACTCCACCACTTTTTCCATGGACACGCTCTAAAGGGAAAGCAACTAAAACAGGAAGCTCAGCTAGGAAATTAAATCCTACAGCAAAGGATTGGATCAATGTGGTGCAGTTTAACCAAGCTCCCAACCACAATGTACCCATATGATCATTCACTAAGGTCCTTTTGGCTTGTCGTGTATGTATCCGACAGATCAAACAACAGAAGTGTAATCATAATAATGATATAGCAATCTTTATTTTACTTAGCTTTAATTCCACAAAGCTGACAGACCCCACCAAATCGATCAGCTCCTCAGAATAGCAGGTGACAGAGACATTCCTCCTAGCATGAATCCATTGAAGGATGAAGTCTACGCAGTTTGATAGGGTCCCCATTGTCATGAACGATTTGGGGCCATGATGGGACCCCTTGCAACCCACAAGTAACTCTGCTATTTGGAATGCTGGCACACTGGGTGTTAATGTCAAGAACTATTACAACGGACCTGAAACTTGTTGTTGGGGACTGAACTACAATAATTCATTTGGTGGTTACTAAATCATGTTATATGCACTGTAATAATGCATCTGTGATAGAAGTAGGTCCTAGGATGCTATAATTATCTAAAAAATACTGTAGTCACTTATGTGACAAAGGGTTAATCTATAGAATCTTTATGGCCCTGCAATTGGCCACGTGTGAAGTCTCTGGCTTTATTCATGAAAGGGGGAACTAGTTTTATGGCTCTGTAAGAGGAGAAAAAAAGGTGTAATTAGAAGAAAGCCAGATGCCTCTATACATCTGGAAATCATGTGGGTGAGGGGGGATAGCAAGCTATTTGCTTAGGAGGATGGGCTTGAACTGGGAAAGTTCTTTGGTGTTTTGTGTAATCTTTCTGTGTTGATATATATCTCTGAAACAATAAAGAAGTGGCCAGTCTGACTTTGGACACACTAACGAAAGGTTGTGTCAGAGTCTGCTTGTACTAATCCAAGGTACATGGTGTGTGATTCTTAGATCCTAAGAATAGGGGTCTGATGGTGCATGTCTCTGCAGTAATGATGCTGTCATCTGAAGTGTCTGCTGGTGTCGAGATCTGAACAAAAAGTTGCGACCATAGAGAGAGAGAGATTTGGGGTGAGCGTGGTCCACGAAATCAGGCGGTTGTGACACCCATATTTATAGCAAATCATAAACAGGAAGTTATACTGGCGATTATTGCTCATTTCTTTGTTAAATAAACAAGCCTTAGGCACCATGACTGGGTCTTGTCCAGAGCTCGACAAGTCACTCTCTTTCATACAAACTTACAAGGATAATTGAATGTAGATTAGTATTCATTGAAATTGATCCTTTATTTGGAGTCTTTGATATAGCCTTTAAAGGGTCAGTGTAGATTGAGAAAAATGTAATTTGTGAACATTTTAACAAATTAACACCATTAATAACTGTGTAAACCACAAGCATAAAAACACGCTTAGGTAAAATGTGTATTGTAGTAGAAACTTCTTGTGCCTGAAGAATGCCTTGTTTGCGTCTTCCACACCTTCTGATGGATTGGAGACTGAGTGAGAGTGTTCTCCTAATTTTGATTTTCTATTCAACAGTGGAAGGAGGAGAATAGTTGATTCATTAATGGATTCTTCAAAGATTTCAGCACACACAGACATATGAAGTGTGTCACTCTATTACTACAGTGAATTTATGGAGTAGATTTACTAGTCGTTGCAGGGATCTACAATGGGTTGTGAAGGGCTGTCTGACAGTTTTGTCTACAGTTAATGCATAAAGCAAGGGTTCCCTGGTGGTCCAGTGGTTAGGATTTAGTTATTTTAACGCTGTGACCTGGGTTCAATTTCAGTCAGGGAATCAAGAGGTCACACCACCCTGAAGATAAGCAGGGTTGGGCCTGGTCAGTACCTGGATGAGAGACCTAGGAATGCCAGGAGCTGTATGATGTGGCCCACTGGAGAAGGAATTGGCAACCCACTCCAGTATCTCTGCCATGAAAACCAAGTGGATCAGCATGATCATGGACAAAAAGACGTGCCTGGTGTGTGACAGTCCATGAGGTCACGGAAAGTCGGAAATGACTGAATGAAAATAAAAAAGAATAGAAGGGTGCGAAATGCAAAATACGTAAAGCAGGTTTCAGCAAAGCACATTACAGCAGCCAAAGTAGAGTAAATTAACGGGGTATGTCTTTACAGAGGCGGAGCTAGTAAATGGAGGGTTCCTATGTATACTAATTTGGGGAACTCCCTTCCAATTTTTTTATACAATGTTGATATCTGTTATCAATAAACATATATATATACAGTTGTGCTGAAAAGTTTGCATACCCTGGCAGAAATTGTAAAATTTTGGCATCTATTTTGAAAATGCAAATACAAATAAAATGTATTTTATTGAACAATAGTGATCATATGAAGCCATTTATTATCACATAGATGTTTGGCTCCTTTTTAAATCATAATGATAACAGAAATCACCCAAATGGCCCTAATGAAAAGTTTGCATACCCTTAGTTCTTAATACTTTGTATTGCCCCCTTTAGCATCAGGGTGCAGTCTGTTGTAATAGTTGTCTATGAGGCCCCTAATTCTTGCAGGTGATATAGCTGCCCATTCATCTTGGCAATATGCCTGCAGGTCATCTTTGGTCGTCTTGCATGAACCGCATGTTTGATATCTCCCCAGAGTGGCTCGATGATATTAAGGTCAGGAGAATGTGATGGCCACTCCACAACCTTCACCTTATTCTGCTGTAACCACTGGAGGGTCAACTTGGCCTTGTGCTTAGGGTCATTGTCATGCTAGAAAGTCCAAGAGCGTCCCATGCGCAGCCATCGTGCAGAAGAATGTAAAATTATCTGCCAGTAGTTTCTGATAACATGCTGCATTCGTCTTGCCATCAATTTTCACAAGATTCCCTGTGCCCCAAACATCAGTGAGCCACCACCATGCTTCACAGTGGGGATGGTATTCTTTTCACTATAGGCCTTGTTGACCCCTCTCCAAACATAGCGCTTATGTGAGGCATGTCAAGGTGTTGTCGGGCATATTATAACCAGGCTTTTTTGTGACATTGGTGCAGTAAAGGCTTTTTTCTG
The DNA here is from genome assembly GCA_027410445.1 of Discoglossus pictus. Classification (NCBI taxonomy): domain Eukaryota; kingdom Metazoa; phylum Chordata; class Amphibia; order Anura; family Alytidae; genus Discoglossus; species Discoglossus pictus. Next base: position 159,420,762 of record CM050170.1, on the reverse strand, counting down.
GCATCTCAACCATGTAGCTCATTTTTGTTCAAGTATTGTCGTATTGTGCTCCTTGAAGCAACCACAATGCCTTTTTCCAGAGCAGCCTGTATTTCTCCTGAGGTTACCTGTGAGTTTTTCTTTGTATTCCAAATAATTCTTCTGGCAGTTGTGACTGAAATATTTCTTGGTCTCCATGACCTTGGCTTGGCTTGGTATCAAGAGATCTACGAATTTTGAACAGTAATGACTGGCATTTTCAAGGCTTTGGATATCTTTTTATGTCTTTTTCATCTTTATGAAGTTCCATTACCTTCTTACACAGGTCTTTTCATAGTTATTTTCTGTTCCCCATGGCTCAATATCTAGCCTGCTCAGTGCATCCACGTGAGAGATAACAAACTCATTGATTATTTATACACAGCCACTAATTGCAATGTAAAAAGCCACAGGTGTAGTAAATTAACATTCAATTGCCATTTTAACCTGTGTGTGTCACTTGTGTGTCTGTAACAAGGCCAAACATTCAAGGGTATGTAAACTTTGGACCAGGGCCATTGGGTGATTTCTGTTATTATGATTTAAAAAAGTATCCAAACAACTGTGTGATAATAAATGGCCTCATATGATCAACATCCTTCAATAAAATATATATTTTTTGCATGATCAGTCATATTTTCAAAATAAATGCCAAAATTTCACAATTTCTGCCAGGGTATACAAACTTTTGAGCACAACTGTATATACAGTAAAACTTTTTTATTTATCCTTATTTTCATTTTGGGATATAATGGAGGGAAGTGGAGGAGAGGTGAGGAGTGGAGAGTTGGGGAGGAGGAGAAGAGGAGAGTGGAGGAGAAGAGAGGAGCGAGAGGTGGCCATGGGGAGTAGAGGTGGGGAGGAGGAGGTGAGGAGTGGGTTGGAGTAGGGAGAGGAGGAGCGAGAGGAGATGAAGGAGGGAGAGGAGGAGAGTGCAGTGGTGGGTGGTGGAAAGGGGGCCCGATCACAGGCACACATAGAAGAGGGACAAAGGGGAAGGGGCCTGATCCCAGGGGGGTGGTAGTTCGGAGAAGGGACAGGCCTCAGGGACAGGTCCGGTAGGCAAGGGTCCCCATCCACAGTCAAGAGGGCAAGAGGCTAAGGGCAAGCACAAGGCCCACAACTATACTCAATGGGAGAATGTGGTCTTCCTCTGTGCTATCCGTGGCTGCCCCGTGATTCTTTCAGGGGGGAGAAAAGTTAAGCCAGGACCTATGGCTTAGGCTTGGAAGGAGGTAGCAGCAGAGGTGACTGCGTTAGGCACATCGTCAAGGGATGTGAGGTCTGTAAAGCACCACTTCAACGACATCAGGGTCAAGGTGAGGAGGATGATGGCTAAGGAGGACCAGGACCGCAGAGTGACCTATAAAAAGTGGTAGCATCCATGTCAGGTGAATATTACATACACCAACATGCCACCACATGTGCATCACACACACTACACATGTACATGATGACCAACAAGGACACTGACATGCCAGCTCCATGGAATTAACAAGGGATAGATGGATGCATCATTAAGTCCATGAAGCTGACAAATCACTGGAATTCCTGGGCACAACAACAGTAATCAAGCAAAAGAGAATCCATTTATTGGTGTGCCCACTGCAGCCTATACAGTTACAAAACGCAGCCAGAATCAAGATAGAGTTAGGAGCAAAGAACAATCAAGACCATAAACCAAAGAATAGATCAAATCTAGCTTATGATAGCCAATCTGAGTTGCAATTCGGAGAATCACCCAGGTTCAAACCTAGATGTCAGATAGTTAAGAATGAACAAATAACAATGTATTATTCATCTTACTAATGACATATACTTTTCTTTTCTATCTTTCAGCATCCAGGAGGAGGTCTGGGTCCAGTGGCAAGTCAGAGGTGTGGCCTGGAGGAGGAGGAAGTCATTTGGGTGGTGGGGTCACCGTCCGACCCTCCATCCACCCCACCGGGATTTGACCCCACTATCCCCCTCCTCCAAAGACTAAGGATTTCATCGGGGCCCTCCAACTGGACTTATGGATCCCAGGACAGCAGCCAGCCACCACCTCCTTCCCCACTTAGCAGTGCGCTGGCCTGGCCGCCACCACCACCAGGCACACCACCGCCAGATTTGCCACAGGCTCCAGTCGGGACCCAGACCCTCCCCACTGCATCACCTCCTCGCCTGGCCACTCCCCACAGGCCTCTATCCCCAAGCCAGGTTGTGCAGGTGGAGATGCTGGCCATCATGCGCCAGCAACTGGACTGTCTTCAGGGGATCCAGGCCAGCATCTCCGCCAATCATGACTGAGTCCTATCTGGCCAGGCTACTAAGGATAGGACTCATCCCCATCCCCACCTCCTCTACCTCGGAGGCATCACCAGCACACCAGCAGCCCGGCACATCCTCCCCTCTCACCATGCCTCAGCCACCGCCACTTGTTGTGCCGCTTCCTCTCGGGAAGTTGCCTCCCTCCGCCCCCCCACCACCACCACCAGCAGGGAGGTGGCAGACCAGCCACAGAGGATGTGGGCCCTGTGGCTAGGCGGAAGAGGACATAGGGGTTGCGGACATATTTGTGCCTTCTCAACAGCACACCTCAGTGAGAATCTATTGGTCACAATGTTAACCTAATCTAGCCTGGCTACAGAGTCTTGGATCATGGCCTCTGTGATGGTGACATTTTGTATGCAGATGGCTACCTCCCATCACACGGTCCATGATCCTCTTCTCTGTGTAAACGTAGGGTTCTGTTTAACATGGCACAAATTCATGGTCACTGCGGAATGCTGTTGAGAAGCAATGCTGCGGTCCCTATGATTTTTTCAGGCCTTATTTTGTAGGTTGTCTTTTTTTTTCTTGTCTTTTTTTTTTTTAGGTACAATTCAGATCCATGAAGGCATATTCTGTATCTGCAAGCATTGTGGAGGGAATGTATGAGGTGTAAGGTTTTCCCAGTGCCTCCCAGGTAGACATTCCTTCAATGACAGCCCCCCTTCACATGTAGCTCCCACAATCTTAAAGCTATCATATAGTAGATATCTCAGACATGATTGTTGTTAGCTTAAATGTAGACAAATACTGTTGGACTTGCAAAGTCTCCCAATGGCCTGTTAATGACAGCCAGCATTAATATATGCAGTAGTGAAGCATGTGATCCTGACTTCAATATCAGTCTAATAACAGACCCTTGGATCTGATGTAAGTAACATTGAATCTGGCTGCTGACCTTTGTCAGGGCGTACTTACATCAGACCCAATTTCTGATTATCCAGAGAACTAGCTAATAGCTAGTAATGCTTGCAGATGGGAATCAGGTGAGTTGGTATATTGTTACCGTTACAGTATTTAGTATGTTGATTCATTTTTTTTTATCCTCCTCCACCTTTTTTTAGTTTACCACTTTTTTTCAGTTTTCTGTTTTTGTCACCACACAATGTGTGAAACTGGATGGGATTACACAATTCAGAGGTTGAATCATCTGTTTCATTAGCAGATATAGACAAGTTGTAACTGCTATGCATATTAATGGTTTCTTCAATTAAATGGAGTGATTTGTGATGATCCTTTTTTTCATCAGATTTCATCAGATTCCGGTTGCAGTGGTGTAGTGACCACATGTGACCCTGGTAGGTGCTATGCATCATGCTTATTCTAGACAATGACATTACCCCCTGTAGATATCCCCTTTTTCCCACAAGCCTCTTGCTCTTCCAAGATCCGTCCACAACACACCCATGATATTAATACACAGTCTTGTCCATTTATGATTGTGCTCTGTGTATGAAATAAAGCTTTACTATACCGTTCTAACCCTGTCAGTGTGTTTTCAAAGGTTAATGTTGTGGAACATCCACATGCATCACATTGGTGTCACATTGCTGTAGATATCAAATATAATAATAATAAAGGGTTAATACACAGGCCAAGTCCAATTAGTGATACTGTGGAGTATGAACATTCCCTTGAGAGCCTAAAATGAATATGACAGATGATTATGGAGTGGGTTGCCAGTTCCTTCTCTAGTAGACTGTAATTTGTCTGACCTCACTGCTATGACGTGCACATCTAGATTGGCCCTACATGGTATAGCTCACAGCTTCATTGCAGTACCCAAGCCCCTTAACCACCACCACTTAGCAATGCTGAAGGGGACCAGGGGAACATACACCAAACTAATCTACTCTAGCTCATCAGGAGGGGCCACAAAAACACATCTAGGCTGGGAAGAGGCACGTGGACCAACAGCCAACTCACCTCAATCTCTGCTATGCCCACCCTGGAAAGTCCAGCGCCATTGCCAGTGGCCATGTGCCAGGATGTCTAGCCATTCCCATTTTGTGACCTCCCATTATGTTCTGCTATTCATCAATTTACACATTAGTGTAGCTATACCATGTGAGGCCAGTGTAGGTGGGCAGGTGATAGCAAAGAGGTCAGAGAAATCACAGTCCACTAGAGAAGGAACTGTCAACCCACTCTAGTATCTTTGTCATGCAAACCTTGTAGAACAACACAGGCAGAGACCTGGCTAAATGTGCTGCAGTCCATAGGGTCACAGAGAGTTGGACATGACTGAAGGACTGAACAACAAATAATAAAATGTTCCCCAGGTACTTGATATATGCTAGATGGCGGTGAAATATGGCCACTATTTGCGTTCCCAAATGTAGATGTGATGAGTGAGATGTATATCAGTTGGTGTTTGTATGTTTAGGGGCCACATTATAGCCTCTGTGAGTGAGAAAGGGTTAATATGGACACCATATTGATGTATATGTGTTGCATTTTTATGAGGTAGTGTGTCTTGCCTTGCTTTCAGCATCTTGCAGCATGACTTTTCATATTTGCATATGCATGGCCATTCCAACATATGACAGTAAAGATATTTGTATTATTTGCATATTTGATACTTGTGGAGTGTTGTGCAATGAATTTTAATGCCTTCCATTGCTTTTGCAATATTTTAAAGTCCCTTGGTGTGTTTTTATTGTGTTTTGTAGCGTTACAGATTAGTCTGTAAGCCCTTTGCGAGTCCTCTTCGGAACCTGTAACTTGTGGTCCAACTTTTGGCATTTGCGGCCTTGGCAGCCTGGTTAGTGAGGGGAAATTGTAGCAATTGAATAGCGATTTGCAATTTTTATAATTCTTGCGGGCTTGGATGGGCTGTAACTTGTGATGTTAAACATCGCAAGGAATCTGAGGCCGGAGCCCGTAACCAGGTCGGAGACTGCAAAAAGACACCAATTGAATAGGAAAATAACTTATGGGCTTCATTACGGTCGCTTGCATCTCCCGAGGGCTTAATTGAATGAGACCCATAATTTACTAGATAGCTAAATGGATGCATTAGGAAAACCTTTTTTGTTTTTTTTAAATGTTTTACCTAATTTTACCTTATTGTTCTCAATGTAAATGTCATATAACAATTCCAATTCACTTCTAAGTACCCTCTAGCCTCACTATGAGAAACCTGACTATTTCTTACTGTTCTCTCTCATAAAGTGTACCCTATTTCACAGCTTTGACATAAGGACACACCCACATGGGAGGGGCTTCACACTACCAGTGTCTACTGCTTAGACATGCCAGTGTCTACACTGCTTAGACATGCAATGTTCAGTATTAGGCCCTCTCCTTTTTAACATATTTATTAATGACTTTGAGGTAGGATTGGAGTGTGGTGTCTCCATTTTTGCTGATGACACGAAGTTGTGCAAGGTAATTCAATCAGATAGTGATGTGCTTTCCCTCCAAAGGGATTTACATAAAATTGAGGAATGGGCATCTAAATGGCAAATGAGATTTAATACGAATAAATGTAAAGTTATGCATCTGGGAAGGAAAAATAGCCATGCAATTTATAATCTTAATGGAGCAAATCTAGGTGTATCAGATATTTAAAGGGATTTGGGAGTGCTTGTGGACAACCACCTAGGTAACAGTCCTCAAAGCCAAGCAGCAGCTGCAAAGGCAAATAAAATATTAGCATGTATTAAGAAGGGTATAGAAGCAAGGGAAGCAAATATAACCCTGCCACTATATAAATCTCTAGTACGCCCTCATTTGGAATATGGAGCACAATGTTGGGCACCACTTCATAAAAAGGACATTTTAGAGCTGGAAAAGGTACAGAGGAGGGCAACAAAGTTAATAAAGGGAATGGAGGGGCTAAGTTATGAAGAAAGACTAACCAAACTAAACTTATTTTCTGTAGAAAAAAGGCATCTAAGAGGGGATATGATTACCTTATATAAATACATCCAGGGTCAGTATAAAGATTTGTCAGGGGAGCTTTTTGTGCCAAGATGTTTTCAACTGACAAGAGGACATCCCTTGAGGTTAGAAGTAAAAAGATTCCACCTTAAAGAAAGAAAAGGGTTCTTCACAGTAAGGGTGGTTAATCTGTGGAATTCTCTACCAGAGGAGGTGGTGACAACGGATTTGATAGATAACTTTAAAAGGGGACTAGATTTATTTCTAATTAAAAAGGGAATTCAGGGTTATCATGGATAATTAGAGAGACAGTTTTGATCCAGGGAGAAGTCCAGTCGCCGGTGTCTGGGATCAGGAGGGATTTGATTTTTTTTTTATAATGTTTTTTTTGATACAACTAATTAATTAATAGTTAATCCGCATATTGCAGATCGGAGGAGATCTTGAAAGGTTGAACTTGATGGACTGAAGGTCTTTTTTCAACCTTAAATACTATGGGCCTCATTCAATTGCAATTTGGCCAATTGAATAGGGCTCTAAATAAGCACATAACATACTTTTTTAAAATAAGTTTTTAGTTAGTGAAAACCTTGCTTTTGAATAGATGTTTACTAACTAAAAACTTATTTAAAAAAAATATGTTATGTGCCTATTTAAAGCCCTATTCAATTGGCCAAATTGCAATTGAATGAGGGCCTATGAAACTATGTAACTAGGGGCCTCATTCAGTTGCTATTTGGCCAATTGAATAGGGCTCTAAATAAGCACATAACATATATTTTTTAAAGAAGTTTTTAGTTAGTAAGCATCTATCCAAAAGCAAGGTTTTCACTAACTAAAAACCTCTTTAAAAAAAATATGCAATGTGCTTATTTAGAGCCCTATTCACTTGGCCAAATCGCAATTGAATGAGGCCCCATGTGTCTGCTTACAGCAGCATAACACACTGGGGTCTTCTCAGAATTAAGTGAAGTATAAATTGTGATAATATTAGATAAGTCACCTAGTTAAATCATTTAGGTAAAACAAAAAATGCCTTAAGTCTCCTTAATAAACATATCATTACTAAAACTAGTCATGCATTAAATAAAACATCACTCAAATTAGAACACTTTTATTAATAATATTAATGCTTAATTAAACAATCTTAATAAATATTTCATGAAAAGCTTTCTTCAAACTTATACGTGCAGATGTCAGGCTTTCATGGATACTTATACAGTGTTATTTGACATTCTGACTAAGATAACTGATGCTATCAAAATGTAATTGATTTAAAGGAACATAGTAACGGTACCAAAGATTTTATAATTTAAAAATATAAACAATAAAAAACACTTCATTAGCTGTATGTTATTCTTAAAAAACAGGTAAACTTGCACTGAAATTCAATAAGCGTTTCTCAAGTTTGATATCTTATCAAGTGGTTAGTTCTAATTTGTTTTTAATTATTCCCTTGGTGTTTGCTCAGATTATTTAATGTATTTAGCAACAAAAATGTTGGACATTATTCTCAGTCTCTATCTCATTGTTACAATCACCCTCAACATGTTAAGCTCCCCAGAGAGTAATAAATACATCAATCTTGGTGAGATGGTCAGAAACGCAAATATTTGCATCAGGGTCCCCTCCGTCCCCACCATCCCCCCCTCGTCCCAAGTTGGACAGCGGGCGAGAACCAGTGCACAAACGCGAGCAACCGAGGCAGCTATCCAAGTCTGTGCACACACAAAAGCATCCAGTGAGTCTGATTGGGCCCTGGAGAGACTCGGAGGGCTGACGGGAGCCCTACACTACAGAAATGTAACATGTGCAAGAGAAATAAGAAAAAACAATAGATAGCACCACTGTGGGCCCCTGTGCATTGCACCGGTAGTTGCTCCACTCATGATTAACATACATAGTAAGTTTACTAGTTTACTATAAGAAATTGAATAGAATTGATCCTCTCTCTTGCCTTCTCTCCATGACAAAGCTTAGTCAAACGTGTCATCGAGATTCACAAGACTTCTCCTCGAACATGAACTCCCATTTGATCCTACTAGCTGGCACACAAGCCTATTTTATATTTAGATAAAATCATATTTTAGCAAATAAGGCAATTTATTTAAATGTGCTACCTAATAAAACCTGCTATTTTAGGATATGGAGTTTCTTTAGTGTAAGAGACTCTGATGCGTTGGAACCAATTTTCCTTTTCTCAATACTTCTCTTTGAGCATAATATACCATGTCAGCCTCCTTATTCTATGACCCTACATTTGTTTGTTTAGGGTAAAGGTACCAAAGTCATATTGTATACCTAGGTGAACCATAGTTGGCAATTTTGTCTATTTGCTTAAAATGTGTTAAGTAATATAACCTGCTATTTTAGTATATGGAAGTTCTTTACTGATGGTTTGGAAGCAACTTTCTTTTTACCTTCACTCTGCTGATTGGCTGTTGATGGCGAGCCCTGTAAAACATGTCATCTGAATTAATAAAACAGCTCACTGTGCATACACTGTCATATTATTCTAATATTCTCTGACTCCTCCCAGCATCTGCCTGTTTAATCTCACACGCAGTCTATTATATATTTAGATAAAGCCATATTCAGCTAATATTATTATTTATCGAAAATGTGCTAATAATACAATCTGCTATTTTGTTATATGGACTTTATCAGCCCAGTACATTTAAGACATTTAGAAGAAGGAGCCAAGATGTTTAGCTCATGTAAAATGAATAATGAATTTTAAATTTGCCAGTAGGTCACTGGAAAACTATCTTCCATGCTGTTCTTTTTCTGTATAAATACTCTGAAATTTGGAAAGAAATATTGTTTACTTTTTTAGAATCCCTCTGCTTCAGATATTGCTTTCACTTGATGCAAATGTCATTTTCGACAGAAAGGGCATGCTAATAATGTGTTTCATATACAGAGTTTTGTACAGCTGGATTGGATAAGTTTCCACAAAGTATGATGTAATGTTTCACAATAGTGTGGACATGAGATGCATTATGGCCCGTTGACTGGGGGAGAGGAGGTACTTATGTGAGGGTCTCATCCGGGAAGGTCATCAGAGCTACTAGAAACAGCCTGTCTGGCTCATAAGGGTTAGAAATTGTTGTCCGCCCATATATGTATTAGTGGTTCAAGTATGAGCTAGAAATCCCAACTTTATGAAATATATGTATTTAATAAGAGAACCAAATTACTGTATTTCCCCACACAAAGGCTGACTATGGGAGATGGGGCAAAACAGGTGTGAGTTGGGTTGGGGGACCCTCTCTATTACATTTGTACTGGGCCCCAAGATGTTTGATGGCTACCTTGGCTACATTTACAAATTAATTTAGAATTCATTTATTGTATATCTAAACTTAAAGGGAATTAGCAAAGAATGTTAGCAAATAAAATAAAGGAATCACTGTACTAAAGGAGAAACAAGACTTTCTCATGATACTCCTATTATTTCCTTGACAGACGCTCTACTGGAAATCAGAGGTTTAATTCTTCCCTGAAACCCTATGTTTTTTTATGCCTATAATGTACAAACTAAGAGTAGTAAGTTAATGATGTCATAAATTGAAAATACTTAAATGCATATTAAGGTTAAAACAAGCACCACTTTAGATAAACTATGCTCTTTTGGATAACTAGACGTGATATTTGCTACAATGTTTTAGAATGTGAAAATACAGGATTTCATTTATTATTATTATCTTTATTTATATTGCACCAACATATTCCGTAGCAGTCATATGAAGCTATTCTTTAATGGAGGCAGACATTGCCTTGTTTAAGTGTCTTGTTTGAGCTGCTTTCTCAACAGGGAAGAGACTTGTAATTCAATGAGGTCCCCTCTTGTCCTTTTAAATGGCCTATCACTAAGGATTGACACATTTCAATTAAAGCAACTGAATCATACCCTTGCATAACACTTTGCTTATGATTACTTGTTCTTCTGCAAGGGAACATAAACTTTAAGACTAAGTAGACCTTTAGCAAAAGCCCTGTGGGCTCATGCTTCTCCATGACCCACAAGCCCTTTCTGCAGCCCACTGACTAACCAATATGACCAATATGGTTATTTATTTCCCCAACTATATTTTCTTTATGCATCTCCTTTTGCTTGTGAGCTCTCAGGAGAAGGGACCTCAATTCATTTTGTATGCTTTTGTTTTATAGCATTACCTTTTTAGGTCAGATAATTAGTTTTTAAGGGCTGTGAGAGCCCTGTTCTTGTAAGCTCACAATCTAGAGGAGATGGGATTTCAGGAGGGTAAATGTTTAGGTTGGAGTGGTGAAGGATGGTTGTAGAGAATATGTGGACGGGTTAACAGCTGCAATAAGGTAATACAGGAACCAGAGGTCAGTAGATAATTGTGATATGGAATTAATTTATTGTATGATGGACGGTGAAGAAGTAGTAATGAGGTAAGGGATAATGCTGAGATGGTGTCTAGTTGATAGGGAAAGGTAGATTGCCCAGGATGGGATGGGTTAGGATGGTGTCAGTTTTGAGGATAATCAGTCCTTAAGAGATATGTTTTAAAGTGTTTTCAAATGTTTGGTGGCTTGGAAAGAGTCTATGTAAGTTCAGAGGAAGGGGTCCAATGTGGAAGACATCTTGTATGGGGACTGAGAGTAGTTAATTAGAAGAGACCAATTAAGGATTTGTGGAGGAGCAGAGGGGACAAGTGTAATTATGGGTGGAGATGTGTGGGATCCAGCATCATAGTAGCTTGTAGGTGAGTAGTTGCAGATGAGGAGCTGTGGGTGATAAATATGAGTCTTGCAGTAAAATTTAACATGAATTGAAGAGGAGGGTAATAGGTACTAATGGTGACAGAGTTGCAGTAGTCCAAGGAAAAGATTATTATTTTATTATCTTTTATTCCGTAACGCAATACAGGGGATAAAAAAACAAGGAAAAATACAGCATTAACAACCTTCCATAAATGGAGGACCCTGTTTTAAGCTTAGAATCTTTGCAGAAAGTGCATTTTCCCAAAGCATCCTAGAAGACTGAAAACTCACCACTTACAATCTAAAGGGAATGGAAGGGACAAAAAACAGGGAAAGATTAAACAGATAAGGAATAACAAGGGTCAGAAGAGAAGTGAAAGTTAGAAAGGTTTTTCATTTAGTGGGAGAGAGAAGGAACAGAGGTGAGGGCTCTAGCATTTAACATGTTGTCTGCCCCTAGTGGTGAGATAATATATGCAAGTAGGAAAGTCAGGTGATTCCCATTCCACTATAAATTTAATCAGAAATGGGGTGGGAGGGTGAGAGGCGGGGAGGGAGGGCAGAACTCTCAGAATTCAGAGTAAGCAGCGAGGCCTACTGAGACCAGGATGCAGGTAACAATTGGGGCTAAAAGAAAAACAATAAAAATACGGTGTGAGGGACCAATAGAACAGGGAGAGAGAGAGAGAGAGAAAGATGATTGAGAATTCTTGTTGTATGACTAGTGAGAAAAGTGAGAATATTGGCAAATGTTACATAAGTGGAGTTGACAGGATTGAGTGAGATGTACAATGTGAGACTTGGAGTTGAACGTAACACCACACAGGCTTGTTTGGTGGAAGATATAGTAGCATTGTCAATGGTGAGGCAGATGGTATTGTTGTAAGATTGCTGGAAACGTCTATTCACATACATGACACAGAAAACCTGAATGTTATATACCAATTGTGGTTTGTATTCGACCTTATCAAACATTATTCCACATGTTGAAAGCAAACCTTTATTTCATGTAATCCTATAGAAATGTTTAAAACTTTAAAATATTGACTGTAGAAAAGCCTGACTCAACATGCCAGTGGGTTCCAAACTTATTTTAAAAAATTTCTCAGTGTTCACTGACTAGTTGAAAGATTCTGAGGGTATTGGTGATCCATCGAAAGGTACATGGAAACCACCAACACCAGTTATGAAAATTATTTTGGGAAAGCTGTATTTGTTTACTTTTTGAAAACTGATCAAGAATTGAGTACATTATAAACATTTTAGTTATTTTTTTTATAGCCCTTGTAGCCTTCCTATAAGAACTTTCATCGATTATGAGGAATGTGCCTTGGCCTTGCAGCTAAATGAGCTGATTCATATGGTCAGTAGGTCAAATGACGGGGGGAAGGATGGATCATAACTCTTGGTGACTTTCAACTACAGAGTGTGATGCAGACATTGTGGTGATGAGTGTGATGCACACGTTAGTGCACTTATTGCTAATCTGGTTCCATTTATCTGAGTGTCTCAATAACGCTTTATTGATGTGTATAGTCACTTCCAGTCATGTGGAGAAAGGGCTCAGATGTGGAGTAATTACTTCCAACGTGAGGTTGTGTTCAAATCCTAGCTACCTTTCTTTATTTGTTTAGTTGAAAGGATAAAATGCATTTTAGCTATAGATTTGTATCGTCATGTATAGCTATGGCTCACAGGTTAAGAATTTTTCTCTAATAATAATAATTGTATGTATTATTCATTTTTATATGTAACTCGCCTACATATTTCCTGGCACTACACAGGGTTTAAGTACAAAACAACTCACAATATAAACACATGACAAAAGTCTGTGTTTGAGCTTGAGTGGGTGAGGGTAGTTGATGAGTCTTACATATGAATGGCAGCCAATAGTCTGTGAGCTTAGGTGGGAAAAGAAAACTAAGTTAGCTGGTTCACTACTTAATGGAGTAGAAAGGAGGGCGTCATGGAGGAGCTTAGCATTACTTAGCATTACTGAGTGGGGCTAGTTTTGGAAAAAGCAGGGACAGTAAAAGCAATCACATGATATTTGCACTGTTGATCCTATCTTGTCACCGCCAGGGCAGTGGCGTGCAGCAGCCAGTAGGTGGTGAGATGCTGGTGTGCCGAGACTTGTTTCAATTTGTTCTTAGAGTGAGGGTTAGAGTTATGGTTAGGATATTGGCAGACGATAAGCTTTATACTGTATAATAAAATAGCTTATCATCTGCCACATCCTGATCCCTGAACCCTAACCTCTAACCCTAATCCTAACCCTAAAATATGAAAAAGTCTACATGGCTGAAGTTGGCTACTTCTGCTTAGCTGGGATGGTTTATGCCCTGCCTGAGTCCTGGAAGTAATTAGAGCTGGTAGTGTGGATTGTGAGCTTAGGTGGGAAGAGTTGTGAGTTTGGCTATTTGTGAGATAGGCTATGAGAAAGCCACATGGGAGGGAATTCATACTATAAGTATCACAGAGTTAGACCCAACAAACCGACATGCTGTGTGTTAGATGCTTAAAAGAGATACTAAAATAACGGAATCTTCACTTTTCAATTGTGAGGAGAAAAATGTTAAGATATGTAAAAGTTCTTTCCTATATTCTATACCAGCAACATATAATAATTATTGTTATTATTATTAATAAAAATGATTAAGTATAGTGCTTAAAATGAAAAAGGAACAATTAGATAAAAGGAGAATACATATTAATATTTGGAGTTAAAGAGAGAGGTTATATTGAGCAACAGGAAGAATAATTTTCCTACCTACAATTCCTCCTTTTAAAGAGAATCGTTACATTTAATAATTGATAATAATGTATATAATATAAACAAAGTTAATTTACATATATCCACATATTTCTCCTCAGAATTCAGTTTATTTTTAGTATGGCCTTAGCATATCCTTAATACCAAAAAAATGCTGTGCTGGAATTCACAAATGTGTAAGGTGGCAGCATGCCTGAGAGAATACAGGAAGAAATGTTTCCTGCAGCTAAGAAAAATGTTTATTGAACCTTTTCTATTGTGGGACAAGTTCAACTCCAGGAGAGAAGGGCTGCATTGGTGTTTTTTGACGAAGGGGGAGATTTGGAGAGATGGAAACAGAATTGCAAGTACTCTGTGACTGCTATATGTTATTTCCACTCCAATGTGTATGGTCCTAACTCCCTGTATGTCTTTTATTACATATTTTTTGCAGTGTAGAGTAGCCATTTAACTCTCTTAGGTTTTGATCGAAACTTGTTGCCCACTTTTTTATTTTTAATAGGGAAATTTTGTGCTTTTAAACCGTAACAACTATATGATTATCAGTATATCCTGTAATAACAGGATTATCAGTGTATTCTGAAATATGCGTGTTGTCTATTGTTTATTGGTGGTACATTGTAAATCATCCAGAGATTGTTTCCCCTTATTATACTGATACCAATATATGGGTGCAAAATGGAAGGAACTGGTGATTGTATCTGGTTAACATACATAACTCATCAACAATTTTAGACCCTGACAATTAAGGCAAATATTTGAAAGCACCGTAGTTTCCGGATCAAAAAGTATCCAATTAAAGTCATTTAGATTATGAGAAGTAAACCTAGTTGAAACATTAACATGAAACAAACCAATGTGCCCTTAAAATAGTATCTTCACATTTTGATGTTGTGTTATGCAGTATCTGCATAACATAACATATATGGTATGTTGCTGTTATTTAGTCGTTCAGTCATGTCAGACTCTCCGTGATCCTGCAGCATGCTAGGCACATCTTGTGTCTTTTTGTGCTTATCCATAAGGTTTTTTTTTGGCAAAGATACTAGAGGGTGTTGCCAGTTCCTTCTCCAGGGGACCACAATTTGTCTGATCTCTCTGCTATGACCTGCCCATCTTGGGTGACCCTACATGTTATAGCTCATTCAGATTGATTGAGGTACACAAGACCCTTGACTACGACAAGATAACAATACAGAAGGGGTATATGGTATTTAATCCATAAAATACAAGAAATATAAATCCATCTTATGAAAAAATTTATGAACTAGTAATAATTGTATAAATATGAATAAGAAGTAGTGATTTAAAAGAAAAAATGTCTGCAAACACTGTATGTTCTTGTACCAGCATCTTTTATAATTCATGTTTTTCCAAGCTTTGAAATATTACACCCATGGCTTTCTTACTATAGCTAAGACTTTGTATACTATCTTTGTAGAGTTCCCTTGTGAGCTTATTTGGTAAACTCAAAGGAAGGATAACTGTGAACATGAATAAATGCATGACGTGTCCCTAATTTGAATATAGATGGTGTATTTTATTCTTCAACAGGAACATATCCGTGTCTGTCAGAATAGGTTTTACAAAGGGATCTGTCAGCTTGGAGATTGTAGGTAATAGCTATTTTATTGAAATTATAAAGCTTCTAGGCTGAAGGAGAAATGTACATTTATTTTTCATGGAAATATATTAAGCTTTATGAAGGTAATAAAAATGTGAATTTGAACATGTTTCTAAAGATTATAAACAGGAACCTGTGGTGTTATGTGATAATTGGATGTTTCCTTAAAGGGATTCAAATACGGTGTAATGTAAAAGGTATTACCTCTCAGGGGTCTGCATATGCTCAGATCCATGAGCAATAAGCAAATAAAATTGCGTTAATTTTATTTTTATACACAAGAGAAACAATGCTGCTTTAAAAATCAATGGGTTAGGCAGATGAGAGACATTGGGGTTTTACAGAACTATTAAAAGGGCTTTATAATGAATCCTAAGTTTGTAGATACCTATCACTCTATATTTCCGAAAGATGAAAAAAGGAGGTCTATGATCTCAAAAGAGCCTTCTAGCTGGAAGGCACAACTAATTTGGTGCTCCAAATATTGCTAGAGTCCCTGTCAGATAAGCAACTATGCCTGTTTGGGATAGAGCGAAAAAAATATGGCCCTACGATACTGTCTAAAGCCTAGTGTGCTTCTGAGCACTATTCCCATTTACTACCAAATCTCAATTGTACTAGTCCAAATATTAAAAGTAATGCAAAAAAAAAATATGAAAATGAATGGGACTAGCTTCACACTCTTCTATTATTGGCTACAGGCCATTACAACCGTATGTAGCTAAATGCTAAATATATAGTTGCCTTAAAGGGAGCCTCACAGGCATATATAGTAAGTATAGCATTAGAGTAGTGGATAAAAGTCCCTATATCGTAGCCTTACAGCCATTTTACAGCAGTCAGCGGCTTTATCTAAGGAAAAATGTCTTATGAGAAGAACCATTGCGAAAATCAGGTTTAAATAATTTCTGTTTGAGTAATGATAGGCACAAATACATTTAAATTAAATACTATGCAGGCAGATATCTACATTGTGTAATTAAAGGTCCGCACATCAATAAAACATAATATGAGAAAAAAATTTAAGTCTGACTAAGAGCATAATTAGGCTGGAAAAATGTAATTATAGGGATATGTTAGGTTTCTAGGTTGCGCTAGGAAAATAATATAACTATGTATCTATTTGCTTTTATATACATTATTTTTTTTTAAAGTGCTTAAAAAATTCTGCATAAAATCATATAATTTGTACCTGTTTGGTTCTGCCTTCTCATGCAGCTCATTAATATACAGACTGTGAAGTGCAGTGTTTCAGATTAGCCTATCAGTGACCTCTTTCAAGCAGCATGTTGCAGAATGTTGCTAATGATTGAGACAGTGCAACCCCTGTTGTACATTGTCTTCATGAGCTGCAGAGGAGAGAAACCAGGAAGGAGCTATTGGTAATATTTTAGGAGGGAAATAAAGTACATAATAGTAAAGAGATGCATAAATATATTATATCCCTAGTGAAATCCAGAAACATTACATTTCATTTCGCTTTGTGCATGTTTGTAATTAGAAAAAATATACCTCTGTGGGAGACTGGAGGCATCCAGGATACATTGCGTACTCCGTTTGTGTGAGAGGGGCATTTACATCTCAAAAGTGTAATGCTTGAATTTAGTGATGCTGGGTGACTGCTTCTGGGTATGTAAAGGGAAAGGGGTGTCGTGTCAATTTCAGTCAGATCCAGTTATCTCACAAAGTCTCTTGATTTAGGTTCAAGATGTCCACTTTCTTAAGTGCAACCTAAAAGTTGCCTAATATAAAATATAAAAGGCCTCCCTATTCCGGGTCTCTTAAAAGAAGCTCAATTTCTGTCAAACCATTTTTTTTTTTTTGTTAGGAAAATTAAATATAAGCTTATTGTAAATTATAAAAGATGGGATTCCTGTTGGGATGGTTGTACCTTGTGAATTGAATGGCAGTAAGAGCACCTTTAGGTTGTAGGTTGGCAAGTTTTCAATCTTTCATGGAGTTTTAGGGAAGCACTATGGACACTGGATTCTAAGCTTAAAGAAAGGGCCCTCCATCATTTGTTAATACTGATATTGTTTTTGCCTTGAGCTTACCACTATATAGTGCTATGGAATATGTTGGCACATTACAAATAAACAATAATAATAAGAGCCACCAAAATATTCTAAATTGATCTTAGATGGGGAAGAATAACCTTGAGTCCTCAGGCTCGCTTCCCCTTATTCTGATTTAGTAAGAGTATAGATGGTTGCATTGCTTTCATAAGCCTATAGTCAATAGAGTTTGGATAAAAATGGATGTCAGGTCCTAATCCGAAGTCAAATACAGAAGATCAGTCAATCAAGAACACTACGCTCACAGTGACTGGGACACTTGTTTGTGCAGGGTCTAACCCAAAGTTTAGTATTTTAAAGGCCCCTATTCATATTGGATGTTGATATGACAACTGCACAGTTTTCTCCAAGGAGCCCAGCACACATCTTTGTGTAAATATAACTTGAATAGTCTTCTGTGGCCAACTGTGAATCCCCAGTGGCCCCTTGGATCCTCTGTGGCCCCACTGAGTCCACTGTGGCCCCCTCTGGATCCCCTGCGGCCTGTGCATGTCCTCTGTGGCCCCCACAGCTCGTTCTGGCTCCCACTGACCTCCCATGGGTCCCCTGCAGCCCCTTATGGCCCACAGTGCACCCCCCTCCAGGCCCCCACTGTGCCCCCTGCAGGCCCGGTAGCCCCTGTGGCCCCTCGTGGACCTCTGCAGACTCCCTAAACCCCTGGTTTCCCCCTCAGCCTCCTGTGCCCGCTCACGGACCTCTGCAGCCTCCCCTCAGACCTGTGTGGCCCCCCTTGGCCCTCTGGCCTGCCGTAGCCCCTCCTCACCCCAGGAATTGAAGTGCAGCATTGGGCAGGTACCTAAATAGCTGTATAAATATATATATATATATATATATTTCCCATCTTAGGGAAGTCTGCAAGTCTCACTGTCTCTTTGCTACATGTTTGATAGCAAAGTGAAAATCCAGCTATTGATGACTATAAATTATTTGTAATGCATTCAATTAAAAGCATGGGTAAATTTGCATTTAAAATGTAATTCATAAAAGCCATTTGACCTGTAATTTATATTATATGTTAAAAAGACTTTCAGGCTCTTAGAAAACTGATGAAGTTTCTAATGAGGTTATGGAGCCATACCCGACAAATGCAGTCATGTAGAGGTTAATATTGACAGAACAGCTAGTAATTTGGAACAAGAGGGTTTGCTTTCTTATAGAAGACTCATTTGGTTCACAGC
The DNA here is from genome assembly GCA_027410445.1 of Discoglossus pictus. Lineage (NCBI taxonomy): Eukaryota > Metazoa > Chordata > Amphibia > Anura > Alytidae > Discoglossus > Discoglossus pictus. The sequence goes on along the minus strand of CM050170.1, from coordinate 159,402,165 downwards.
TCAAGTGAGGGTATAAGAAAAATGAGATTGTTCAGGGGGTTCTAGAACTACCCTTGTTTTTTATATATATTCAATGTTTTTGCTAATTATTTCCTTTTTCTGCTATTGGAATTTATCAACTACCTTGTGCATTCAGCTTGTTCCTTGCTTCACAGCTAAAATCATTTTGAACTTGCAGACAGGGAAAAGAGACAGTATCTACCATAGTATAGTGTAGCTAAGACCTTCTTTGCACAAATCATGTTACTAATTTGTATTCTATTTTGAAGAACCATTATTAGCTGAGAATAAACTGTAATGAAATTGAAAATAAGGTAAGAACCTATAATGTTATCTGTTTAGGTAATTACACCGTCAGAAAATGAAAGGATGACAGATACAATAGTGAAATAATTAGACATTTACCAACAAAAATAATACCAAGCTACAGGACATAAAAGTAAACATAACACGTTGATCTAGTGGAAAAGCAGATTGCCATTTTTTGTCAGATGGGAATTTAATTTTGACATGTAAGACATAAATGGACTGTAATCAAACATGAATTAGACAAAGAAAGACGTCATGATGTTGTTTGTGTGGAACTTTATGGGAGATGACCCTTCTTTAACACTTACTCAATCAAGGCATACAGTATGGGTCTTATGTAAACCATACACTTGGTAATAGGATAGTATCTTTGGGATCAATTTAAATTTTTGCTGCTCACCTTCATTAAGATGCTAAGTTGATGGAAACTGTGTCCCAAGGGTTTCAACCTCTTAATTCAGACAACATGACTTAATTAGGAAGGATTGTTTCCGAGCACTATGGCTATCTAAGATCCTCATAGGATTTCCCAGTTACCAAGAAACAATCCTAAGGTGGAAATATATTATATGAGGATGAGAGCTCTAATGAACCTGTTGAATGTTCCTTGTTAATGTTGACCAGTTTTACACTGTTTAAGTGGTCCAATACAGACCATCAGTATATTGGGATCAGTAGTTGTGTCAAACTATGAATTACATTTTTCACATAAAAGTTATCTTCTCCTATCATTCCTATTCAGCTGCATCTTACTGTTTTACAATAGAAACATATTTCATGGAGGAGTTTTTGAAATTGGGAAAATGTGGACATCTCTTCTTCAGTTGTTTTTCGACAAGCTATCTACTTTATTTGTATGAGTTAAGCCACCTAACCACATAGACTCCACTGTGTCAAACTGGAATAGAGCGTCTTCCTGAGGGCACAGGATGTGTCATCACAATGTGATTGGAATAAGTGTGCCAAAATGAATCCAAGTAGTGCCAATACTAGCAGGAATGCCAACACTATAAAATGGTATCTGATTAGGTATACCTTACCAGAACAAGGACATGGTCTTAGGGTATGCTATTTAAGTGATATCTGTCTAGTTGTGTGTCAGGACCCAGAGATGATGAGCCATGTGCACCCCTAACTCTCCTGCTTTAGCTTACAGGAACAATCTCCAGGTTGTGCTTTTGTGTTCATATAAGCACCCAGTATGCCAATTCAGATCAGAAAATCATTCATGGACAATCAGAATAGCAGACTTATTACCAATTGTAACTTTAATCCCTTAGTTAGGATAACAAAGAATACAAGAAATAGGAGCTCACACTTTTTCTTAGTGCATCAGACAGACTGTCTTTATTCTCCTTACACAGATATGTTTAAAACAGCACAAAATAATCCATCCACATGACCCTCACATAATTCCCCTCCCTGTATGAGGGGTCTGATTTCTTACTGTGACCTCCTCACCCCATTACTAGGTTTATCAACCCATTTCCTGGTGTACAGATAAGGGCCTGGAAGGGCTCATCTTGTTAGGTCACTTCAGATTTTATGGCTGTACTTTTTGATCACACATGAGAGGTTGTCAAGGAGAGTGGAGGACACTCCTATTCCTAGGTCAGAAGCCTGATGTCTGGCAAATTGCTCTTTCTATTTTTGCAATATTCTTGTATGTATGTATGTGCCACTGGGGAAGGGGAAACATCCAATGTGGAAGTCATTGTAACCAGCATGGCTTACCACATACATTCTTTAAACATTATACATTATACATAATACAACATGTCACAGTGCCTAAAACATGTCTCATGTCCATTTTAGTCGCCTTTTGATCTTAGTAATCACACTCTCTTGCACATCACAAGCAAGCAGTCTGGACCCAGGCTTTGTTTAGTTTGTGTTACTTTTTTTGTTTTCCTGAATTGTTGGATGATCAGAAATTCCATTTCTCTTTAAGCCTATTTCAATTACCACAGCCTTTAAACAAAAATGAATAGAAATCATACCTGCATCCAAGGTTCCTGCCATATGGCTTATGATGCTAGGTGAAAAAAACAAATGTCTGTCTTCAGCAAAATAAAATGTAATACAATAGTTAAAAGGTATTTTTTACTATCAAACATTTTTGAGCATACAAGCTCTTTACAGTCCTGTAACTACCAGTAATAGTTTTTAGCTATAATTTGTAACTTCTGTATTCCTTTATCAGATAACATGTCAAACACTTTCATCTCTTCTATTTTTTTTTTGTTGTTTTCTTAAATGAAGGCTTTAAAAACTAAATATGTTGTTTTTATCAACATAATTTTTATAGAGAATTTGTTAACCCAGTTAGAACATATATTCATCTCAACATTTCAAATAAAAATATAAAGTACATTCTATTTGAGATATTGCATAATAGATTTATTTTAAATCTCCTTTGGGAAAGGCAGCATGACCTTGCTTTTACACTAAAAGTGCTGCAAAAATCTGTTCTATACAAGTTATGTATGTCTCGAGAAGTGCAGGGCATTGAACATTAGATGTTACTACTGTTCCTAATACTACTGTATGTTGGTATTTTGAATCATGATGAGATTTATTAGCTGGGGCGGCTGCTGCTTAGGGGCAAATGGGCAACTGCCCTCCCAAAATGAATCCCCCATCACTAACCTAATTGTTTAATATAAATAATATACAAATAAAAATGAATTATATTATGTTCAGTCTTTTATTTTTTATCTGATGCTGTCACTTGAAATTATAACCCCTTTGTGCAGCAGACAGTTAAAAGGATATGTAAATTTCCTGGATTATGAATTAATAGTACATGAAAAAAAAATGTCAGCAAAAAAAAAACTCCAGAATGAACATGTAAACACTTACCTATTGTAACATCTATTGTAATTTCTGACAGTTTAAAAGTAAGGTCAACACACTCTCCATAATTTGTTTTGACCAATCCAGTTAGATGAAAGATGTTAGACATAGCACTATGTTAGTTGCTATGGTAACAGCACACAGCATAGACAGGAAGCAGGGTGAGTAATATCCCAGCAGTGACTGGGAGGATGACAACACTGCTCTATTATTGGCTGAGCAAGCAAGAGCAGGTAAATAGTGGGTTAATATTTCTCCCCGAATGATGCATGCTGATTGGGTGGGGATCAGAAACTTATGTAGACACCTCCAGGGGGTTTTAGATATTAATAAAAATAAAATGTTTTATGAGATGTGCTGCATACACATAGCCTGCTTTTTGCCTATAGAGTGCAGAAATGTATTAATCCAGCAAATTTAGATATCCCTTTAAGCACACTGACTTATCCCCTTATTACATATATCCCCCTGTTGGTGACTTGCCAAGTGCTACAGATCCGGGCACATGTTAACAATATCGATAGAGATGTCCTGAATAGTTCGCCGGCGGACTGTTCCCGGCGAACATAGCATGTTCGCGTTTTCGGCGAATTGCGAACATATGCGATATTCGACCCGCCCCTATACTTTATCATTGAGCAAACTTTGACCCTGCATGTCACAGTCAGCAGACACATTCCAGCCAATCAGCAGCATACACTCCCTTCCAGAGCCTTCTAACTCATGGACAGCAGCCATTTTGGAATCATAACTAACTTGCAGTCTTACTGAGAGGAGGCTGAGTGTAGGTGATACTGCATCAATAGGGAAAACCATAGCTAGGCTACTGTACACAGTGTGCAATACAGTCCTGAAGGACTCTTTTGATCTCTGCTGCAAGGACACCCCTGTGTCTCTTCCCCACCTTATCACCATCCTCCCCTCACGTTAGCACCCAACCCTAACACCCCTCACACTTATCCCTAACACCTAACCCTAACACCTAACCCTAGCACCCCTTACACTTATCCCTAACACCCCTCACCCTAACCCTAACAACCTTCACACTTATCCCTAACACCTAACCCTAACACCTAACCCTAACACCCCTTACACTTATCCCTAACACCCCTCACCCTAACCCTAACACCCCTCACACTTATCCCTAACACCCCTCACCCTAACCCTAACACCCCTTACACTTACCCTTACACCCCTCACCCTTATCCCTAACACCCCTCACCCTAACCCTAACACCCCTCACACTTATCCCTAACACCCCTCACCCTAACCCTAACACCCCTCACACTTATCCCTAACACCCCTCACCCTAACACCCCTCACACTTATCCCTAACACGCCTCACCCTAACACTTATCCCTAACACCCCTCACCCTAACCCTAACACCCCTCACCCTTATCCCTAACACCCCTTACCCTAACACCCCTCACACTTATCCCTAACACCCCTCACCCTAACTCTAACACCCCTCACACGTATCCCTAACACCTAACCCTAACACCCCTTACACTTATCCCTAACACCCCTAACCCTAACACCCCTCACACTTATCCCTAACACCTAACCCTAACACCCCTTACACTTATCCCTAACACCCCTCACCCTTATACCTAACACCCCTCACCCTAACCCTAACACCCCTCACACTTATCCCTAACACCCCTCACCCTAACCCTAACACCCCTCACACTTATCCCTAACACCCCTAACCCTAACACCCCTCACACTTATCCCTAACACCTAACCCTAACACCTAACCCTAACACCCCTTACACTTATCCCTAACACCCCTCACCCTTATACCTAACACCCCTCACCCTAACCCTAACACCCCTCACACTTATCCCTAACACCCCTCACCCTAACCCTAACACCCCTCACACTTATCCCTAACACCTAACCCTAACACCTAACCCTAACACCCCTTACACTTATCCCTAAAACCTCTCACCCTAACCCTAACACCCCTCACACTTATCCATAACACTTAACCCTAACACCTAACACCCCTCACACGTATCCCTAACACCCCTCACCCTAACACCTAACCCCCTCACCCTTATCCCTAACACCCCTTACCCTAACACCCCTCACACTTATCCCTGTGTCTCTTTCCCCCTTTATCATCAAGGGAGGGGGGAGGATGATGAGGGAGGGGGGAAGAGACACAGGGGAGGATGATGAGGGAGGGGGTAAAGAGTTACAGGGGAGGATGATGAGGGAGGTGGGGGGATGAGGGAGGGGGGATGAGACACAGTGGAGGGTGATGAGGAAGGGGGGAAAGAGACACAGGGGAGGAGGATGAGGGAGGGGGGAAGAGACACAGGGGAAGATGATGAGGGAGGGGGAAAAGAGACACAGGGGAGGATGATGAGGGAGGTGGGAGGATGATGAGGGAGGGGGGATGAGACACAGGGGAGGGTGATGAGGAATGGGGGAAAGAGACACAGGGGAGGATGATGAGGGAGGGGGGAAGAGACACAGGGGAGGATGATGAGGGAGGGGGGAAAGAGATACAGGGGAGGATGATGAGGGAAGGGGTAAAGAGATACAGAGGGGGATGATGAGGGAGGTGGGAGGATGATGAGGGAGGGGGGATGAGACACAGGAGAGGGTGATGAGGAAGGGGGCAAAGAGACACAGGGGAGGATGATGAGGGAGGGGGTAAAGAGATACAGGGTAGGATGATGAGGGAGGTGGGAGGATGATGAGGGAGGGGGGATGAGACACAGGGGAGGATGATGATGGAGTGGGGAAGAGACACAGGGGAGGATGATGAGGGAGAGGGTAAAGAGATACAGGGGAGGATGATGAGGGAGGGGTATAGAGATACAGGGGAGGGTGACGAGGAAGGGGAGAAAGAGACACAGGGCAGAATGATGACGGAGGGGGGGAAGAAACACAGGGGAAGATGATGAGGGAGGGGGAAAAGAGACACAGGGGAGGATGATGAGGGAGGGGGAAAAGAGATACAGGGGAGGATGATGAGGGAGGTGGGAGCATGATGAGGGAGGGGGATGAGACACAGGGGAGGGTGATGAGGAAGGGGGCAAAGAGACACATGGGAGGATGATGAGGGAGGGGGTAAAGAGATACAGGGGAGGGTGATGAGGAAGGGGGGAAAGAGATACAGGGGAGGATGATGAGGGAGGTGGGAGGATGATGAGGGAGGGGGGATGAGACACAGGGGAGGGTGATGATGAAAGGGGGCAAAAGAGACCCAGGGGAGGATGATGACGGAGGGGGTAAATAGATACAGGGGAGTATGATGAGGGAGGGGGTAAAGAGTTACAGGGGAGGATGATGAGGGAGGTGGGAGGATGATGAGGGAGGGGGGATGAGACACAGGGGAGGGTGATAAGGAAGGGGGGAAAGAGACACAGGGGAGGACGATGAGGGAGGGGGTAAAGAGATACAGGGGAGGATGATGAGGGAGGGGGTAAAGAGTTACAGGGGAGAATGATGAGGGAGGTGGGAGGATGATGAGGGAGGGGGGATGAAACACAGGGGAGGGTGATGAGGAAGGGGGGAAAGAGACACAGGGGAGGATGATGAGGGAGGGGGGAAGAGACACAGGGGAAGATGATGAGGGAGGGGGAAAAGAGACACAGGGGAGGATGATGAGGGAGGGGGTAAAGAGATACAGGGGAGGATGATGAGGGAGGTGGGAGGATGATGAGGGAGGGGGGATGAGACACAGGGGAGGGTGATGTGGAAGGGGGAAAGAGACACAGGGGAGGATGATGAGGGAAGGGGGGAAGAGACACAGGGGAGGATGATGAGGGAGGGGGTAAAGAGATACAGGGGAGGATGATGAGGCAGGGGGTAAAGAGATACAGGGGAGGATGATGAGGGAGGTGGGAGGATGATGAGGGAGGGGGGATGAGACACAGGGGAGGGTGATGAGGAAGGGGGGAAAGAGACACAGGGGAGGATGATGAGGGAGGGGGGGAAGAGACACAGGGGAGGATGATGAGGGAAGGGGTAAAGAGATACAGGGGAGGATGATGAGGCAGGGGGTAAAGAGATACAGGGGAGGATGATGAGGGAGGTGGGGGGATGATGAGGGAGGGGGGATGAGACACAGGGGAGGGTGATGAGGAAGGGGGCAAAGAGACACAGGGGAGGATGATGAGGGAGGGGGTAAAGAGATACAGGGAGGATGATGAGGGAGGTGGGAGGATGATGAGGGAGGGGGGATGAGACACAGGGGAGGATGATGAGGGAGGGGGGATGAGACACAGGGGAGGATGATGATGGAGTGGGGAAGAGACACAGGGGTGGATGATGAGGGAGGGGGTAAAGAGATACAGGGGAGGATGAGGAGGGAGGGGTAAAGAGATACAGGGGAGGGTGATGAGGAAGGGGGGGAAAGAGACACGGGGGAGGATGATGAGGGAGGGGGGAAAGAGACACAGGGGAGGATGATGAGGGGGGGGGAAGAGACACAGGGGAGCATGATGAGGGAGGGGGGAAAGAGATACAGGGGAGGATGATGAGGGAGGGGGGAAAGAGATACAGGGGAGGATGATGAGGGAGGTGGGAGGATGATGAGCGAGGGGGGATGAGACACAGCGGAGGGTGATGAGGAAGGGGCAAAGAGACACAGGGGAGGATGATGAATGAGGGGGTAAAGAGACACAGGGGAGGAGGATGAGGGAGGGGGTAAAGAGATACAGGGGAGGATGATGAGGGAGGTGGGAGGATGATGAGGGAGGGGGGATGAGACACAGGGGAGGATGATGATGGAGGGGGGAAGAGACACAGGGGAGGATGATGAGGGAGGGGGTAAAGAGATACAGGGGAGGATGATGAGGGAGGGGTAAAGAGATACAGGGGAGGGTGATGAGGAAGGGGGGAAAGAGACACAGGGCAGGATGATGAGGGCGGGGGGAAGAGACACAGGGGAAGATGATGAGGGAGGGGGAAAAGAGACACAGGGGAGGATGATGAGGGAGGGGGGGAAAGAGACACAGGGGAGGATGATGAGGGAGGGGGGAAAGAGACACAGGGGAGGATGATGAGGGAGGGGGGAAAGAGACACAGGGGAGGATGATGAGGGAGGGGGGAAAGAGACACAGGGGAGGATGATGATGGCGGGGGGAAGAGACACAGGGGAGGATGATGAGGGAGGGGGTAAAGAGATACAGGGGAGGTTGATGAGGGAGGTGGGAGGATGATGAGGGAGGTGGGAGGATGATGAGGAAGGGGGGAAAGAGACACAGGGGAGGATGATGAGGGAGGGGGGAAAGAGATACAGGGGAGGATGATGAGGGAGGTGGGAGGATGATGAGGGAGGGGAGATGAGACACAGGGGAGGGTGATGAGGAAGGGGGGAAAGAGACACAGGGGAGGATGATGAGGGAGGGGGGAAAGAGATACAGGGGAGGATGATGAGGGAGGTGGGAGGATGATGAGGGAGGGGAGATGAGACACAGGGGAGGGTGATGAGGAAGGGGGAAAGAGACACAGGGGAGGATGATGAGGGAGGGGGGGAAGAGACACAGGGGAGGATGGTGAGGGAGGGGGTAAAGAGATACAGGGGAGGATGATGAGGGAGGGGGTAAAGAGACACAGGGGAGGATGATGATGGAGGGGGATGTCAGGTTATTTATGCCCTTTATGGATTAAAACCAGACTCTGCATCAACTATGTAATTTTCCGTGGGAGTTTTGACATGGATCCCCCTCCGGCATGCCACAGTCCAGGTGTTAGTCCCCTTAAAACAACTTTTCCATCACTATTGTGGCCAGAAAGAGTCCCTGTGGGTTTTTAAAATCCGCCTGCCCATTGAAGTCTATGGCGGTTCGCCGGGTTCGCCGGTTCGCGAACATTTGCGGCGGTTCACGAACCGAAAATGTTATGTTTGCGACATCACTAAATATCGACAGCAGGTCATAGATTGAGATCTTATTTCCTTTTTGAGGAATTTACTAGATATAAAGAAAAACGGTTTAGGAGTAGTCACAATTTGTCTAGTCTTTATATATCCTCACGATAATACATTTGTATTCGCCTTACATGCATATTTTGACCTGCGCATCAAACTTATATCTTTTGTAGCTATTTGACATTTGTGACAATAAAAATCTATTGGAAAAAAAAAAAACTGTCAAAATGCTGTTTTACCCGAACTGTGCTCTGATCGACAGCACTGTGTATGTCTGTCAGCTGCAGCATCACCCAATCAGAATGACTGGGAGGAGCCGATGCTGAGGGATGCTACAGGAACAGTCCCTCCCACTGTCCCAAGCCAATTAGGACTGTATGCAGTACATACTGGGAGATGTAAGCTGTGCATGCTGAGAGAGCTGGGTGGGTACAGTCTCTCAATGTCTCTTATTCTATCTCTCTGTTTCTTGTTCTCTGTCTCTCTCTTATTCTCTCTCTCTCTGTGTGTCTTGTACTCTCTCTCATGTGCTCTCTCTCTCTCTCTCTCTCTCTCACTCTTCCCTCAGCCCCACTGCATATAGATAGATAGATCAGTGCAAAAATAGATACAAATTTCTAATGGCCACAGTAATCGGAACCCAAGAACAATGCAAGCAGCTGGATGGGTCCTTAAAACACTATGAAATATTTTGGTATATAAGCTAAACATAGGAGTGCACACTTGAAAAGATTCACTGAAATATGAGGGGCTGGTGAAGTAACAGCTATTAGGATACACCTCCAGTTGCTATGAAGATGTGCAAGGGATTCTAGGACCTCAACAATATTTTGGCCTTGATGTATTACGTTGGGTTGAGATGTAAGTGTGAGACTTACATCCCTTTAATTCAGGGAGCATCATTGTATTCACTACATTTTTTTATCTCAAGGAAGTCTGCAAGCCTTACTGTCCCTTTACTACATCTTTGATAGCAAAGTGAAAATCCAGCTGTTAATATGAAAATAGTAGTAACATGAATTAATGTATGAATTGAATGAGATAGGAAACTACTTAAAATGTATTATAAATTATTAATTCTAGCGCATTTCAACACCTAAAAATGCACAAATACAGTAGACTCTCATTTAACCAGAACTCAAGCAACCAGAAACAAAATTTGTTACATGGCTCAACAAATGCCAGGAGCCAGATTGTCATGCCACAAAATGCTGACAGGCACCTCCCTCTAGATTGCAACCACTGTACATCTCTGTAATTAAATTTTACCAGGAAGCAGACAGGTATGAGTGACTGAGCTAGGCTCAGCATCGCACCCTCCTGACGAACGTACCTGTGTGTACTCCTGTGAGGAGTGAAAGCTGCTGCTGCTAGAACAGCCCTCACTGGCAAATACACTTAGCAGAGTATAGGTCTAGGTCTCCCCGGGCTCAGCACCGCACCCTCCTGCCGAACATACCGGTGTGTAAGTGAGGAGTGTATGCTGCTAGAACAGCCCTCATTGGCAAATATACTTAGCAGAGTATAAGTCTAGGTCTCTTTTAATAGTGACTCTCATGCAACCAGAAACTACATTTATCCGGCATTTACCAACCAATCCCTGTGGGTGCCGGATAACTAAGAGTCTACTGTATTCTAATTTGCACCCCATTTAAATGTTCTTTTTCATCTGGTTGTGAGTGTTCCTTTAAATAATTACTACATCTGAAACATTTGAATCTCACTAGGCAGGACAAAATGTCATAAAACTTGTTTCTAACTAAAAAATCTGATGCTGCTGTTGGAGGCAACCATGATAAGTAATTTGCATGTTTGCAAGGGGTGTATACATTTCTGTAGAAGCAAGACTTGTAGTTACACTTGCAAGCTACCTTCTTTTGGGCATGTGCAGGGTAAGTGTTAGATGTCAAATTCTAAGCTCTACAATAATATAACAAAGCCCACTCCTCTCTCTCTCTCCTCACTCCTCACTCCTTCTGGAATCAGTACCTTGTCATGGTGAAGGGGCATGTGTACTTCAATGAAGTTGTGAGCTACACCATGTAGGGTCACCCAAGATGGACAGGTCATAGAAGAGAGAACAGATAAATCGTGGTCCACTGCATAAGGAACTGGCAACCCAATCCAGCAGCTTTGCCAAAATAACTTATGGACAGGCACAACCAGACGCACAGCCTGGTGTGCTGAGATCCATAGAGTCACAGAGAGTCAGACACAGCTGAATGACTAAACAACAACAACGACAATAAATGGAGCCTTCTATACACAGTATGCAAAACAATTGTTTTCTCTAAATATTGTTACCTCACAAACATAAGTTTCTTTCCTAAACTACCGTAGTCCATTAAGCGTTTATTTGGTGATTGCTGCAAGGAATTATTGATCTGTCTAAGAAGCTCTAACAGATGAATACAGATCTTAGTCATGTACAAATGATCTATTTATTTCTGCAACTATACCTCAGTAACTTGTCAAACTCAGCTAACAATGCCCTAATCTAATTCCTGTAGACATTAATGAGAAAGCTCCGTACAGCTTAATGCAAAATCTGTCTTGTAAGGTGCATCACTTAGAGAAACATTGTATAAATCATATTTCATTTGCTTTCACGGCTGATGGTCCTCCAGAATAATTTATCACCTTCTAAATGAGAGTTTAATGAAAGTGTGTCACCAGGTGAGGTGATTATAATTAATGGTTGTCTAAACACATATTATTTGCTAGGAACACAATACTTTTTAATACTGACGCAGCAGGCATTGCTTCACTTTATAATATGGTGGGCGGTGTTGACAGTGGAGCAAAAAGTCCAAGGGCGGCATAATTGATATTTTGGAAGTTTTAGCAGGGATTTACATCTCTGCCCCCCACCCAAGACATTAGTTTCTACATGGCATTCCACCCCACCCGCAGCTGCATTTCTTAGTTCTTTATGCAAATACCCCTCAAACATAATTCTACGAAAAAAAGGCTGCAAACTGTAAAATGGTATGGGACAGATAGGGGAGTTGTAATGCATTTAATATAATTATTTAAAATAAATAAAAAATATCAGTGGAAAAACATGGAAGAATTGAACTGAGGTTCTATGGATTTAGGAATAGAAGCTTTGACCCACTGCACCACATCCCTGTACAATTAGTGATACGATTAGAAAGTAATACAATTAAAGGCATATCTAAGTTTTCTGGATTAGGAATGCATCTGATATAGGAGAATCAACAGTGTATGCAAAAAAAAAAAAATTGCATGAAAAAAATACCAAAATATAACATTTAGAAACTCACCCTGATGTTTGCTAAATTTCTTCAGTTTGCAAGTTGTAGCTGTTGTTAGTTTACACCCCTGAAAATCCCTGCTAAGATTTGCCTAAAATTCATAATGCGTTTTTGCCAAACAGAAGAAAGCATAGGTTAGCTGGGGTTCCTGTGTTGCAAAGCAGTAGTAGTCTCTCTCTCTCTCTATACTTGTGCTCTGATACAGCTGTGAGCTCAGACCACACCCAACCATGTGATTCCATCCTGCAGCAAGTCAAGCTCTGTACCTGGCCGCGTTATTGTGTGTACTTGGTTATGTAAGCTCCCTCTGGGTGTGCAAGGCTGGATTTTACTTTCCTGCATTTAACTTTGTAAGTACACTGAACTTATCTATATAACACATATCATTTCTGATAATCACTGCCTGTTTCTTAACAACATTTAAAACCCAGGAAACTTATATATACCTTTAATGTGGCAATCACAGCCTGAACATTATTATCTATGTAGATTCTAGGGATGGGAGGGGGGGGGCTCAGGGGCTCTACAAGCAATACATTGTATACAAACAAGATCTAATTTGTTTCTTGATCAATTTTAAAATGTAAAAAACATTTCCATATCATTTTACTTTGTCTATTTGATGATGTAGAGCATGGGTCCCCAACCCTTGGGCCGCAGACCACCACCGGTCCGCAGCCTCTGTTCAGCCGGGCTGTGTGTGTCACCAGCAGCCCCCTCCTCCCCCAGCAGTCCCCTCCTCTTACTTGCTCACTGTGGTCCCTGGTCCTGTTCTCTCATTAGTCAGAGGCTGGATATCCTTCCCCTGCCGGATGCTTCATACTGCAGGGTCACATGACTTCACTAGGAATTCCCCTCCCCTGCTGTATGAAGATCCGGCAGGGGAAGGATATCCAGCCTCTGACTAATGAGACAACCGCACCAGGGACCACATGGAACAAGAAAGAGGGAGGGGGAGGGGTTGCTGCAGGGGGGTTTGGGTGCTGCTGGGAGGCTGGGTGGTGCTGCAGGGAGGGTTTGGGGCTGCTGGTGGGGTGAGTAGTGCTGCAGGGGTGTTTTGGGGTTGCTGGGGGGTGAGTGGTGCTGCAGGGGTTTTTGGGGGCTGCTGTGGGGGTGAGTGGTGCTGCAGGGGGGGTTGGGGCTGCTGGGGGTGAGTGGTGCTGCAGGGGGGTTTTGGGGCAGCTGGGGGGTGAGTGGGACTGCAGGGGGGTTTTGGGGCTGCTGGGGGGTGAGTGGTGCTGTAGTTTTTTGGGGGGAGCTGCTGGGGTTGAGTGGTGCAATAGGCTGTTTTGAGGCTGCTGGGGGGAATGAGTGGGGCAGCGGCGGGGGTGAGTGGTGCTGCAGGGTTTTGGGGAGGCTGAATGGGGGTACTGTGGGGGTTGGTGGTGCCGGGGTGTTGAATGGTTCTGCTGAGGGGTTGTGGGGCTGAATGGTGCTGCTGGGGGGGGGGGGGTTGTGGGGGTGCACAGAAACAGAACATGTTAGCATAAAATATGTTTTACTTAGTTTAAATAAATAAATAAATATAAATATATATATATATATATATATATATATATATATATATATATATATATATATATATATACAGCACTGGAGGGGGCAAGTCAAGTCATTTTTTGCCCCTCCTCCTTCCCCCCATCACCCTCCTCCCCACCGAGCCATGAACATTGTTTTTTGATCGAAATGGTCCTTGGTGCCAAAAAGGTTGGGGACCACTGATGTAGAGTACATCCTCTTCAAATTAATTGTGATATTTACACAGACATGCAGGTAAAGAAGGACTTCACATTATCAATGTCTTATACTGTTATCAAGCATATAGTGGCATGCTGTGTGTCTAAGTAGCCATTACTGTAAAGTCCCTCCCCTGTGGGTGTGACCTTAGATTACAACCGAACAATATGACATCTCTTATAAGAAAGAACAGGAAGAAAGTGAGCAATTCCACTAACTGGGAGTCTGTTACTCTGAGAGCTTCTTAGAAATAAGTGAAGTTTTATATTCTATATCACAACTGCATTCAGAAGGAAATAATTAATAAATTAACCTAGATAAAACATTTGTGTAAAACAAAAAAAGTGTACTTTACCCAAGTAAAGGACGAAAACTACTGCTCTATACAACGTTCCTTGTATCCATGACTCGATAAATTGAGTTTTATATTTATATTAATTCTAAAGACCTTCTGCTTGCCTCTGAGCATTATAAACAATTAATAGATTTATTTCTAGGTAATAAGGAACAGATGGCTGCTAAGTGTCTAAAATATGTATAATACTTGCACATATGGATATTATGTTTCTGACTTTGTTGTATAATAATACATTTATTTCAATGCTCTGATCACCTGAGGCATCAGAGAACCCCATTCACACGTCTGCATCATTAAAATATACTCCCTGAAGTGCCAGCTCTCCATTATACAGTGGGAGATCATTAACTCCCTGACATCTCCACATTATTTGATCACATTACCGTTCAGATATTACTTCCGGCATTTGAGCAACAAACAACTATATATGCAAAATTAAAGATGTATTGTCACCCCATCAGCGCATTTCCTCCTTATTAAAGAGCATTAAAACCTTTCTATACATTGTAGTGGTCGGCTTTCTATCATCCCAGAAATATTCAGGATTGTTTGTGAGTTCTATTTATGCACGTGTGCAGATCCATATGCTAATGTATAACCCAGAGTCCTTGATAAGTGTTGGATTGACCTTCACCATAATATTGTTTCAAACCAAAGCAAAGCCATTGGTTTGCATGATAATACAGCAAGGATGAATATTTCTGGTATGATTTATCTTCAAAAAAATATGGTATAGATTTTTTGCTCTATTCACGAATAAGGGTTTTGAAAAGGCACTTTAGCATATATCTATCTCGATCACCTTGATGCATTTTGCACTTTTACACTTATTTATTATTTTTGGTTAGTATATGAACTCTGCTACTATACCTCCCATACAGGAACATAGGAACTGGAGGGGATGGGGGAGGGAGGTCAACCCCCCAGATTAAATGAATAGAAACACAAGAAATATTAAATTATACTTAATCATGCATTATCAGATCTGGCCACTAGATGGTCCAGTGCTATGGAGCAGTATGTCTTTCCTATGAAAGCTTTGACCCATAATTTATCTTCTATATACATATAATATATATATATATATATATATATATATATATATATATATATGCAATAAGCTGGCATATATATATATATATATATATATTGAGGGTCACTCCAGCAATGCGCCCCCCCCCCCCCTTCCCCAGAGAAGGGCCCCAGTGCACTGCACCAGGTGCACTGGTTGTAGATTCGCCGCTGCTTCCTGTCCTGAGAATAGAGTTGAATTATCCCCCCCAGATTTTTGGGGGCTCCTACGTCCATGCTCCTATACCAATATATATTTTTAAGTGCAATAGATTAAAATTAGTCCACAAGAGTTGATGAACTGCATCTGTACATACATTTTTAATTATCCATTGTAATGTGATTGACTAAATAAAAGTTATGTTTTAAAATGATTCTCTTAGAAATTGGGTTATAGAGGTGTGACCTATAATGGGATCTACATGCCCTGTTTGTCTATTAACGAAGAACTTAAAAAAACAACGTATTTTTGGGGTGGCAGAGACCCTACAGAAGCTACCCACTGAATCTTGCGACTTATGTGCACTCACAAGGCTGCAGTGTGGGGTGTGATTTTACATGTTTAAATTAAGCTTTATTTTATCAGTTTACAAGTTATATATAAATAGTATAAAAATCAACTCAAAGTAACTTATTTTTTATATGAAAAAGTATCAAATAAGTATCATGGTATGCTACAAAAAACTTGTGCCAAATATTTACAAAGAGTTTAAAAAAATACAACCTTTCATTTGTAATTATTCAGTTTTACTTTATTGTACATTTTTAATTATTCAATTTTCCTGTATTGGACATTTGCTTGTTCCTGTGGAAAGACCACCCTTTGAAAAGCCACTAAATATTAGAAATAAACAGAAGAGCAAGTCCCAGTATAATTACCTACGACAACATGCTACACGCCAATAAGCACGCCAGTATAGAAGAGTCCATGACACGAGCAGCTTGTACTAAATTGTATATCTTCTTTAGAAATGCTTTAATGCTCATGTCTTACAGCTGCTAATCTTTTGGAAAACCAAACATAATAATGCCTTGGTTTTTTCACCCCTCTGCAGCTCATGAAGACAGTATTGTTTTACGTCAGGATGTGCAGCGTATCATAGTAACCATTCAGTGGCAACATGCTGTTTGAGAGAGGTCACTGACAGGCTAGTTTAAAACACTGCATTTCACAGTCTGTGTATTCTTGAGCTGCAAAGGGCAAATGTGAACAGATACCAATTGTTTGATTTTAGGCAGAGTTTATACGCACTTCTTAATCAAAAAAACAACATAAAAGTAAATAGATACACAGGGATATTATTTACCTAATTGAATCAGGAAACCTTCCATGTCCCTTTAATGTAATTTTTCTTCACTATAGATCAATTATTTCTCATATCACTAATATAGATTGTGAAGGGAACGCATGCGCACTTCACAAACTATTTACCATACACAGCGTATTAGCAAAGCACAGTGCCGGGCGAGGGGGAAAGGGGTAAAGAGACACAGGGGATGGGGATAGAGACACAGGGGAGGGAGGAAAGAGACTGAGGGGGAAAGAGACACAGGGGAGGGAGGAATGGGGAAAGAGACACAGTAGAGGGGGGAGGAGGGGGGGGAAAGGCACAGGGGCGGGGGGGAAAGAGACACAGGGGGCCTCATTCTATTAGCGGCCGCAGCCGTTGCGGGGCCGCAAGGACCGGCCGCAAGCTATTCTGCTATTCTATTCCCTTACGGCCGGAGGCTCCGGCAGGCTTGCGGCCGGTGCCTTGCTATCTCTTGCGGCCGCTCGCGCCGGAGGAAAGCCTTTGATCTAAAACGGCCGCAAGAGATTTGCAATTCAATTGCTCCGGGAACCCTCTCTGCAAGGCTAAAAACGAGCCGCAGCTTACTTGCAGGAAAGAGGTCCCGCTAGCACCAATTAAGCACATAAAATAGCTCAAATAAAGCCATCCTGCACTTTGAGAAGACTATAAAGGGATTTTAGGTGTTAGAAAAAATAGCACATAATTATCCTGTACTCAAATCCGTAAAATATTTTATTTTTAATATCCGTAAAATATCCATGTAAAAAGTCCAGAGTGCTTGGAGCACCTCAGACATGCCCACGCCGCAGCCGGAAAATAAACAGTTAATTTGAACTTGGGTTTGGGCTGATGTGCAAGCTTGAGAGTGGGTTCCTTTTAATCCTCATGTCCCCCAATATGATCCCTAGCATTTACAGAGCTGTACAGTGCAGGCTTGAATTTATTTTTGCGTTTTTATATTTCACAGCTTACGGCCGGTTCCAAGATATGCGCCGGCCGTAAAAGGAGATCCTTGCGGGCCGTATAATAGAATCGCGAGTTAACTGAACCCTCGCAAGGAATCGCAGCCTTACGGCCGATTTACGGCCGATAATAGAATGAGGCCCAGGGTAAGGAGGAGAGGGGGAAAGAGACAGAAGGGGAAGAGACACAGGAGAGGGAGGAGGGGGGAAAGAGGCACAGGGGAGGGACGAGGGGGAAAGAGACACAGGGGATGGAGGAGGGGGGAAAGAGGCACAGGGGAAGGAGGAGGGGGGAAAGAGACACAGGGGAGGGAGGAGGGGGGAAAGAGACACAGGGAAAGGAGGAGAGGGGGAAAGAGACAGAGGGGGAAGAGATACAGGGGAGGGAGGAGGGGGGAAAGAGGCACAGGGGAGGGAGGAGGGGGGAAAGAAACACAGGGGAGGGAGAGGGGGCGAAAGAGGCACTGGGGATGGAGGAGGGGGGAAATAGACACAGGTGAAGGAGGAGAGGGGGAAAGAGACAGAGGGGGAAGAGACACCGGGAAGGGAGGTGGGCGGAAAGAGGCACAGGGGAGGGAGGAGGGGGGAAAGAGACACAGGGGAAGGAGGAGAGTGGGAAAGAGAGGGAGAAGAGACACAGGGGGTGGGAGGAGGGGAAAAGAGGCACAGGGGAGGGAGGAGGGGGGAAAGAGACACAGGGGAGGGAGAGAGAGGAATGAGATACAGGGGAAGGGGGGGTGAGGTAGAAATATATATATATATATATATATATATATATTATCATTTATCACAGTCAAACGACTAGTAAAAAAAAATCTAAAACATAATCTTTTATATGCATGCCAGTAATTTTGTACAGCGACCTGTTCTTTTAAATTTATAAAAGGCAAATAGTTGAAATGAACATAATCTGAGAGGACATTTATATTTTCTTTTCTATTACTCAGAATGTAATATAAGTGTAGCTTTTTATTGCACATAACATATTATGTATACCCCTGCAGCCTATTGTAGTCATTCAGTATGTGTCAGCTTTTATTATAAATGGTTTACCCTGAACAATAACTATTCATTGTACTTACTGCTTTATTAGAAATACATTAGTGCATTTTTTAAGGATTTAGGTCTTTTTTTTAATACACTTTATAACTAGGTGATTGAATGGACCTTTTTCTGGTTCCAAACCTATACAAATACATTTGTGTCAGTACAAATAATTCCAGCTGTAGTTTTGCACAAAACCTTTTGTCCCCAATACAACTGACTTTTCAATTACCTCATTTTTGCTGTTAATCTTCACATGTAGTCGCAGTAAGGATGCAATATTGCTAAAATGAATTATACTGACAGGTTTTTATAGATACAAAATATTTAGCATCACCTAAATATAATTTTCGGGTTAAAGGGCCAGTTAATTCGGCACACTACTGTAAAGTAATTCTAAAAGCATGTTGAAATACTTTTTAGAATTTTTGAAATAGGTGACTTTTTTACAGAACAAAATCATAAATGAAGTCTGTTTAAAAGAGACTCTGGCAAGAGCTCCATGCAGTGAGCATAAGCGGAAAGAGAGTTAACTGTTCACAAATACAACTGTGCAGGGAAACTCCTAAATATGTTACTTGTGGGTTAACTGATGGCTGATTACATTCCTGAATACAGAGAAAAAGGATAAATCTTTGTGCTTGGGAAGTCTACACCAGTGTCGGCATTTGTTGTAAATCATGGAACAGTCAGTAGTATGTATTTAAATAGACCTGAGACTGTAGATTGTTAGCGTTATTAGTGTAATTAAAAAAAGTAATAGATTATTTTATCATATAATCGTGGGCTCTTTCACACCATGAAGAGCACTTATAATGAGGTAAATTGCCCTTTAATGTTAAATATGATATAGTAAATAGAAAGTGCTTCAATTCTTTTATATATGGCTGCTATATAAATTTGGTGCCCACCACCACGAAAATGTTTTATTCCAAAAATGCTAATACAGTACAATAATATCCCCTTATTTCTAAACATAAGGTGACATTAGTGTGTTAATTTGTCCCACACCCTGTATCCACCAAATACACCATTTGTGATATTTCAATTTTCTTTCTGAGAATCTTTTTTATATTACTATAAATTGCATTTACTCTTAATATAGACTTTACTAATATATTCTGAGATAATGCAACCTCCCTCTTTATTCCTGTTGTCTCTCATGAACGATGTCATCTTGTACAGTTGTGACCTAAAGCCACAGCTTCACACTACCAGTGTCTCATACTTCTCAGACACACATCTTGCCACTGCCTGTTTGATAACAGCATGATACTCTAGTAATGAAAAGCTGCTCCCCTGTATATGTGGCTTTATATATACAAGAAGAAAGAGGGGGGGTTCCAGAAATGAAAAATCTGTTAATCGGGGGCCTTCTTAAAAGTAAGTGACGTATACATTTTATATTACAATTACATATATGAGGATAAAATGAATGAAGTTACCTAGATGAAACATTTATATAAAACAAAAAGATTTGCTTCATTTTTGATTCTTACCGTACACACCTCTATTTTTGTATTTTGTTTATTCAAATGAACCTTAGGGATTAGTCTCCCTAAGGGTGATAGGGGAATCCAGACGTGGACTCCTTGCTCACTTTGCCTTAGGGAGATATCAGCTACACCTCACTGACAAGGCCCAAGGAATGACAAAATGTATGTCTGGGGTTTGTTGTTTCTCCTGTTCAGGGTAGAGTTGCCTGGTATTTTGGGGCTGGATCACTCTAGTGAGTGAGACCAGACTGATATACTACAGGATATTTCTCCCTGTGAAGGGCACAAGTGGCTAAAAGAGGTTGCTCTCTGAGTGGGTTACCATGTCCAGAGAACTGATCTATTAAGGTTAGTTCGTTCTCTGATTGAGACCCTCTGACTTTATTTTGTATTTTGTCAGTACGTACAATATCTGCAAACAATTATAGCACCCCAATTCCAAACTTTATAGCCCAATCTGCTATATAATAATAAGTCATTTTTATATCAGATAGGCAATGGTGCAGTCACCCAGATCTCAGTTCCCCTCTGTTGGCCTTTAATATCTTATCATTTCAATGTCCTTTCCTCTTCACAGTATATACAAATAAAGAAAAAGTAGTTGTTGTTATTAAGCTGGATCTGACTCTCCGTGACCCTAGGGACCACAGTACAAAGGGCACCATCCTTGTGTCTCTAGTAGTTCTGCTTATCCATAAGGTTTTCTTGGCAAAGATACAGGAGTGGGTGCCAGTTCCTTCTCCAGTGGACCGCAATTTGTCTGACCTCTCTGCCATGACCTGCCGATCTTGGGTAACCCTACATGGTATAGATCACAGCTTCATTGAGGTACACAAGCTCTTTCACCACGACAAGGTAGCAATTCCAAAGGTGATATATATATATATATATATACTGCTAATTTACTGAGGGTGAAGAAGAGTGTGAAGCACAGGAAGCTTCTACCTGCCCAACAAGATTGTGGCAGCTAAAACATACAGCGCTTTTAATAGGCCTAATGGAAAACTCATTGGTTTATATAAACATTTTGTTCATTATCAAATTCAGTTATTCAAAAGACAACACAGAAAAAAATAGGACAACAGTGTTGGTTTAAAATGTAATTGAAAGTAGTAGGAATTATATATATTTTTAATTTTAATAAAAATTAATTAATAGTTAGATGTATTTTTATGTATCCTACCTGCTACCTATAAGTACATACTAATAAACAGAAATGCAACTCTTATACTAATCTAACGTGTGTTTAAAAAACAGGTTTATACTTCACTTATTATATTTATTTGGGTTCCCTGGAGGTGCAGTGGTTAGGACTCAGTGCTTTCACCGCTGTGACCTGGGATTGATTCCAGTCAGGGAACTAGAGGTCACACAACCCTGAAGCCATGCAGGGTTGGGCCTGGTCAGTACTTGAATGGGAGACCACCTAGGAATACCAGGAGCAGCTGTATGCTGTGGCCCACTTGAGAAGGAACTGGTAACTAACTCCAGTATCTCTGCCATGAATACCATGGATGAGCATGGTGAGTGGCTGACAGATTTGCCTGGTGTTTCGCAGTCCATAGGGTCACAGAGAGTCGGACATGACTGAATATATAGCCAGAGGATGTTCCTATATTATAATTCTATTTTGTGCTATCATTATTATATTGACTTCAATGGCTGTTTTTATTTTGCACTTCCAGACTGCCATCTGCAGGCATAAACTGGCATTACATTTTCTATAATTTGATTTAGAATGATAATTTTTGTAAAATAACACAAAATGTTACCACAGCGGTTCCAAATTCGGTATAATGTAAAGCTCACCTTAAAGAAAACATCATCTGTCCATTCTATCTGTAAAAGAACATTAGCAATAATCTGCAGAAAAATTTAATCAAGATGTCAAGTCAAATATATAAGAAAAGACTAATGGTTTCTGACTCCCAAAAAATCTAATTGTTGTTTTAGGATACTCTTTAAAATCATTAAAAACTGTCTGTACATTGTATTTGCCATTTTTTCCTAAAGTGGCCCATTTCTGAGAAATTCAGTCTTATTTTTGCTGCATTTTTAGATAAATATGCTGCTCCTGAATACTAATTAGCCGATGTGCTAATGAGAATCCCAGTCTGCTTGTCTGTGTTGACCAAACCAATAACCCCCAATTTTATAATTCAGTTAGAACCCCTACCGCACACTCACCAAGTACTTGAAAATTAGCCTATTGTCCTCCATATTCACTACAAATATGAATATCTCGCCAATGATTTACTGTAGAGAAAGAAAGCTATTACAATGTATAAGTAATTATGTAATTAATCACATTTAATGTATTTAATTATAATGTAATTAATGAATTAATGTGTACAATAGTACATAAAGTGTGTATCATGCCCATTGACCTATACGATTGCATACACAACAAATATCATATCTAAGAAAATAAAAATAAGCCCTATTTGGCTAATTAGGCACATTTTCTTCCCTAATACTTATCATTAATACCTCTGGGATATTGCGCAGGAAATGATGGCCAATTAACAAGGAAATGTGTAAAAAGCTAGCAGCGAGGATCTCTGATTAAGGAAAGCTCATTTGCTCAGGTTTTCTTGTATTTCTTGGGATTATTTAATTCCTTCTCTGTCTGAGAAAACCCAATTTACAGTGAATGGTGATGTCATCAAATATTTAGGTTAAAACGCACTAATTGAGCAGTTTTTCACGATGATTGTGGCCCATTTTTTCTGTATTATTTTCTGAGTAATTAAAAATGATCATGAACAAAATGTTCTTATTAAGCAAAAGATATTTATATTTTTCAACTCTTATATGTAATTATTGGATCTTTCCTGTTATAGTTACGGCACAGGTCCGGCGCTGCAGTGCAGTGACCAACCACTAGATGGTGATATTTTGCAGCGCTGCTGATATGTTAGAGAAGTTCTAAGATTAGAATGGTAGCCTAACCCTTAAACTAACCCTTACCCTAATTCTCACCCTAACAGTTTATCTAAGCCTTGACTCTATGATATGGCACTGGAATATCGGCAGTGCCATCAAGCGGTTTGTCACTGTACTGCAGCGGCGGACTGGGTGTCGTAACCGTAACAGGAAAGGATAGCAATTTCTTTACTGACTCCATCTTGCTTCCTTCACTGATGCTGCTGGTTACTTTTTTGTGTGTCGTTCTCTGTGACCTCATGGACCATAGCACATCACGCACATTTTTATGTCCATGCTGATCCACTTGTTTTTTTATGGCAGAGATACTGGAGAGGGTTGCCAGTTCCTTCTACAGTGCGCCAGAGCATACAGTTTCTGGTATTCTTTGGTGGTCTCCCATCCAAGTACTGACCAGGCTCTGCATGGCTTTCGGGTGATGTGACCTTTTGGTTCCCTGACTGGAATTGAACCCAGTGAAAGCACTGAATCCTAACCACTGAACCACCAGTGGACCTAATTAACTAATTTGAGTAAACTAATGAGCATATGCAGATGTAACTGCCACATTCCTATTGCACAGATAGACACTTCTTATATATTAAAGCAAGTCTAATCTCAATAGAGGAAGTTGATCAGCAGCATAACTGCACATAACAAATAATAAACTTAAACTAATAATTATTATTATTATTTTACATTAAAAAACATGTTGCATATTTAAATTATTTTACATTTTAATTAATTATGTCTTATATGCAACTTTGCTGCATTGAATCTACCATTTTGGTCTCTGGTGATCTACTTCCCGAGGTGGTAGAAGATTCTGAATACATAGGAAGTTTCTTTCTGCACAATGAGAATGTGGCAGCTAAAACTGACAGTGTTTTCAACAGCATATATGGACACAACTTACAGAGAAAATAGCAAAAAGAATCAGATGAGAAAGGAAACTTGATTCACACATCAAACAATAATTGCATATAAAGTTATGAAACTCTGTGTTATTTTTTATTTAGTTATTAAAAGGCCACAGTGGTTATTTAGTAGAAGATTATATTTGTAAAGGATTTGTGAGATCACATAATTTAAGCAGCGACTTAATAGATTCCGTCAGAAGGTTGTCCTGGCTTTGTTGCAAAAGCAGCTTGCACGTGGATTAAATGTGCATTTTTACACAAAAAAATATAAAAGTTTAAAAGCTCTTTTTCAAGAATTTTAGACAAATTGCAAGTTTGATGTCCATTTAAACCAGTAATTCCCAACCCACTGAAGAATCCCTTGACAGGACATGATTGGGATATTTTATCCCCACCAGCAGTGGCGTGCAACTGCCAGTAGGTGGTACAATGGTGACACATCAAGACTTTGTTCAATTTTTTCTTAAGTTTAGGTTTATGGTTAGATTTTAGGGTTAGGGTTTATGGTTAGGGTTTAGGATTAGGTTTTATGGCTAGTGGTTAGGGTTTGTCTTATGTTTTATAGTTAGGGGTTAGGGTTTAGAAATTAGGTTTTATGGTTAGGTTTTAGGGACACGGTTTATGGTTAGGTTTTATGGTTAGGGTTAGCTTTTATGGTTAGGAATTAGGGTTTAGGATTAGGTTTTATGGTTTAGGATTAGGTTTAATGGTTAGGGGTTATGGTTTTGGATTAGGTTTTATGGTTAGGGTCTATGGTTAGGTTTTATGTTTAGGGTTTAGGATTAGATTTTATGGTTAGGGGTTAGAGTTTATAATTAGATATTATGGTTAGGGTTTAGGAATAGGTTTTATGGTTAGGGATAAAGGGTTTAGGGTTTTTGGTTAGGGTTTAGGGTTAGCTTTTATGGTTAAGGATTAGGGTTTAAAATTAGGTTTTATGGTTAGGAATTAGGGTTTAGGATAAGGTTTTATGGTTAAGGTTTAGGGTTAAGTTTATTTGGTTAGGGTTTAGGATTAGGTTTTATGGTTAGAGATAAAGGGTTTAGGGTTAGGAGTTAGGGTTTATGGTTAGGTTTTATGTTTAGGATTAGGTTTTATGGTTAGGGTTTAGGATTAGGTTTTATGGTTAGGGATAAAGGGTTAGGGGTTAGAGTTTATAATTAGATTTTATGGTTAGGGTTTAGGAATAGGTTTTATGGTTAGGGATAAAGGGTTTAGGGTTTTTGGTTAGGGGTTAGGGTTTAGGGTTAGCTTTTATGGTTAAGGATTAGGGTTTAAAATTAGGTTTTAAGTTAGGAATTAGGGTTTAGGATAAGGTTTTATGGTTAAGGTTTAGGGTTAAATTTATTTGGTTAGGGTTTAGGATTAGGTTTTATGGTTAGAGATAAAGGGTTTAGGATTAGGAGTTAGGGTTTATGGTTAGGTTTTATGTTTAGGATTAGGTTTTATGGTTAGGGTTTAGGATTAGGTTTTATGGTTAGGGATAAAGGGTTTAGGCTTTTGGTTAGGGGTTAGGGTTTTGGGTTAGCTTTTATGGTTAGGGATTAGGGTTTAGGGTTAGCTTTTATGGTTAGGGATTAGGGTTTTGAATTAGGTTTTATGGTTAAGGTTTAGGGTTAGGTTTTATGGTTAGGGTTTAGGGTTAGGTTAGTGGTAGAGGATTAGCTTTACATAGTAAAGTGGTGGAGCGCTCAGGCCCTCACTCTAAAAACAAATTGAACAACGTCTTGTTGAACCTCCGTCCTGCCACCTACTGGCCACTGCACACCACTGCTGGCTGGGATGAAACTGGAAAGATCCCATCATTTGACACTATGAAGGCATATACTAAGCACGTTCTTACCTGAGGTTAGATGAGAGGAGTAGCTTTTACCTATAGGAAATAGTGCATAGTAAATCAAGAGATGATGGGAGATGCACATGAGATGCTTAGTAAATACCCCCTATGTGAGACAATTAGTATTATTCACAAGACTGTGGAGACTCTAATTACCCCAGTGTTAAACCTAAATCATATCTAGTCTGTGTGATCTTGAGGAAGGGGTTGGGAATCACTGCTCTGAACCATAAGAAATCTCATATCAATGAAGGAATCGATCCTTGGCTAATGTGTAAAACTAAACGTGGCACTCAGTGCCGCGGTCAGTGAGATGGGGGGGCTCATGTAAGAGATCTTATATAAAAGGAGGAGACTTTCTTGTGACATAAAATGTAAAAAAAAATCACAGTTTTACCAAGGGTGGAGTTAGTGACTGTAGGGCCCCGGAGCAAAATAATTTAGGGGCCCCATTACAGCCTCTATTCAAGGATGATACTTGTGTGTTTGTGTGTGTGTTGGGGGGGGGTGATCAAAAGCCTCCCTGTTTTGTCCCCTCCAGTACTGGCGTGCAGCAGTCACTAGGTGGCGCAATAGTGGTAGGCCAAGACTTTCTTTAATTTGTTCTTCGGGTTAGGGTCAGACTTATCCCTAACCCTAAGCCCTAAGTTTATCCCTCACTCTATGAATACAGTGAACAAAGTCTCAGCTCTGCACCACAATCATGACACCTAGTGGCCGCTGTATGCCACTGCTGGCAGGGACGAAAAAGGCGAAAAAGGAAAGGTATGAAAAACTATATGTAGGCAGGCAGATCACCCCTCTGTTAATCACCTTTTCTATAAAAACTAGCGACTTGCCTGTCAAAAAATTACAGCAAGAAGAATGTAAGGCAGGTAATGGTGTTTGGTTGGGACATTAATTTGGTTGGTGTTCCAAGATCCTTCGTCGCTCATTGCGAGCCTCGCGCTGAGCGTCTTCGGCGCTCATTGCGAGGCTGTTGGTTGTTTGTGTGCTATGAGCAGCGTTGGCGGTGTTTTTTTGTATGCTAATGAAATCATTAATAAATTAATATACTTTACCTTTTTGAAGTAATATATGCAAGAAGCATTGTGTTGAAGAGCTGGCAATCTGTTTTCATGCTGCAGCATCAGTGCTGTGGAGCTGCTGTGTAAGTGTCAGTAATGTGTGCAGTGTGTAGTGTAGTGTGTGCGTGCGCGCGGCAAATCCGTTAGGGTAGCTGTGTACTTCTGCATTGTGTAAGTTAGTGTTGTAAAATGGCGCCTAATGTGTGGTACGCGGCTGTGGCACATTTTGCGTCCTTGTTCTTGGACCTCGTCTGTATTTTTTGTGAAAATCCGTATGTGTTTGGTTGTATTTTGCGTGTTTAGGGGCCTTTAGCCTCGTTTTCGTTTTTTTCAGCGGCCATTTTTTCTCTTGCTTAGGGGATTTTCGGGTGTCTAAACTCTTGTATTTCGACTTAAATCGAGGTGTAACTTCACTTGCAGAGGTCCTGAGTGCCCCCCCCCCCCCCCCTTGCTGTGGGTAAGCTTTTTATGTGTTTGTTGCGTGTATTTATTGTGTTTTTCATGTTTTCGTAAGGGTTCGTAGGGATGAGCGCCTACGGCGCTCATTACCAGCACAAGCTTGGCAGCAACTGCGTCCCTCGCCTAGCATTGTTCATGTGTGTTACTGTTTCGCCGTTGTGTATTCTCTAAGTCCTGCGTGCCTGGCGTTGTTCGTGTGTGTTACTGTTTGTGCCGTTGTATATTTTCTAAGTCCCGCGTGCCTGGCGTTGTTCTTGTGTGTTACTGTTTGCACCATTGTGTATTTTCTAAATCCTGTGTGCCTGGCGTTTTTCGTGTGTGTTACTATTTGCGCCGTTGTGTATTTTCTAAATCCTGTGTGCCTGGCGTTGTTCGTGTGTGTTACTGTTTGCACCATTGTGTATTTTCTAAGTCCCGCGTGCCTGGCTTTGCTCAGCCTCGTTTTCATCCAGTTTACGAATTTTTACATTTTTCATCCTCCATTTTTTCCCTTACTTAGCCGATTTTGGATTGACAAAAACCCCCAAATATGGCTCAAATTCGCTCCAAGGCTTCCTGGCTCTCCGCCTATGCTGTTTGTTAGTGTTTTATTATATTTGTTAAATTATTTTTTTTTTAGAATTACGCGCTTGGTTCGCAGTTGCGCTCATTGCAGTCTAAGTCCTGCCTTCCCAACACTGACAACTATATATGTGATATGGCATCTAAAGCTGTCAGTGATTTTATTATCACTAATGGAAAACTCATTAATTTACAAAGACACAATCTCTTGAAAAGGTAGCACAAAGAATCAGCTCATAAAAGAATATGTGAAAAATTCCTATGTTTATTTTTTTCTCACTTTCTATATTTTTCCCATTATCACGGTTAGTGGCTCAAAGGAATATTTAGAAAGAAAAAAAGAGGATTCTTATTTTAATTGTATATATACTGCACAGTTATTCTATTCTAGTCTATGCATATTTATCCCTTTTCACTCATTATTCCTGTGTGTATTCTACCATAAAGCGTCTCCATCACCCTAAATCAACTATTGTTTACGTTATTCTTTAAGAAAATGAAAAACGTGCTATATATTGTATTAGCCATTTTTTTCCAAAAAGTATCATTTACTTTACTTTCCTAATTAGAATCTGCTTGTCTATCTCCGTGGTGGCCAAAACGATGTCCCCCCAATATTATTATGCCCACCACCACCCTTATTAAGTACTCTGAACAACAAATTAGCATATTAAGTCACATTTACTATTAAGGAGCCCCAGAAACAATGCTGAATATCTCAGTGATGATTTACTCTAGAGAAAATGGCAAGTACAATGTAAAAGCCGTTTTTTAGATGAAAGCATCTTCCTTTTAGGATGATGGTGTCATATATTTTCAAAATATGAGAGTGAGTTATTTATAAGCATTAGTATTTATGTATAAAAAATTGAGTTAATAACTATTTTCCTATGTTATTCTCAGAAGCCCACTAACAAATGTTTAAAGGCACCATTTAATAAATAGGATATTTAGTTTTAGATTGATTCCATCAAAGAATATTCAGTGCCAGGATTACATTAGTAATTTACATTTTATTCCCCAGCAGCTTTCATGAACGGACTTTAAAAAGTACTTAGATTTGCAGGGAAGTAACATTTTCCCACAGATCATAAGTGGTTGAGATAAGTCTGCAGTCTCTAAGGAATAAGAAACACGTAGATAGCATTACTTAAGGCTTACTGATCGAGCAGCCTTTATTGACAGGAGATATGGAATCAAAAGAAATGAGAAGAGATGAACAGCTTTGTTCTGCTGTAGGTCCATATAGATCTAAGGAATCACTGCTTCGAAGCAAACTGAGATGGTGGTAGAAAGGGGTATGTTTAGCATAAATATATATGATATCTGCCACAACCCTAACCCTAAACCCTAAGCCTGATGACTAACCCTAAATGCAGCCCTAAACCCTAAGCCTTAACCATATTGCTAAACCTAAACCCTAACAACTAACCCTAATCCCTAGACCCTAAACCCAAACTTGAAACCCTAAACCTAAACTGTGATGATGCAAGAGTAGGGGCTATACAAGCCCAGAGCCACCTGCTATAGCCTACAGGTTAACTACCCACGAGGACTGTGGGGTTCTTGGAAATCTTGGCACCAGCTCCCTGATACCTGGCTTCTATATCGGTCAGGGTCCTTGCATCAAAAATCAGCACTTCCGGGATACTAAGAGACTCCAAATCTGCTTGTTCTTAGGGAGCTTGAAAGACTTGTTACAGTCAAACCTACCCCGGCAGGATCCTGCAGACTCTCCCAGTACCTCCCTGCAGCCATCCAGGAAAACAGTAGCAAAATAAGAGACATACGATTTCTATATGTCTCCAGGAGTTAACTGATTTATTTAGAACATTTAACAATATTTATAGCAGTTAGATACAGAAGGGGGTGTACACAATGTAACAATGAGAAAGGGTGGCAGACAATCACAAGAGATAAACTCCACATGGGGTCTAGCAGCAACAGGCTTAACCTCCAATACACATCTTGCCATCTCTAGCACATATCAGACGTGATTAACTTTATCTGACAAACAATATAACAAAACAGATTTACAAATACAATGGAGTTGTTCATGCAGATAATCCACTGCTGGAGCCAAGCAGCCTGTGCTTTTTATAATGGCTAAATGGGCCAACACACAGGCCGAGAAAAAGGGGCCCGTGACATAAACCCTAAGCCTAAACCCTAACCTTAATGACTAACTCTAACCCCAAGGCCTAACCACTAACCGTAAGCCCTAATCTTAACGCTAAACCTAAACCCTAAACATAAACCCTAACAACTAAACCTAAACCCTAACAACTAAACCTGTGAATCTCCTTCTGCCTATGTCTATCAGCAGTGCGGCCAGCTTTTATCGGTTGCTGGACTAAAAATAAAGTCTGACTAGTTTAGGTTCTGCTTCAGACTGAGCATTCTCAATAAAGGGGCTGGGGGTATTGTGATTCACTATATAGTGCCTTGCAAAAGTTTTCACCCCCCTTGACTTCCACAGCAGAGACTGGAGTATCTGTACATAGGACAACAATAAGCCGTACGCTCCATAGAGTTGGGCTTTATGGCAGAGTGGCCAGAAGAAAGCCATTACTGTCAGCAAAAAACAAAATGGCACGTTTTGAGTTTGCAAAAAGGCATGTGGGAGACTCCCAAAATGTATGGAGGAAGGTGCTCTGGTCTGATGAGACTAAAATTTAACTCGGCCATCATAGAAAATGCTATGTTCCAGCAGGACAATGACCCCAAACACACTGCTAAAGCAACACTTGAGTGGTTTAAGGGGAAACATGTAGATGTGTTGGAATGGCCTAGTCAAAGCCCAGACCTCAATCCAATTGAAAATATGTGGTCAGGCTTAAAGATCGCTGTTCACAAACCATCCAACTTGAAGGAGCTGGAGCAGTTTTACAAGGAGGAATGGGTAAAAATCCCAGTGGTAAGATATGGCAAGCTTATAGAGAATTAACCAAAGTGACTTGGAGCTGTGATTGCCGCAAAAGGTGGCACTACAAAGTATTGACTTTAGGGGGTGAATAGTTATGCACATTTACTTTTTCTGTTTTTTTGTCCTATTTGTTGTTTGCTTCACAATAAAAAAAAAAACATCTTCAAAGTTGTGGGCATGTTCTGTAAATTAAATGATGCAAATTGTCAAACAATCCATGTTATTTCCAGATTGTAAGGCAACAAAACCCGATAAAAGCCAAGGGGGTTGAATACTTTTGCAAGGCACTATAGCTGGCAGGGCCTATAGGGCCGCAGCAAGCATGCTACAATAGAGCTTTACCCTCTGTGTAGGCAGTGGGGGCCGCTCTAATGATGTCATGGGGCAGGGCCAGTGACATCACACCAGTCTGCTTCCAAGTTCCATTATGGCCCAGCACACAGGCAGTTGGCCACACCCCCTGATAGACACATTCAGGGGGAAGATCTGCTTGAGGGAAAACTGACAGCTTAGAAGCTAAGAAAAAAATGTAACTTTAACTTATTTCGTACTGCGTACTGTTTGCTGATTATTTATATATAGTGTCACTTTCAGATACTATCACTGCATAAAGTCACTTCTTTGAATATACATACACTACTCCATTGAACAGCAGGAGCCGCTTGTTGCCACATCACAATGTGCTGGCCTAGATGTTGTGGGCCTAGGCCAGAGGTGGACAAGATTAGTCCTTGAGAGCCTCACAAAGGCCTGAATCTGAGGATTTCCTTTCTGTGAGTCAATCAGGAAGACTGAGGAATTGATAGATATCCTCAAATCCTGGCCTGTGTGAAGCCCTCCAGATCTGAACTTACCTTTGGCCTAGGCAGAAACTCAGCACTGCCACGCACTATAAATGGTGAATATACATATTCAAGGCAGAATACTGCATTTGTGAGATGTATCATGTACCAATGTAGTCTATTGTAGTCATTGTTTGCTCTCCTCATTCAAGGAATTGCTGCCTCCTTACAAATTTCTACTAGTCCTGGGTTATAACTCGAGTAATGCATTTCTGGTCCCTCTGGCAGTGAAATAGTTATTTTCCCTGGGTGCATTACAAGCTATGAGCCAATCAACAAACACGTCAACTCAGGATCAGGAGCAAAAGTACAAGCCCTGCCAGTGGGTCAGATTAACTGTAATCTCTTTAAGGAGAAACCAATAATCCATGCACCGGAGTTCATTCAAAGGCAACATAAATTGTATAGGTTTCTGTAAGAATGTGTTTAATTGTGGAACTCACTCCAATATTTGGGTCTCCTAAAATCAGCATCATTTATATATTGTCAGCCTTATTAAATTGCAATTTTGCTAATTTAAAAGGGCTCTATATAAGCACACAGCATATTTTTTTACAGAAGTTTTTAGTTAGTGAACTTCTATCCAAAAGCAAGGTCTTCACTAACTAAAAACTTCTGTAAAAAAATATGTGCTTAAATAGAGCCCTTTTAAATTTGCCAAATTGCAATTGAATAAGGCTGTATATGTGTGTAATTAAAGTGCACTTATAAAGTTGCTCACTAAATAATCGTTAGGTAGGGCTTGATAAGGATTTTCAATTAAAAATGAATTGCTGTATTTCATTCATACCTCCAGGCCATATAGCTCCAGATCTCTCGGCACTCTGAATGAAGTATTGTGTCTGGAGTGAAGCCACCCAAGGGGAGGGCTATCTAAATACCACAGCAGCAGTATGATAGTGGATGGTGACTAGGAAGGCTGTTTGTGCATTGCCCTGTTGTTTAGTCGTCCAGTTGAATCCAACTCTCTGAGACCCTATAGACCGAAGAATACAAGGCACACCTTTGGCTGGTTGTGCCAATCCATAAGGTTTTCATGGCAAAGATACTGGAGTGGGTTGCCAGTTCCTTCTCCAGGGGACTGCAATTTGTCATGACCTGTCCATCTTGGGTGAACCTACATGGTATATCTCACAGCTTCATTGAAGTACACAAGCCCCTTCACCATGACAAGGTAGAGATCCAGAAGGGACTCCCTGTTACTAATGTGTATTTCAGACAGTGGTTTAAATTAGGCATTTCCCTAACAGCAGTCCACTCCAGCCACAATACTTCAGTGAGTGGAGAACCATCGCTTATACATCCTGGGGATCATTGGAAAGTAATAATTTATTGTTTAAATGCAAAGTATAATAAAGATTTTATTTTTATCAAGCCTTACCTAACTATTCCATAGAGACCCTATATAAGACCACTATTTATTTGTGCTACAATCAGAAACAAGCGGTTTATTATATTGTATGATCATTTTTAACATTTGTATCTTTTTTTTTTTTTTTAGATTTTCTATCTTTGGAAAATCGGATTTTTATGCAACCTAAGACTATTTCAGGATTTACCATGAAGAAGAGCAGAAGTGTAATGACGGTCACAGCTGAAGAGGTACCATTATATTTATATAGTTATGGAAAAATATAAACTTTGGAATTGAGCAAAATATTTCCCAGTCTAGAGACAAGATACGTCCCTGAGAACGTCATTAAACCAGATTTGTATAAAACTTGGATCCCTGATGAATCATAATAATAATAGTAATAACACTATCATGGCTTATATGCGGTAATAATCATACAGTGCGATACTGTAATAATAATAATAATACCCCTATCACAAATTATATTTTCTTTAGTGTGTAACGCTCCAGGGCGGGCGTATGCGCACTATGGGAACCATTGTACGTAAAACCTGCATGCGCACTGCGCTCCTATGCACTGCGTTAGCTGCGTCAGAGTGCTGCGTCAGATCCCCCTCTGCATGCGCTGGGAATGGGGAGGGAGGGAAGAGTGGAGCAAGACATAGGGGAGGGAGGGGAAAGAGACAAAGGGGAGGGAGAGGGGGAAAGAGACACAGCGGAGGGAGGAGGGGAAAGAGACACAGGGTAGGGAGAAGGGAAATAAGACACAGTGGAGGGAGAGGGGGAAAGAGACACAGGGGGAGGGAGAGGGGGAAAAGAGAGAAAGGGGAGGGAGAGGGGGGAAGATAAACAGGGGAGGGAGGAGGGGAAAGAGACACGGGCTAGGGAGAAGGCAAAAGAGACACAGGGGAGGGAGAGGGGGAAAGAAACAAAGGGGAGGGAGGAGGGGGGAAATAAACAAAGGGGAGGGAGGAGGGGGGAAAGAGACCAAGGTGAGGTAGAAGAGGGGGTGAAGAGACACAGGAGAGGGGGGTTTAAAGAGACACAGGGGAGGAGGAGAGACACGGGTGGAGAGATAAAGGATAGGGGGAAAGAGACACAGGGGAGGGAGGAAAGAGACACAGTGGAGGTGGGAAAGAGACATGGGGAAAGGGACACAGGGGAGGGAGAGGGGGAAAGAAACAAAGGGGAGGGAGGAGGGGGGAAATAAACAAAGGGGAGGGAGGAGGGGGGAAAGAGCCAAAGGTGAGGGAGAAGAGGGGGTGAAGAGACACAGGAGAGGGGGGTTTAAAGAGACACAGGGGAGGGGGAGAGACACAGGTGGAGAGATAAAGGATAGGGGGGAAAGAGACACAGGGGAGGGAGGAAAGAGACACAGTGGAGGTGGGAAAGAGACATGGGGAAAGAGACACAGGGGAGGGAGTGGAGAAACACAGGAGAGGGAGGGTGGGTTAAAGAGACACAGGGGAGGGAGAGGGGGAAAGAAACAAAGGGGAGGGAGGAGGGGGGAAATAAACAAAGGGGAGGGAGGAGGGGGGAAAGAGCCAAAGGTGAGGGAGAAGAGGGGGTGAAGAGACACAGGAGAGGGGGGTTTGAAGAGACACAGGGGAGGGGGAGAGACACGGGTGGAGAGATAAAGGATAGGGGGGAAAGAGACACAGGGGAGGGAGGAAAGAGACACAGTGGAGGTGGGAAAGAGACATGGGGAAAGAGACACAGGGGAGGGAGTGGAGAAACACAGGAGAGGGAGGATGGGTTAAAGAGACACAGGGGAGGGAGAGGGGGAAAGAAACAAAGGGGAGGGAGGAGGGGGGAAATAAACAAAGGGGAGGGAGGAGGGGGGAAAGAGCCAAAGGTGAGGGAGAAGAGGGGGTGAAGAGACACAGGAGAGGGGGGTTTAAAGAGACACAGGGGAGGGGGAGAGACACGGGTGGAGAGATAAAGGATAGGGGGGAAAGAGACACAGGGGAGGGAGGAAAGAGACACAGTGGAGGTGGGAAAGAGACATGGGGAAAGAGACACAGGGGAGGGAGTGGAGAAACACAGGAGAGGGAGGATGGGTTAAAGAGACACAGGGGAGGGGGGAAGAGACAAGGGGAAAGAGTCATGGGGGAATGAGACACAGGGGAGGGGGGAAAGAGACACAGGGGAGGGAGTGGGGGGAAAGAGACACAGGGGAGGGGGGGGGACACCTCAAATATTACCCCGTCATTTCTGACGGGCAAGTTACTAGTACTGTAATAATAAGTTACAGAAGTAACTTATTGTGATCTCTTTTATTTCAAACAAACAGAACATAAAAACAACCTCATACAAAAAGCTTTAGGAGCTTGTTCTTAAGTACGGAACGCTGTAAGTCAGGGACCTCCTATATATCACAGTGTTCTGGCAGGTAATAAACCACAAGAGCATGCCCAGATGGATAAATAATAAGTCACAGAGTCATTTATGTTTTAAAGTCTTATGATTATTCCAAAATGCCAATTTTAACAGATAATTAAATAGAAATTTTATTGTGAAGGGAAACATGGTGCCAGTGTGAGCACATGCTCAGCAGAGGTTGCTCGTGCAAATGTGTGCACCATGGAGGGAGTTCCTGTGCGTGTGAGGCAACTTGGTGTACAGCAATGAAGGGCTGGGGGGTTGGAATGTTTTTAATTGTGTTGGAGGTCTCCCCACCTGGAGCCCCCTATACAGTGCCAACTATATATACATGGTCCAGTCACAATATTATGACCACTGTCTAATATCCCGAATAACCATTTTAGACACAGGTCTGGTAGCGCCCTGGTTTCTTGGGATGGTGATTTACTCAACTGTAGCATGTTGGCCCTTACACCTTCGTAGCCGACGTTCACCTCTGACATTAATGGCACGTGGGTCTCCAGGGGCATTATAAAATAAGTGCAGAGCTGAGTGCATTATCGGTAGTCCCTCCCCTGCTTGTGTGCATGTGCAAGTATGTGTGAATGTGCATACACAAGAGAGCATGCTTGTGGATACTTAAAGATGCTTACCTGAGTATGGACATTTAACCAATATTTCCCTGTATCCCTCCTGACAGAGCGCCAAGGGATTCCCAGAATACAGCCTGAGCAAGTCCTTTAGCTCATATAACTACAGTATGGGGATAGACCTTTGGAAAGGCAGACGGGTCTGTACAGGGACTCTCCAGTTACCTCCCTTACACCAAAGACAGGTGCGAAGAGCCAAGACGCCAGACTACATGCACCGGCCTACAACATTACCACTGCATCCACTTCCAAGGATTGCTGTCACACCAGTGGAGAAAGTCAGGTAAGACGGTGTGAAATTACAATTTGTGCAGCGTCAGTTGTTTCTTCCAACAAATATCCATACAGGTCACTTATGAAAACATTAATTTAAAATGGCCCCTTTTAAAGACATTGAGCAACATGGTTTAAGAATCTGAGATAATAATTCATACTCTAGTTTATTACTTTTATATTAAATTCTGCTCCTGTGGAATCTACCATTTTAGTTTCCAGTGATCTACTTCATGCGGCAGGAGGAGACAAAGGAAGTTTGTATTGGACAATGGGAAGGTGGCATATGCAACTGCCAGTATTGTCATTAGAAACCCTGCTCCACCAGGGAACCCTTCTATTTTTATTCATACGCAAAATGCTCAAGACTGTATTTTTAGGTAATCCATTAAAATGCTTTAACTTTTTTATTTAAAAAAAAAGGATCCTGTTAGTAAAAAATACTATTATTTTGGATGTTCATGGGGGATTCCTATGAATTTAATCCAAAAAAGACTTTTTTTATTATGGAGAATGCTTTGGCTTTTCATTCTGTATTTTAAGAATTAAGTTTGTTTCATAAGTTCAATTATCTTTTATTCTTGGAAGTATCTTTTCTTTTAAGTGCAAAATAACCAACCAATACATTAGCAAATTTATTTCCATGATCCTTTGTTTCTATCAATGTTTTAGATCTTAAAGGGATATGGAAAGTTCTAATGTTAAGGTAATTTATCTAAGTGTTTATTTGAATATCTAAACATCATTTTATTAACAAGTGCTTAAAAGCTCTGTTTTTTACTCACTGAAACCCAATCAGTCCTGACAAATGTCTGCCCTGTGCACACAGTG
Source organism: Discoglossus pictus (assembly GCA_027410445.1). NCBI lineage: Eukaryota > Metazoa > Chordata > Amphibia > Anura > Alytidae > Discoglossus > Discoglossus pictus. The sequence goes on along the minus strand of CM050170.1, from coordinate 159,364,862 downwards.
TCCCTGTAGTACTAAATGTACTAACCAATCAAAACATGTCGTTTAGAAACAGCCTGTGATTGGCTAGTACATCTAGTACCAACAGAAACACAGTGTGCATGAGCTGCTGGGGCCAGACCTCAATCCCAGATTCTAAAGTGGATAGACTTAAAAATCTGAAAAGTGTAACACAAACAGAAAGTTATGGACAATTCTATTAGCTTGTACAATTATTATTTGCAAAATGTCTTTATTTTTAGAGCTTCTTTTATTTGACATATATATTATGCAGTGTGAATATTCCCTGGTGGACAGATTAATCCATGATGTGTTATAACTTTATTAGGATTTTGTTTGAGTGCAATTTTTAAACTCATTTTATACAGAAGAACTTGTTTTGAAATCTAAGCAATCAAAGTTTTTAAAAGATAGATATAGTTGTATGTTTTTTTTATTTTTTTTATTTGACTTACTGGAGGAATAAGTGATACATTTGTACATTTCCTGACACATTGTGGCTGTATTTTTATATTATAATATTTTATATTCAAACTACATGTTTTTTAAAGATTTTTTTTACTAAATCATGTTATATACATGGGTAAGTCTAAGCCTTCATAAGGCAAAACGTGTTGGAGAGACAAAGAGCTCCCTTTTTTGGGGAAGTTACTGTGTCTTATTTAGTCTACTATCATGTCTATAGATATAAATATTATAATTATGCAGGCGTTTCCAAGGTTGCAGACAACCAGACTTACAGACAACCCTTACTTATGAATAGGCTCCTAAGTCTTCTTGTATGAGTTTTTTTTTTCTATTTGTTTGAATTAAAAAAAGAGCACAATAGTTTATGTAACTTATTATTACAGTACATGGGTATTATTATTATTACACTGTAGTATTATTATTACCACATATGAACCATTATAGTATTGTTATTATTAATATTATTATTATTCATCAGGGATCCAACTTACATACAATCCAACTTAAGAATGTTCTCAGGAATGGATCTGGTCCTTAACCCGGGGACCACCTGTATTAGGATTGCCTTTCATACACTGAAGTTGAGGCATTCTGTCATTTGCCAGTGATTACATTTATTAGAGTAAGGTGTGGTGATCCAGGGGTAGGGGCTATTAGTGCCCAGGGCCACCTGCTAAAGACTACAGGTTCACTACCCACAAGTACCATTGGGTTCTTGGAAATCTCGGCACCCCCCCTCCCCCCCCCCATATATCTAGGTTCAGTATCAGTCAGTGTCTCTCAATCAGGAATCAGCACTTCCAGGAGTCTCAGTAACTTTCCTGTGGTAGTAGCAGGATGGAGATATGATCAGTATCGCAGCCACCAAGAGCAAATAAGAGAAAATACCATTTCTATATGTCTCAGCAGTGAACTGATTTATTTTTGGAATGTCAACAATATTTATAGGGGATAGATACAGAGGGGGATGTATACTACACAACAATGACAGGGAGTGGCAGACAAACACAGGAGATTGACTCCACAGGGGGTCTAATAGTCTGGCATCCATCCTGTCTGGCACCTGTGAACAACAGGACAACCTCCAAATACACATAATGCTGTCTCATGTCTAGTGGTCCAGACCTCAAATAGAGTACATTAACTTTATCTGGCAAACAATGGGACATAACAGATTACAGCACAATGGATTGTGGCTCAAGATCCAAGAACTCAAAAAGGGGTCTGTGACATTAGCATCCTAAATACTTAAGTAATTTATATAGAAAAGTTATAAATATCCCTTTAGATTACCAACACCAGGCATTAAAAGTTTTTGAAAGATGCAATTAATATGTATCGCAATGGGTATAATTGAATTGGCTTTCATTTTAAATTACAAATGGACAATTTGTCAAGGGAAGTTAGACATACCCTTATACCGAGAGTCTATATATACAGACAGCCCCCAGATTATGGAGGAGATGCGTTCCTGAGAACGTCTTTAAATAAGATTTGTATGTAAATTGGAGCCCTGATCAATACTAATAATACTATAATGGTTCATATGTGGTAAAAATATTACATTGAAAAACTTAAATAATAATAATACCCCTGTTCTGTAATAATAAGTTACAGAAACTATTGTGCTCTTCCTTTCAATTTAATTCAAACAAACAGAACGTAAAAACAAACTCATACAAAAAGCCTTGGGAGCTTATTCTTAAGTATGGAATGTCTGTAACCCGGGAACCTCCTGTACAAACAATTATTCATCAATATATATGTAAAGCTTTCTGCCACCCTACTTGTATTTGACATCATTTTTCATATGTTGGATTTTTAATGGACGTTTTAATAAAATTTAAATTTTACAGTTTATAATTTAGTTCCAGAGTGCACCAGAAAAATCATTAATTTCCTCTTTTTTTCTTTATTGCATATATGATTAAGACTTGCCCGATTAATTTGTATATGGATCAAATAGCAATTAAATATAAGATGATTGTTCTATTTGTTTTGAGACACTGTTGTTATAGAATGAGTTTTTGAAATTGATAAAAAGAGGGGAGAAAAGGTGAGCCGAGAATATTGATTACATGGCTTGATATGTTCCATCATTTGAATTTTAAAATAATTATCATATTTTTCTGTGTATAAGATGACACCATGTATAAGATGACCCCTATGATTTTGACCCCAAAATTTTGAAAAGTATTTAATTTACTTATTAGGTGCACTGGATGTGTGTTGGTTGGTGGTGGAGCACCTCTGTGCGGAGGTGAGCATGGCATGTGCATTTGCCTCCCACACATCTTCCTTCCTTGTTTGGTTTGCTGGGCTGTGTGTGTGAGCAGTGGGGAACGTCAGGGGGTGCTGTGGAGGCTGCTGGGCCTTCATGGACTGTGTGTGCACAGTGGGGAGTGCCCTGGGGTACTGTGCAGGCTACTGGGCCTTCATTGGCTGTGTGTGTGCGTGCTGGGGAGCACCCTGGGGTGCTGTGGAGGCTGCTGGGCCTTCCTCTGTAACGCTATGTGACTGTGTCCTGCTGCACAGGAAATCGGACTGCACAGGCATTGGTGCATCGCTAGGATCTTGTATGTTACTTACGCGCCAGCTTTATGTGTGCACAGATCTGTCATAGCTATATGTGCATAACTGTGTGTTTGCCCAGTGTGTGCATAGCTGTGTTTGTGCCCAGTGTGTACATAGCTGTGTGTATGTGTAGTATACCCCTGTGTGTGCTCTGCAGTCCCATTTGTCCCAAAGGCAGAACTGCGACAGCGACATCTAGCGGCCAGTTAGTTGTATTCCGTGTATATGATGACTTCCCCAATTTAAAGGTCAAAATTTTTTCAAAAAAGGTTGTCTTATACACGGAAAAATACGTTCCTCTATTGTCCATGATGGATGTCATGAGTAACTTTGAAAAAATTAATGATGAGAAAATGGTATAAAAAAAACTATATCATTCCGTGATTGTTTTCTTATGTTAAGAAACACAAGTAAATTTGTTTTGTTCCTATTTGCCACTCCTTGCTATTGTTTAATGACACCATGTAGTTAGTTTTTAGTAAATACGTGTGCTGTCTCTGATCTTTCTCTTACCTTTTCTTTTATCGGTACTGACGCAGCCTGCTCTGCCGAGATCAGGAATAAATTGGCTGCTACCTTGACAAACAACATTATCATAATCTTAAAATAACTCATAAAGCAGGTGGCAGGTATATAAACGAGGTGACAGTTTTCAGGGCTAATCTTCCATTTTTATGCTTATTTACTTTTTGCACTTGTCAGCTGCTCCCATATGTTGCACTTCAATACAAGATGTCGTCTACGTAACCTGAAATATCAAGACCATCTGTTAGATATTACACTACAGAACGTATATCCTTATTCAGATTGCTGTTGTACTCTGGGAACCATTTTTTTTTTCTGGCCAGTTAGCTTAAATTTTTCTGATCACATGTTTTTGTTACAGAAATTAAGCAGAATAAATTTAAATTGAGCTTTTTTAAATGTATTCAACTGAATCATAGACAGAATAGAAATATCTGCACAGGGTCAGTTTTAATTAATATTATTAAGGTTTGTAACACTTTAAAGTTCCTTAACGGCCCAATGTAGTGTGTTTAAAAGAACATTCTTTATTTATTACAAAAATGTTTCTTTTATCGTTTGGAAAATAAATTATATTACATTAGGACAATTAATTAGGACAAAGCTCACTGATACTAACTTATTAGGATAAGAAATTATTTTGATGCTGTCTATATTTAATGTAAATATAGTTATTTCACATACCCCCAAAAAAATTTTGTGCGGGTGTATTTAAAATTGTGATATTTTAATTGCATGCTAGAAAATTCTGGACAGCTGTGACTCTTTAAATGAATAGTACATCTCAAGAAAAAAAATACACTTGCTTCTCTAGTATGTACCAAACTTATAATATTAGCAAATGTGTAAGCACATTCAGGAAAATTTTTGAAGACTAAGTACAGGAATCCATTTTGTGTTTGTTACATAACATTCTGAGAGCTCAATTATGAGGGTGTGTGTTTTTGCTATCAGCGAAGAGAGGGGTGAGGTAGGAAGGAACGAATAGAGAGCCATTGTAAAGATAATTGGATAAGAATGAACCGCCCCTTCCCTCTCACTGGCCCAGAAGCAGACCCCTTGCATCATTCACAGCAACCACGACCCTCCAGAAATGTAAACTCCCCTCTCACACACACAACTGCCACCAACGTACCATGGATCCCTCTAGGGTCCTGCAGATATCTTGTTCCATAAACATATGCAACACTTTATTACTTGTACAGGATCAAGGCAGCCATTCTCTTCTCTAAACATCTTATTTTATATATATATATATATATATATATATATATATATATATATATATCTTCTACTAGATATCTTGTTCCATATACATATTCATCTTCTCAGAGTCACTAATGGCTGATACCTTCCTTTCCTCCTGTCAGAAGTATCACAGACCGCATTCAAAACTGATTTGACTGCTTCCCAAAATGACAGTTACCTCAGAAGCACACATCACATAACTCACAGATCACCTAACTGACTCTCAACTGTCAGTTACAGATTGCATAACTACATTCTAAATTAGTTAACTGTTCATGAACCAAACATGCAACATACAGAATCTAACATCATAAGTCAGAGAAGCAACATAACATACAGTAATTAATATACATAGGGTAAACTTCTGAGTCATGTCCCACAACCATATATTCCCAGGAGGCAGTCCTGATAGGAGTCATTATGTAGCCAGCATAATGGCCAGCCTCAAAATCCTAATCATCCTGGGTGGATCATATGAATCTATAGGACTGATGGTCACGAGGATCATGACACCATTGCTATAGTATTTATAGGGGTCCTGGGTGAGTTGTGTGAAGTTGTCCAGTATATACCTCACTTTTACTCTATTGATAGCGTTCAATCAACTAATCACTGGTAACCAGGAGTGGAACTACCAGTGGTGCAGGTGGTGCAATTCACCAGGACCCTCCTCTAATGGGGGCCCAGTGCTGTGTGTATTTTGATTTTTTGCATTACATTTTTTCTGTAGAGTATTTCTACTGATGCTCCACGTGGTGGCAGTGTGGAGCATTTCAGCATGCTGGGGATGTGTATCAGGAAAGAGGTAAGAGAGAGCAAGGGCTGGATGACAGCAAAGTACAGGTGCAAGGGTTCTGTGAGGCGGGTACTGAGAGGGGTTGGGTGCTGTGTGGGGATGGGTGCCGACAAGGACTGGGTGCTATGTAGGATTGTATGCTAAGAGGGGTGGGTGCTGTGTGGAGGTGGATGTTGAGAGAGACTTGTTGTCATGTGAAAATGGCTGCTTAGAGGGACTGGCTTCTATGTAGAGATAGTATATGTACTGTATATATGTGTGCTTCACACCGGCAGGAGGTAAGGGAAGGGGAGCAGCTATGGGAAAGGTTCTTGGGGAGGCGTGTTGTCATAATAAGGGGTCTTCGGGAGGGCACTGAGTTAGCTAGTCCCGGGAGTGGGTCCAGCACAAAAAAAAAAAGAATACAACCCCCCTTGGAGGAAAAAGCCCCAAATATATATATTTTTTTGCACCAGGGCCCTCCATTCTCTACCACTACTGGTAACCCTAAATATGATATGATAGGAAGTCCTGTGTTGTGATGTCTGTTAACATTTCCACATTATTTATAGTTTTTAATAATTGGAAATTACAATTTTAAGCATTTATATTGGCTCATAGGGCCATGGCAGGTATAAAACCCTACAAAAACCTAGAGCAGTTATTGATTGGCAAGTAGTAGCTGCCAATATCGCTGGCAAATACCCCTACTAACCCACATAAAAATAAAGAAAATGTATCTAAAACGAGTCTAGAAAATATAATATTTTCTCTCAGTGTAATATTCTTATACACTTATGTTTACTATGGTCAGTTTATTTAAGACCAAGGGTATATGTAATGAACTGAGAATAGGTCATTTGTTTTAATAATTATAAGAGAAACATAAGTAAGCGATTACAAGAACATCTCTATATTGAAATGACTGAATTTGGAGGAAAGATCCCAAGTAATACATTGCAAAAATTATACCATATAATAATCTCATCATCATATGCATACAAGCAGCCCTGTTTAAAATCAAAGTATCTATATAAATGTTTATACAATGGTATTTGATTGCATGTCATTGCACAATGAATTGTTTACTATACCATCTGATTTAGTAATTAAATGTAATTTTAATAAAATATGTAATAGAAATTGTAATACAATTTTTAAATGTATCTGGTTATTTACTTTTTTTCTTTATATTCTGAAATTTAGCTTTAAAAACACAAGGGGGCAATGCTCTGCTTCATATTGCATTGTGTGTAGTATGTTACAGCTCTGGCAACTATATATGTATATATATATATATATATATATATATATATATATATATATATAGATAGATAGATAGATAGATAGATAGATAGATAGATAGATAGATTTTATTAGGGCTGGGGCTTGTGCAATTGATTGCACAAATATTTTTTAATCACATGATTAATAACAAAATTGCAATTTGTAAAAAAAAATATTTTTTGCTTCCTATTTACTTCACAGCTTTATTGGCATTTTGCTACTAGCAGAAATTGTAGGAGCACCAGGAACATGCAAAACTAGACAAAACCACTCCCCTTGCCATTAAGATTTTAATTGTGTTAAAAGTGAACCTTGATTAATTACGTAATTAATACTATATATATATATTTATAGAGGTGGATAAAATGTGTAAGATTTCTCTAGGAGCCAAAGAGGCTTTTTTCTAGGAGCTACCTGGAAGTAATCCGCTCATAAAGTTTTTTAGGAGTCAGCCCTCTCCATGGAAATTTCCAGTCCTGAATATATATATAAAACACAGTCTAATAGATCAATAAACCAACCTAAAATAAGGGGAGGAATATACAATCTGTAAACATCTAAGAAGCGCATAACAATAACAAAAAGAGTGTGTGGAAATAAAAGGACTCTACCAGAATTTGTCTGTAAAGGAAAACAATACTAAGAAGTATACAAAAAGAGACTAGTGTCTATAATGATGGGTAAGCAAAATTAATCAACCATCTAATCACACTTGTGAAACAGGAAGTGATGTTTTTTGTGATATTATTTTTGAAGTATGTGATAGGCCAGTCTACCGTTCCCATGTGGAGGTGGGGTAATGAGTCATATGATCATTTGGCGCCATTTTCAGGTATTTAAGCCTGTTATACCTCCATTTAATTTTTATTAATGTCTGGTGAAGGTCTATATAGGCCTACACTTATATCTAATAGCCATTTACCATTGAGAAAGCTCAGTCTATTGAGCGAAACGCGTTTGGTCTTTTTGTGATTTTATCTTGCCATTTTCTGCATATATCAGCATTCTATATACTCTGGCCCTTTGGATTATCCAACCAGCAGGCTGACATATATTTTTGGACTTTACTCATATGAACACTTGAGATTTCAACTGAGAATTGTCTGCTTTTGGAACCACAACTGAGCTGGACTTTTGAGGACTATAGCTGATATAAAAACTATACAAATACCTCATATGAGGTCTACAAATGTGAGTGCTTTGATTGTTTTTTATATTACTTCCTGATTAAACTCCTTTTATTGCACCATCTGGCGGTGTGCGCTTCTCTCCCCCATTCCCTTTTGTATCGCTGAATGAATATATATATATATATATATATATATATATATATTTTTTTTTTTATTATTTTTTTTTTATTATTTTTTTTTTTCTTACCGCCAAATTATTATTATTATTTTTTAAATATGGGAATCATTGATGTACAGGAGGTCCTGTCTTACAGATGTTCCATACTATTATGCTCTTTCTTTAAAAGAAAGAGCATAATAGTTTCAATAACTTATTATTACAATATAGTTTGTTTTTATTGTTTTTATTATTGCAGTATTACAGTGTATTATTATTACAGCATATGAGCCATTATAGTATTGTTATTATTATTATTATTATTCATCATGGATTTTGATTACGACCTAAAGACTTTCTTAAGTGGGGCGTGTTGGTATTAAAGTCATCATTTAAGGAGGTGATCTTCAGTCGGATCTTAATTTCTTATTGTATCCCAGGCTCTCATGATTGCATCTGATGCACTCAGTTCGTAGGGAGTACAGGGTCCTATAGTAATAAGGTTGTGTGGTCAAGGACAGATGAACGCATTTTACTTCTTTTTAAGATTTTAGACTTACTGTAAAGGCAGTGTCATTGGGCTAGCATTAGGATGATGATCAGACTTTATATAAGACAAGAAAAATAAAGACAGACAACTCAACAGTTACCAGATTCTGAAGCAGGGTGACAGGAGAATTGGAAGATTACTGGCTGTCAAATGATATATCCAAGACTGAGAGGAAGAGCATTTATACATTCTGTCTGTAGTTTTACTTACTGATGGAGAGTACAATAAGAAAGAATAATTTCCAGGCATTGAAGAGAATGGACCTGGCATGCCAAAGGTTTCCAGCAAGTACAGACTACAGTAGCTTAGAAATTTAATTTTTAACTACAGAAAATAATAAAAATTGTATCTAGTCGGTCTGTTTAATAAATCTTCAAGACTGCTTTATGCAAACTTAAGACTTGAATTCCTTTATTGGGTTTGTCCTAACCATTTGAACCATTGGAAGGCTATTCCAATTATCGAATGTGCTTTCTATAAAGCAGGTAATTTCATTATCCCGAAACCTTCCCTCCTCCATCTTCAAATCATGACCTCCTCTTCTTATACTCCTTTTATTCTGATATATGCTTCCTTCCTGAACTTTGTTAAACCATTTAGTATGTTTGAAGGTTTGAACCATGTCACCCTCCATGGAGTTATTCTGTAGCTAGTGCATCTTTGTACTTGTTGCTGGAGAGCTCTGGCTTTAGAAGAATTCATCATTAACCAGGGCTCTAAACTTTTATATCTGGGGCTGCCTTCCAATACTCATGGAGATCTTCTTTGATACTTTGATATCCAGAACATATTTAACAATGAGATACACGAGACACACTAGTTTTGTATTGATTTGGATATAGTACAAATTAACTGCACATACATGAAATGATAATCTAGTTATAATGGTAAGGATAGGTTTAAAGAATTAGGCTCTCCTCACCACTCTTTGTTCTCCATAACCAATAGAAATGGTCTCAGTGATAGACACTGGCCCTAGAACTGCTAAAAGCCTTTTCAACATTTAATTACAATGGATTTTGTTGTTGTTTCTCAATTTGAAATTTGTTTACCAGGTCTAATATGCCCTAGTATATACTCTGTAGTGCTCTTGAGTGGTGTTGGTGGATAAATCCCAACCAACAGGAAGGTATGAGTATAATAAATGGGCATATGGTGCATTGGTTTGAAGGGAATTTAATTTGTACAGATAGCTAATAAACTTCTGAGAAAATTAAATGTAGATCTTTGCTCTAGGTGTGCAGCGTCTCTCATAGGAAACACGGATGTATCCATATTATACAACAACAAAAAGGTGTCGGGGAGAGAAAGTGCACAAACTCCTAGTGCAGGTAACTATGGTTTGTTAAGCTTATGCCCAACGTATATATGAGTAGAGATTCAACTCTCACCTCCAATAACCTCATCCATATGAGGTATAACGATCACTTCCCAACATGTTCGTTTCTGGTTGGTACTTCACAGATTCCCATGTTTGTATGAGTTGTGGTGTGTACTAATCTTCAGTTTAGCAGTGAGGTATATTCATATGGGTAAAATTATCCTGATAATTATAATTATTATATAGCTCTGCTGATGTAGATGTTATTTTTCACGTATATCTTTTATGTGCATAAATAATAATAAAAATGTTATGCCATTTTATTCTAAATAGAGACAAATGTTAAAAATGTTCAAAGACAAATGTTCAAAGACAAATGTTCAAGGACAAATGTTAAAAAACAATGGGCCACATTCAATTCCAGGCCTGTAACTTGATCTCAGACAGCTGGTTGTCTGTAAGTGAGTTGCTGGCTCCAGTTCCCCTCCATCTGCGAGGCTTTTCAATTGCTCAAGCTCGCAAGTTGCGGGCTTGAAGCGAAAACCGTAAACCATGCACTGGTGCAGAGCAGTTGAGGGCAGGAACACTATCAATTAAGCAAGCCTGTAACCTCTCATTTGAAATCAGACAAAAGGAAATGAGACTGTCCGAATTACAGCAGTAAAACATGGAGGTTACCTGTCATTCAATTAGATTTGGGGGTCCGATATGCGATCAGACTCGCAAGACATAGAAAATACAGAATTATGAAAATTTATGCCAATACTGTTCTAGTCCATATGGGTGGCCTGATATGTAATAACTCATTAATACCCAAGATCGTTTTAACCCCGAAATTACACATAAAATGTAAAGGTATTTGCTGCCGATTTGTGAGCTTGAGGCTGTTGTGCAATTAATTATAATGTCTATCATCGCTTTCCCCGTTATTTACAGTGCAAGATTGATCTTTTATTGATCTTTTATTAGTATTTACAGTGCTACGAATCTCTAGCACATTTAGGATTTCCTCCTACCTCCTCCTTCCTCCTCCAGTTTACAAGTGTGGATACGTTTGCGAGCTTGGAGAAATCGAGCAATTGAATAGCCATTTGCGATTTTAGCCCTGCGAAAGTGACACCTCAAAGGCTTCTGAAGGCTGTAAGTTACGAGTTAGACAGACGCAATTATTTCAAGCCGTAACTTGTAACCAGATCGGAGCCCGCAAAAGACGCCAATTGAATAGCAGAATAGCTTGCAACCTCACTTACTGGCTCCCGGATCTCAAATTCAGCCAATTGGATGTGGCCCAATGTTCTGAAAATTCCAGTGTATTGAGATCAGCACAAACTGAATATTAGTACACGTCATGATGCATACGAACATGGGAATCTGTGAAGTACAAACCGGAAACCAGGAACATGTTGGGAAGCAATCTTCCTACCTTATATGGATGAGGTTATTGGAGGTGAGAGTTCAATCTCTACTCGTATATACATTGGGCAAGGGCTTAACAAACCATAGTTACCTGCACTAGGAGCTTTTGCTCTCCCCTACCCTTTTTTTTGTTTCTCAATTTGAGCTTCTTTTGAATGACAATGGTTTAAACCAAAAATCTAAGTTAAATTAAGTCATTTAGATGTGGCAACCTCGGCTTAAGTAAGAATTATTAGACTGACATTAATTGCAAGCAGTAAACTTTTATCTTAGAGTGATTCAAGATCATTTCCCAGCTAGAAAAGATGAAACTGAGTGTGGTGTTACTGGCTGCTCCAACACTGGGTTCTCCTCTCCCCCAACTGATGGTCTCTAAGCTGATAATATGATATGAGATATCGATTCTCCATAACAAAAGTATTAGTTAATATAAATGAATATTATTGAAATAATCCAGAACCGTTCTATGCTCCTCAGATCTGCAACCAAATTTTTTCTTTTCTTTTTGGCAAGTGATCTTGCATCACACCTTGTTGTGAGATTACAGCTTGCCAACATTTTCAGACATGTTCAGTCTCACACAATGTTTTCATTTTTTGAAGGGTTGGATTATTCTTTTCTATACAGACCAATATTGATATCTGTCCTAGACACACTCACTGTCAGTGATGGATATTCAGTATTGACGACTGTATATGTTATTTCACTCAGCTTTTTCTAAGAGTACTGAAGTTAGCACAGTCTTCAATGGACCACGGTAGATTAGAAAAAACATCACATGTTCTTTAAATGAACTAACAACATTAGCAGTAAATCACTGGCAAGGCCAGATTAACCTTTTTGGAGCCCCTAGGCAGTGAACTTTAACGTGCCCCTGGAAGCATGTAGCGTGCAACAATTTTTGCTTTATGGGTTTAATATCTGTATTTTTATATTTACCTATATTCAGACATATTATATATATATATATATATATATATATATATATATATACACATAAACACATTGAAGCAATGAGAACAAGTTTGATGGAGCTCAGAGTGGAAATAACAGATGTACCTGGTGTGCTGCAGTTCATATGGTCACAGAGAGTCGACACAACAACAATATATATATATATACACAAAAATATACAAGCCAGGCAAAAGCAACACTGTTTATATCATGATACATACTGAAATGGAGCCGGCTTCCAGCGGAAATAGTAGGGTCAAACACAAATGAAGATTCTTAGTATCCCTGGGATAAGCATAAGACCATCCTGAGGGTTAACCAGACCAAATTTGTTGTTCGCTTGGCTTTTCTATGTTTGTATGTGTATATGTACACACACATTAACTATAGGTGCATACAAATGAGAGGCTGTAAATTTACAATCAGTCCTATATTGTCATACATATGGCTGTTTAATTAGGTTTTTAGGTAATATAATATAATTTTATAGTAGTACGGTATTATAACAAAATAAATGCTTGCTTTAACTTATTAACCCTTTCTTTAAAATATGTTGTAGCAAAAGGAATAATGGTATACTTCAATATAATTTATACTTACCCCTAGCCGAGCATGTTACCTGTGACTTTTCTTTCATTCTGAAGCCTGAGTGGGGATTCCAGTGGTGCAGATTCTCACAGGGTGACTGCTGGTTTATGACAATTTATAGATTTGTAGTGTGTGTGTGTTGGGGGGGTGATAAATCATGAAGATAACTATTGTCTGGTTCTCTTAACCACAACTGCACAAAAAGTCTGAAAATGGTGGTAGTGCTAACAGATGTGACTGAGAGGGGATTGAATGTTCACACACTTGGCCTGGGATCACACACACTCACTCACACTCGACCTGTCATATCTCACACTCAACCTATCATATGACACACTCAGCCTGTCATATCACACATACACACTCAGCCCGTCACATCAAACACACACTCAGCCTGTCACCACACACTCAGCCTGTCACATCACATACACACTAAGTCTGTCACTTCATGCACACGCTCAGCCTGTCAAATCACAAAAACACTCAGCCTGTCACATCACACATACACAATCAGCCTGTCCGCTCACACATACACTTAGCCTGTCACCAAACACTCAGCCTGTCACATCACACACACACTCAGCCTGTCACATCACACTCAGACTGTCACACACGCACTAAGCATGTCACATCACATGTACACTCAGTCAGTCACATGACACTCAGACTGTCACACACACACACTAAGTATGTCACATCACACATACACTCAGCCTGTCACCCCACATACCCACTCTGTCACATCACACTCAGCCTGTCACATCACACATATACTCAGCCTGTCACATCACACATGCACTCAGCATGTCACATCACACTCAGCCTGTCACTCCACATACCCACTCAGCCTGCCACATCACACTCAACCTATCCCATCACACATACACTCAGCATGTCACATCACACTCAGCCTGTCACTCCACATACCCACTCAGCCTGCCACATCACACTCAACCTATCCCATCACACATACACTCAGCCTGTCACATCACACTCAGTCTGTCACATCACACATACACTCAGCCTGTCACATCACGCTCACACTCAGCCTGTCACCCCACATACCCACTCAGTCTGTCACATCACACTCAGCCTGTTACATCACATATATACTCAGCCTGTCACATCACACATACACTCAGCATGTCACATCACACTCAGCCTGTCACCCCACATACCCACTCAGCCTGCCACATTACACTCAACCTATCACATCACACATACACTCAGCATGTCACATCACACTCAGCTTGTCACCCCACATACCCACTCAGCCTGTCACATCACACTCAGTCTGTCACATCACACATACACTCAGTCTGTCACATCACACATACACTCAGCCTGTAACATCACACATACACTCAGCCTTTTACATCACACATACACTCAGCCTGTCACATCACACACACACTCAGCCTGTCACATCACACTCAGACTGTCACACACACACTAAGCATGTCACATCACATGTACACTCAGTCAGTCACATGACACTCAGACTGTCACACACACACTAAGTATGTCACATCACACATACACTCAGCCTGTCACCCCACATACCCACTCTGTCACATCACACTCAGCCTGTCACATCACACATATACTCAGCCTGTCACATCACACATACACTCAGCATGTCACATCACACTCAGCCTGTCACCCCACATACCCACTCAGCCTGCCACATCACACTCAACCTATCACATCACACATACACTCAGCATGTCACATCACACTCAGCCTGTCACATCACACTCAGTCTGTCACTTCACACATACACTCAGTCTGTCACATCACACATACACTCAGCCTGTCACATCACACATACACTCAGCCTTTTACATCACACATACACTCAGCCTGTCACATCACACATACACTCAGCCTGTCAAATCACACATACACTCAGCCTGTCAAATCACACATACACTCAGTCTGTCACATCACACATACATTCAGCCTGTCACATCACACATACACTCAGCCTTTTACATCACACATACACTCAGCCTTTTACATCACACATACACTCAGCCTGTCACATCACACATACACTCATCCTGTCACATCACACATACACTCAGCCTGTCACATCACGCTCAGCCTGTTCACCCCACATACCCACTCAGTTTGTCACATCACACTTAGCCTGTCACATCACACAAACGGAAACCTTTAATAAATAACAGGTAATTTATATATAAATAAAAGAATAATTGTTAGTTTAGTTACAACATAAAAGTAATAAAAAGACGTCACCAAACTCATAATAACAATATTTTTTAACTTTGTTCATATTTTAAAATGTTTTATAAGGGTCAAAAATAAAAGGTAATTTTTATAAGCACCAAAATTTACACACATAAAAATGTATATCTTTTGACTTGACTATTTGACTTGTAAACTGCCTTTACTGAGCCTATAGGATGGAAAGGGAGGGTTTCTGCGCAGAAATCTTATCTGAATCCACCAATGACACAACAAATCCCCCTCCTTCTCAACTTTCTGTTCTTCAATTTGTAAATATATAGATAATAAAAGTTAGGAGAGCACTCCCACTTAGGACCGGATTTACCTTTTTGGAGCCCCTAGGCAATGAAGTGCAGAAGCCCCTGTGAGTGAATACGCAAAGGCATGCACAGACCCATTTTTGACTTTTCTGTGCATGTAAGTTCCTTTTCTTCTTGTAACTCTCTTCGCTCTAAGTGATTACCCCCTAGTAGCCAGTATATGAACTGCAGCATTTTTTTTCAGCCAGGAAACATTTTTTTTTTTAAAAGCTAGGTCCCTCTCAGAGAAGGACCTTTGGGCGGCTACCTATTTGGTCTAATGGGTAATCCGGACATTCTCCCACTCCACCAAATCAGCAGGAGGTCTGAAAGGCTCAAACATGACATTGTGAAGGAGCAAGCAATGTCTACTAAAATAAGGATTTTACCCAAAAATTATTTTATGCCCATGACACAAACTGCTAATGCTGTTAATTTGTTTCTAACTTCAGGAGAGTTTATTTAGTAAATGTCAGGGAGCATGGTTGTAATCTTGTTTGAGTAGACAAGTTTTGAAATAATGTTTGAAGCTGTGATGGCTGCAAGTAAGTCTGAGAAAGTGAAATGAACAGCACATGCACTCACCCTCTTGCATACTCATATACCAATGTGCTAAAGCTCATTCCCCATTTTATCACCAGTGTGATATGTCAAACTGATAATCATCCCCACTTGATTTAAATGGAAAAAGAATGCAAAGTTGTATACTTAACCCCAGTAATGGGATGAAGGTTAAAGCTAAGCACATTGTAAATTCTGTTTCAGCACCTGTCTGAGTGTGAGTGAATGTGGCTTATCCTCAATACGCGTCAGCATTTGGTTACTGAGGTAAAGCGAAAATGTAAAGTCATTTTTCCCATATTTTTAATAACTGTCGAATATGTTGGTTGCTTATAAAAGGCGGCAGATATAAATACTTTGCCTTTAGACTGAAAGTTAGCATTTTTCAATCTTGTGTCGGTGCTTTGGGGACCAGTTAGTTTGATTTTATGCTCAAATAGAGATACTTCCATTCTTTTGCAAGGTGTTAAATTTGTTTTTCCCTTGAACTACACCTCTACGGAATATGTGTATGTGTTACAAATAAAGGATAATAATAATATTAATAATAAGAGGATCCTCTCCTAGTTCTGACAGGATTTAGTTCAGCCCCAGTACGTGTTGTGCTCATCTGTGAGAAACAGAATTATATAGGTTTATAACTATACGCTCTACAATAAATCAAGACGTCTCCTGACAAGCCTTTGGCTGCTGTTTTCTGCAAGGCAGCCTTTTTAAAATTCTGGAGCCATACTTTTGGAAATCTACCTTTTAGGCAAATTAAAATGGCCACTTCCAGTCATGCATTAAAACCAAGGTTGCTATGGAAACCTCTGATGTCATAGACCTAATAAACAGCCGAAAACGCTGCAATCACTGAAATGGGAATTGCTGCTTTAAATTAACAGTATCTGTAACATATTACTTGTATCTATTTGGGGTGTTTTTGTCTTTCATTGTAAATATTGTTTTAATTGTGTTGTGTATGTGTTTTTATTTTGATGTGATTATTCATATGTAAAGTGTCACCCACAATTGTTTTATTTCATTCAGATGTTTGGGGTCCCTGTACATAAGTGCCTCCTTACCACTTGCTGTGACCTTATTCCAGTGTCCATGCACCCATCACATATATAGTTGTCAGCAGTGTGGATTGTCAAAAGTTGTTGCTAACGTTCGCGAGGGCGGCAGTTGCTGGCAAGGAGCGCCAAAGGCGCTCCTTGACAGCAACTGCGGACTTTAGGCCCGCAAATGCGGACCCTCGAGGAGCGAGAAGCCGCATTTGCGGAGGTGGAGGCTCCCACAGCGACCGCAAAATTTACGGACTTAGCATCCGCAAATAAGAGCCACGGGACTTAGAAAAAAAACATGACAAACTCGCAAAAATACGACCTTAGCGCCCGAAACCCGCACATATGAAAACATTAAAAACACAATAAATACACAAAACAAACACATAAAAAGCTTACACACAGCAAGGGGGGTACCCAGCACCTCTAAAAGTGAAGTTACACCTCAATTTAAGTAGAAATTCAAGAGTTTAGACACCTGAAAACCCCTAAGCGAGAGAAAAAATGGCCGCCGAAAAAAACGAAAACGAGGCTACAGGACCCTAAACACGCAAAACACCACGAAACACATACAGGTTTTTCAAAAAAGCAGAACGAGGTCCAAGAACAAGGAGGCAAAATCAGCCACAGCCGCCTACTACACACATTAGGCGCCATTTTGCAACACTAAATTACACAATACGGAAGTACACAGCTACCCTAACGGATTTTCCTCGCGCACGCACACTATTTACACTACACACTGCACACATTACTGACACTTACACAGCAGCTCCACAACACTCAAAACACACATTGTATGGTGCAGCAACATCAAAACAGATTGTCAGCTCTTCAACACAATGCTTTCTGCATATATTACTTCAAAATAGGTAAAGTATATTAATTTCTTAATTATTTCCAATGCTGCTCATAGCACACAAACCAACAACAGCCTCACAATGAGCACCGAAGGCTGAGACTCGCAGTGAGCGCCGAAGGATCTCGGAACACCTACAAAATTAATGTTGCAACCAAACACCATTACCTGCCTTACAATCTTATTGCCGTCATTTTTTGATGGGCAAGTCGCTAGTCTATGTTATAAGTATTTGCATTTGCATACAAATAGTATAAGTATGTTATAAGTATAAGTATTTGCATACCTCCTGGCAGCCCTTCTTTTGGAGGAACAGTCCTTCTTTTCAGGAGAAACTCCTTGTCCTCTTGGTCTCCCAAATGTCCCTGTTTTGAATAATACACAACAACGTCAGACGTGCTAAATCAGAGAATGAACTAACCATAGTAGGTTAGTTCTATAGCCATGATAACCCACTCTGAGAGCAGCCTCTTTTAGCTCACTTGTGCCCTTCACAGTGAGAAATATCCTGTAATATATCAGTCTGGTCCCACTCACTAGAGTGACCCAGGCCCGAAATACCAGGCAATTCTACCCTGAACAGACCCCAGATGTATGTTTTGGCCTTAGTTGGGCCTAGTCCGTAGAGTGTAGCAGAACTGCCTAAGGCACAGTGAGCAATAGGCTGCTCTCATAGTAGATAATCATGTCCATAGAACTAACCTATTAAGGTTATTTTCTTCTCTGATTGAGCGCCTCTGTTATTATTTTTGCATATTTTTACTGATAGTTTTACTTTTAAAGGACAACTGTACAATAAAATGAATATATTAGTTTGAAAATGTATGTAAGACCATAATTATGTAGGAAAAATGCAATACAGATATATTTTAATTAAATGTTGATGCCTCTGTTTGACCCTGGATACGTTGGTAAAATGTGTGTGTAGTAGCATTTACATTCTGGAGGAGCATGGCTTACATCTATTAATGCAAGCTTTTATTATAAATCCATTATTCCTGTGAAATGTAGTATATTTTAAAAATTGGACCAAAGTGGCCCTTTAAGTTTGTGTATCTCTATAACTTAGTTACACGTCATATGGAATGCACTGGCAATATAGGAAACCCCTTTGAAAATGTGCTGCCCCATTGTCGGTCCATATGTTTACAAATTCTATAGTATTGGATTCTTTATTGATCC
This sequence comes from Discoglossus pictus, assembly GCA_027410445.1. Classification (NCBI taxonomy): domain Eukaryota; kingdom Metazoa; phylum Chordata; class Amphibia; order Anura; family Alytidae; genus Discoglossus; species Discoglossus pictus. The sequence goes on along the minus strand of CM050170.1, from coordinate 159,345,669 downwards.
CGGAACAGAGCATGCTGGATTGTCGATGTCCTACCTTTACATTTTAACTTTTGCTTGTCCATTTCCAGCCACGCTACATGTCTCCACCCCTTAAAGGCCATAAAGGGAGAAGTGGCTTTTGTTGTGAAGCAGACATAAAGGGGTTTCAGAACAGTCTAGGTAGCAGTGTCTAGACAGCGCTCTTCATTGGCTGCCTCTCAGCTAGAGCTGGTAACCTGATTGCAATCAAGGGAACCAACTTGATCTCTATCTTGACTGGCTACAGCAATTCCTGTTAGACTGGAGCTTCAAAAGCTGTGGTCACATCAGTGGAGGGCGGAGTGAAGGGAGAGGGGAGGAGGATTTGTGATATCTTTGGATATTGTAGAATTTGACACCTACCACTTCCCTCACCAATGCTCAGGCATAGTAAATAGATACTGTATGCTCTGCTCCTGAAGAAATGTAAATGCACCTTTATCCTTTACCAAAGTACCATAAGTGCTACAGGGACCAACAGAGACATCACAATGTCTATCTTTCAGTCATATCATTTGTATTTCATTGTACAGTGCTCCTTTAACATTGGTGCAAGTGGATAAACAGTGATATAAAAAAAAATAATAAAGGACCACTGTAGCATATCAAGTTCCATGTCTTTTTATCCAATTACATGTTCTTAATTGCAACCAAGAAGAAATATATATCATCTTGAAAAACTCATTTTTTTTAAAAGATGTTATTCAGATTAATTCCTATTTATATCCTCTGCCTTGTCTAGAAGGCTAATTAAGACTAATCGTATTTCCTCTTGTAAAGTGCTAGATAAAATTGTTCTACAGTGAAGAAATATTTTAAACGTATGTTCTTGCAGGTATTTGTTTTATAAAACCATCTTTTCATTGCAAGTCGGCACAGTTTAGTGGAGTCATCTTTTAGAGAAACGAAAATTTGAGCTAGCAGATGGTCAAGTTGTCTACACAAGGATCCTTGAACTGAGTTTACTATAATTAAGGGTCTTCAATCAAGCACTTTGTAGCACTATGTAATTCCTGGGACAGCGTGCAGATTCACACTTGTTCAATAGTATAATTGCTTGCTTTTTTCCTTAGTTTCTAATGATTTAATCTTTTTTTGCCATTGCTGCAGAAAAATGTTTTGACTGATCCTTTAAAATTGTTGCATGCTTTATACTCGGTATCTTGCTAAAGTGGAATATTTATCAAAGTGTATTAGTTATAAAATGATACCTTAAAGGACTACTGTAGAATGGAAAAAAATAAATGTTTGAAAACTTTGTGTCTATGAGCATATTTAAGCAGTTTTAATTAAAAAAAAAAAAGAAATGTTGATGTTTTTGCATGACTATGGAGGCATCCATGATAAAATCATGGAAGTTGTGCGTGAGAGTGGGGTGTTTACATTTCTGAAGAGCAGTGCTTGCATCTATTGATGCAAGCACTCTGCTTCTGTGGCTGTGAGAGGAAAGGGTGTAGTGTAAATTTCAGTCAAAACCAATAATAACAAATAATTAACAAAGCCTTCTACCCTCTTTCTGTTCGCTCTCGTCTCAGTCCTTTTTTCACTGATAAAAAACACACACTCAAGATACTGGTGTGGGTTATCAGTTCCTTTTCCAGTGGACCGTGATTTGTCTGACCTTTCTGCTATGACCTTCCCATCTTGGGTAACCCTACCTGGTAAAGCTCATGGGTTCAGTGAGGTACACAAGCCCCTTCATCACGACAAGGTAGCAATCCAGAAGGGAGTTAATTATTAGTTATTGGTACAAAATTCACAAACAAGTTCCTGTTTTCTTGTGCTACAGTTTTCCTTTAAACTCCTGATTTTAAGATAAAGGAAAAGAAGAGTATTGCAGTATATAATTATACCATTTTTATTAGCCAAAATAATTTAACGGGACGACCTTTTGACAAATGCTTTTTCATAAACAAAAAACTAATTAGAGGTGCTCAATCAGAGAACTAACTAACCTTAATAGGTAAGTCTATGGACATGATTACCCACTCTGAAGGCAGCCTCTTCTAGGTCATTTGTGCCCTTCACAGGGAGAAATATTCTGTGATATATCAGTCTGGTCTCACCCAATAGAGTCATCCAGCCCCGAAATACCAGGCAGTTCAACCCTAAACATGAGAGCCTGCAAACTCCAGACATTCGTTTCGGCCTCTTTGGGCTTCATCATTAAGGTGTAGCTGATAACTCCCTAAAGCAAAGTGAGCAAGAAGTCCATGTCTGGAGTCTCCTATCATCCTTACAGAGACACAACCTAAGGGTCATATGCATAAGCAATGATATCACAAATCCTCCTCCCCTCTCCATTCACTCCTCCCTCCAATGATGTGACCACAGCCTTTGGAGTTCCAATCTAACAGGAATTGCTGTAGCCAGTCAAGATAGAGATCAGGTGGGTTCCATTGATAACAATCAGCTTACTAGCTCTAGCTGAGAAGAAGCAAATGAAGAGCTCTGTCTAGGCACCCGCTGGTATCTATCTACACAGACTGTTCTAAAACCCCTTTCTGTCTGTTTCAGAACAAAAGCCTCTCCCTTTACGGCCATTAATGGGTGGAGACATATAGCTTGGCTCATGTGTGCCCTTCACAGGAAGAAATATCCTGAAGTATATCAGTCTGGTTTCACCCAATAGAGGGATCCAGCCCCGAAATAGCAGGCAATTCTACCCTGAACAGGAGAAACAGCAAACCCCAGACGTATGTTTCAGCCTTTATGGGTCTCGTCAGTGAAGGGCACAAATAAGATAAAAGAGGCTGCTCTCAGGGTGGGTAATCATATTCATAGAACTAACCTTAAGGTTAGTTAATTTTCTGACTGGGCATCTCTGATTTTGGTTTTTGTTTATGCAAATGCTTTTTGATGTCAAAAGCCATATTAACTAAATGATAAAAAAGGCAAAAAACAAAAACAACCAAAATAATACAAAGAGACAGTAGAAAGGTGGGACAGAAGATGCAAACTCTTTACATGCTTTAATTTTATTTACAATATCCCCTTATCCTTTGTCTTCTGTCCCTTGTGTATTTGCTGTCTTTTTGTCTAGTTTTTGTTGTTGTTTATCTACTCAACCAGTCTAATTAGTATTGCTTTGACTTGTAGAGAGAGCTGCACCTCTCAAAAATGTGTCACTCTAAATTAAATGTTTGTCCAATAAACAAGGTTTCACTTTATACTGCAACTGTTATTTTTAGTCTGCGTTGCTCGACATTCACAGCTAATCCAGTTTTATGAATTTCTGGATAATTAAACCGTAAAAATTACACTGTTAGGGCAAGTTAACATCCACTGGCCACTGTTATATCAGCAAGGTTTTGAAGTTTTAGTATGCACTGATGATAAAGGAAATTGGCGAGCCAATCTGAGGGAGAAACGTTTTGTATAAGCAATTTACCTTGATATTAATGAATTAGAGCCCATTTGTCAAGAGGAGGGGCCAGCTGGACAGGCCAATGAATGGATCTAACCGGTTATGTCCTTTCCTCTGCACGTTTTTGTGTATTGGTGCCAGAGATTCCCATACCTCTGAGCTCAAAAAACAGCACTTACTCTCTTGAAGACAGCTATAGTCCTTTGCAACTGTCACTGTTGCCATGGCAATCTTTAACCAGGGGCATCCTCTGAGGATTTTGGGGGGAAGGGGGGTCAGTGCTGTATAATTTATTTTGCTTTTTTTAAATTATTTTACATTTATTTTTCTCTGTAGGGTAGGTCCCTCACCCTGACCCAACCTGTCACAGCCCCTACTGGGTCCTCCTGGGCCTTCTTGGCTGCACAAACCCCTGACCAGGATTTGGTCCCCGCCTGTTTAAAAAAGTGCATTTATTCGAAAGAGGTGGAAGAGTGGAGCAGTTCAGCGTGCTGCGGATGTGTATCAGGGCAGGGATGGGAGAGAAAGGACTAAAGGGGAGGACGACAAAGGAGATAGGGATGGGTGCTATGTGAGGTGGGTGCTGAGAGGGGTTGGGTGCTATGTGGGGGTTGATGCTGAAACAGGAGAGGGCTTCTGACCAGGACTGGGTGCTATGTAGGGATGGATGCTAAAAGGGTTGGTGCTGTGTGGCGGTGTGTGTGGAGAGGGACTGGTGCTATGTGAAGATGACCTCTGAGAGCAGGCAGATGAGCTTCAAGCTCAGGAAGGGGATTTAGTTATGGGGAAAGGAGCAGCTTTTGAAAGGGGTCTTGGGGACAGCTATGGGAATGGATCTTGGGGAGGGACACTGAGTGAGTTAGTACTGGTGAGGCAGCACAAAATACATTTTACAACCCGGAGGGGGGCCCAAAATGTTTCTTTTGTATCAGGGTCCTCCACTCTCTAGCTCCACCACTGCCTTCACCTCAAGATTCACTTCCATCAAAGCTGTCATCCCACATTGCCAAGACACTTCTCATCCCGAGGGTTGAAGTGGTAGTGGCTAAAAAAACAACTATGGTGTTTCAGAATGGTCTGGATTTAGAGTAGGTAATGCATGCACACTGTTGTCTTTGTGAGTGGTGACTGCACTCTTGAGTTGACACCATCCGATACAGCACACTATTTTAGTGCTGCTAGTTTTCAGGTCTCTCTCTCTCTCTCTTTTATTTTGGCATATGTCAGGAACCCCCCTAAGGATTAAAGGGTAACATTGCTCACTGTGTCTAGGAAGATCAGTAGCAACTCACTGTTGAAAGCTGATAGGCTGAAACATACATCTGTGGCTTGCTGGATACTTCTATGCAGAAGAGATTCCCAGATGAAGCCCATAATGGGTGAAACATGTAGAGACATTGCCAAAGAGATTGTTGCTACCATGTCTCAAAGGTAGCGTCAAAACTAGCGTCATCATGTTGCAATGCCTCCTCATCTGGAAGAATTGATCCAAACAACAACACCTTAATATATGATCCTAAAATGCAGAAGATACTTGCCTAGCATTTGATTTCCGCCCAGGTCAGTCTGATATACTACAGGAAATGTAGCTAAAACTTTAAAGACTGCACCGTAAATGAGCTTCCTTGATATACAGGGGCTTATAAAAGTGTTCTCCATTGTTTTTATCAATAACAAAAGTATATACCCAGTTACTGCCCTTCATCTACTTCATCTACCCTTAGCAGAAACCGACTGTAAACGTCCCCAATTTATTGTAATTTCTATTCATTATTTCAATTATTTGTTTTCCAAATTATATATTCTAAGGACCTTCTACTGCCCTATATTTCACAACATTGTTTTTTATACTGTTCATAAATGTGCGTCACCAATCTAAAAGCTCTGGTCGTGATGCCCCCAGGGAGATTCAGTATTTAGATCAGCAGAATTCTCATTAGTCTCTGCATGAACACAGCTGACATGTGCGCCAGTGGATCTTTAACTACATTTATAAAGTGGCTATTATTTTAATTGCATTTTTTTAATGTAGGGCCTTAAAAGTGAAAGCATTAAAATTAAATGTGAGTATTATATCTGAACAAGTAAGATATCCGTAATAAAATTCCAACTAAACTCAAAAACCTAAATATTATTTTTATAATTAAGTTATAAGAACTGACTGTACCGAAAAAATTGTCTGGAGTTGGTTAAAGGTTTTCTTTAACCCGAAAATAACACATATAGTTTTTATATAAACATTTCAACTAAATTCATTTTACCTCTCATATAAAATCTACACTCATTTCTAAAAAGCAGAATAGCACCTTCTGGAACCTAACAATTTCTCCCTCTTCTCTCTCATGTAGGATGCCATGTTTCACAGCTGTGACCTAACAGTACAGGGCCTTCACAATACCAGTGTGTCATGCTGCAAGAATACAGTAACAGTCTGAGTAGCAAAATACACTGTTAGTGTGAAATTTTAAATCTCAGCTCTGTAAGATGTCTGCTCTCATGAGGGACAACAAGAAGAAATGGGGAGGTTCCAGAAGGTGAGAATCTATTACTCCAAAGCGTTATAACAAAGCTATTTCAAGGAGGATAAACTAAATAACACAGTTAAAATATGAATATAAAATAAACAAAAAAACTGCCTAAAGAGTTCATTTATGATATAGAGAAGAAATGCATCTCTTAATAAGGTACAAATCCTGTTTTTTTCTGGGAAAATTCTGTTTCCATGACAGCCAGATTTACATGGCCAAGGAACTGCAAATGAGCACAGTCGTGCACTAAAGACACGCAAAGTTCTCTTTTTTTAGTTTGCAAATCTTGCACTGATATCTGATTGCTCTGTGCATGTGTTTAATGTTATAGGGAAGCCTGCAACTTATATATATTCTTATGCATTGTAAAGGGCATGTTTAATGCATTCCAACATTTTTAACATGGAATATCAGTAATATTTGTTGAATGTTACAAGAATGTCAGGATATTGCAGAATCTAACAAAATGCACAAGATAATAGTTTTTGTTCACTGGTAAATGTGTAAAGTGGTGTCTACAAATCAAGACAGCTGAGAAAAATAATAAGTATTATTCTTCTTTGAATTGTTTTAAAATTATTTAATATTTTTTTAATTAATTTGAAAATTGGCAACATATATATACTGTATATATATATATATATATATATATATATATATATATACAGTACTATATATATATATATATATATATATATATATATATATATATATTATTTCTAGAGAGAGAGATCTATATATATGATATAGATAGATAGATAGATAGATAGATAGATAGTTTTTGATTGGAAAAAATATATTTCGATACCTCTACTACACCATGAAGGCATCCATGATACATTGGTGTAAGTTGTGTGTGTGAGAATGATTTCTACATTCCTGGAGATTAATGCTTACATTTCTTGATGCAAGCTGCCTGCTTCTGAGCCTGTGAGGGAGGAGAGGTGTGGTGTCAACTGCAATTTGGTCCCATTATATAAAACAAATAGTTACATATAAAAGTTACAAAAGTAAAGGTTTATTTTTTTGCTTTCGATAATCAAGTTACCTATTATTAACCTAGGTTTTTAAAATACCATCCACTATAATAGTTGTCAGATGTGAGTAACGCCTGCGCAGGCGTTACTCAATTGCTGACTGCGTGGAAACTCGGGGGATTCGTGCAATTGCGAGATTGGCAAGAGATGGTGGGAAAGGGAGGGTCAGAGAGAGAGAGGGAGGGAGCAGAGAGAGGGAGGGGAGAGACAGAAAGAGAGGGAGGGAGGGAGAAGGAGGGAGGGAGGGAGAGTGAGAGAGAGTGAGAGAGAGAGAGACAGGGAGAGGGAGGGAGGCGGAGGGAGGAAGACAGAGGGAGGGAGGAAGGCAGAGAGGGAAGAAGAGGGAGGGGAGAGAGATGGCAGATAGAGAAGAGGCAGAAAGAGGGAGATGGAGGGGGAGAGAGAGGGAGAAAGGGAGGGAGAGAGAGAGAGGGGAGAGAGGCAGACATAGAGAGAGGGAGGGAGGCAGAGGGAGAGAGGGAGGGGGACAGAGGGTGAGAGGAGGCAGAAAGAGAAGGAGGCAGAGAGAGAGAGGGGAGGGGGAGCGAGAGAGGGATAAAGAGAGTGAGGAGGAGAGAGAGAGGGAGGCAGAGAGAGAGGGAAGGAGAGAGAGGGATGGAGAGAGGAGAGGGCACAGAGAGAGAGAAAGGGTACAGAGAGCACACACACAAATAGAGGGTGCACAGAGAGAGAGAGACAGTGCACAGAGAGATAGAGGGCCCACAGAGAAGGCGTACAGAGAGACGGAGAGGGTACACAAAGAGAGACGGCACAGAGAGAGACAGAACAGACAGTTGAACATAACATATGATACCGTTGGGCCAGTGTGAGCAAGGCTGTGAGTATCTAGTTCACCATTTGTTTGTTCAAGAAATGTGTATTTATAAAGTCAGCAATAAAGCCATATGTATAGTTTTAAATGTAAGTGTACCTGGTATGCTGAGCCTGTCTCTCTACCTCAATCGCATGACTCATATTGTTGATCTGGAAGCAATTCATGTCCCCTGGAAGCTGTGTACAGAAATACCTGGTTTAGCGCTCCACGTGCGATCCTGCATACAAGAGTGCTATGTGAAACAATGCTAAACGGGGCATTTTATCGCCATATTGCTCAGACAGCGCTATGGAAAATCAGTCTCTATCGTGAGAGTTAGCGCATAGCTGGGAATTACTGGGGAAAAAAGCACAATAGCGAATCAGTGCTCACAGGGGTCGCATTAAGCAGGGTATACCTGCAGTTATCTCCCCCTATACCAATGCTGTGTGCATGTGTGATGATTTGCTTAGTGATGTGTTTATTATTGTGTTGCCTGGTTTTCTACAGTGCTTTATTAACCAGATGAATACCTAATTCACAACTCCTAAATAATGAATCATCAGAACGTCAGGTAGGTTAAGAATCATTTTAAATCCATTTTTTTTTACAGATGGCTTTATTGTTGACACACTCAAACTAATTGAACCAATAAGTGGAAGACTAGATACTCACAGTCCTTTAACTGGTGCTTACCATGTCCATTTAAAGGGGAATAAAAGTTTCATGGATTAATACATTAATACAAGCAGCATATGTGTATGCAGCACGTCTCATAAAACTTTTTATTTTTATTAATATCTACAAACTTCTCTAATAATTATGTTGACACCTCCAGGAGTTGTCTACACAGGCATCTGATCCCTCCAATCAGCATGCAGCATTGGGGAGCAACATGAATTCACTATTTACCAGCTGTTGCTTGCTCATCCAATCTCCTTGCAGCTTTCTTTCTGTATGTCAATGGCAATACATAGCACATATCAGTAATACACTACATATCACCATGACCCGACCTTTCCTGCAAGAGAAAAGCGCGCCTTCATAAACGCCCCAACAACTGCGCGCCGGATTCTGGAAAGGTGGGATTAGGGGTGTTAGGTTTGGGCTTAGGGGTCGTAGGGTTAGGCTTAGAGGTTTTAGAGTTAGGGTTAGGCTTAGGGGTCCTATGGTTAGGGGGGTTCAGGATGTTAGGGTACTCCCACGTTGTAACCTTGCTGCTTTTAACGGCGTGCGTTTGATGGGCGATTTTCAACATTGTGCAATTGATGGCACACGATTGTCGGCAATTGTCCTGCACACAAAGTACAGGGGGCCACATATCACAGGCTACTTTTCAGCACAAACAGGAACCCAGAGTTAATTCAGAAGTTTCAGCAAACCTGATTGGCCAAAATAAATCATTTTACATTTTATGCTAATTTAGCCTGGGTTTGGACGGTGTTAACCCTAATGTTCCCCTGTCATAAATTACAAGAGATTTTGCTGACTTCAATGTAAGTGTTTAAATGTTTATTTGGAATTTTTTCATGCAATTTTTTTTTGCATACACTTTTAATTCTCCTTTAGATGCATTCATAATCCAGCAAATTTACATATGCCTTTAAATAAACATAATGACTCATGACATGTATAAAGTCAGTATTAAACAAGCTGGTAAAAAAGTATTTTTCAACTGTTCTCTAATAACATATCAAATTGTATCACTCTATGTAATTTTAGTTTGTTTACCGATGCTTCCATATCGTCGATGAAATGTTAAACTATCAGTATTTTGATAAACTCTTGGAAACTGCAGTTTTTGGAAGTTCTCTATAGAAAGCCAGGTCACGAATACCCTTTATAAAGCCTAATGCACTCGATGTGGAAATGGTTCTTAATTATTATGCTCTGCTTCTGGACAGGATAAATGATAGTCTGGTTTTGAAAAGGGAATTAGAGTGATTATTTCCTTGACAACGCGCTGGGTGCAGAGATTGCAGGATTGTTTCAGAGCTGAAGAGAGGCTCGTGGATCCAGATGTTGATGAAATATAAACCTATTTAGCTTTCTTTTGATGGGATTATCCTAATAAAGTATGATATATCTGCAGTCAGATTAGCAGGGCAGAAAAAAGGTCACTATTCTGTTATAATAAATTATATAGATCAATGTAAGTATTTTTTGCAACTGTTTATTTTTAACAAAAAATGTAGTATCGCATTCAGAACAAGAAGTAATAATAAGCATTAATTAGCACTTATGACACTAGAAAAATAGAAGTGGTGGGGATAAATATCTTCACACTTATGAGCCAGGAAATTGTATAGGAGCCAGCAGACTGTTTCTGGAGGCTTGGAAGTGAGCCCTTATATATTATACATTGCAAAAAAATGTTTAGGAGCCAAATGTTCAACTTTTATGAGCCTGAAAATGCAATGAAAGCAAATTGATAAATTACTTGTTTTTGCCTATATTTTTATATTTATATATATTTATAGTAAATAAATAGTACATTTAGACATTCACATATGAACACAAAACAAGTTAAAAAACTTGTTTCCAGCTCAGAATTTTGAGAAAAACAGTTATTACACTGCATTCTGGGAAGCTGCGAAGGGATATACAAATGTGCCCACAAATGCTTTGTTCTTCAATCCATAAACCATTTCAAACATGGCTTACTTTAAGTTTATGCCCACTACATTACACAGCTTTTATGCAAAGCCAAAGTTGGATTATACACAAACTGGGAATCCTACCCACGTACAGCCGTTTCAAGGTTACTGCCTATCATCAGCTTGGAGAGGGATCCCAGCTTTTGCTGTGGACCTTATGAGTAGGTAGTTCACCACAACAATCATTTAATATATGGTGGGCAAAAGAGTGATAGAAGCCTCCACCGTACAGTAGTACAGTAAATAAATAGTACATCTGTGTTTGCATTTCAATTTCAAAAACAAGTTAAAAAAGCTGTTTCCAACTCAAATGCCTGGCTCTTCAATCCAACTTTGGCTTTAGAGGAAGCCATGTTTGAAATGGTTTATGGATTGAAGAGCGAGGCATTTGTGGGCACATTTGCATGTCCCTGCTCAGCTTCCCAGAATGCAGTGTAATAACTGTATTTTTCAGAGTTCTGAGCTGTAAACATTTTTTTTACTTGTTCTAGACATTCAAATGTGAACACAAATGTACTATGTATTATTACATGAAATATATATTTATATAAAGAGCGGTGAATGTCCAGAATGTCCAAATGAATATTCAGAGTATTGCAGTATAATGCAATACCATTTTTATCTGACAAACTCTTTAGTTAGAGTGAATATATATTGTGACAAAGCTGTACAGAAATGCGAGAGAGTCCAAGAGGATAAGTGTATGACCCTGAGGCTGGATAGAGGCATTTGCCCAATCGTGTACATCAGGTGTTAAAACTCTCTTACACCACAATGGGGCTGCAGCTGTGAAATGTTTTAGACAGTTTGTTAAAGAATTGAGTTGCAGCCCAGAGAAAGAGTTGCAGCTGTGCCAGCGAGAGAGTTGCAGTCTTGAGATGGTGTTGGAGCTCTGAGGATATTTTGCAGCTAACCCAGAGTCTGGAGAAAATGTTACAGCGTAGTAGCTAATAGCCAGCCGCTGAGCAAAAAAATAAAGTATTTCTAAAGTAATAAGAGAGTCAAGAAGTCTACAACATGGAAGCTGATGAGCCATCTGCTGACGAGAATAAATTGAGATTAGAATCCAAAGGTTGAACTTATAGTTTGGATTGTTTACAAATTGTTCTTCCCAGGCTTAGTTGGAGGGGATATTGATAATTTGGAAAACTGTCCCAAAGTTATAGGTAGTGCTCAGAAAGAGCTAGGCCTGTTTGTATTATTTATTTTGTTGTTTTATGGCCCTGGCAAAGAAGTATTAAAAATTTTGAAAATGAAATGAAGCCTCCTGTGCTTCATTTCAAAAGTAGAGAAGAAGGCCAGTTTGCCACAATATATATATATATATATTTATATATATATATATATATATATATATATATATATATATATATATATATATATATATGTGTGTGTATACAGTATATATATATATATATATATATATATATATATATATATATATATATATATATATATATGTGTGTGTGTGTGTGTGTGTGTGTGTGTGTAATGGTCCACTGTCACTAAAATTGGCTATTCACAGAAGCACGGGAAAGTATGATCTTATCTTCACATGGCTTAATAAAACCACTATGTTATCCATACATCTTCTGTTTCCAACCTAAATGTCTTTGCTCTGAGTCCTCTTCAACCAGTAATCTGTTTGTAATGTTCATAATAACCATGCAATGTTATACCATATTATTGATTTTTTTTTTCATAGCTTGCTGTGCATGCTTCAATTATGCTGCATCATCTTGTAATTAAGATATCATCAACGTTGCCTTAATTAATTGAGGTTCTGCATGCAGACACATTTATTCATTGCTATATTAAATAATAAAATAATTTGTGTAAGAGTAAAAAGCATCTAAAGAGGCTGATCTGGGTGTTTATTTCATTACAGTGTTTGTTAAATGATTATAAGCTACATAAACAGATGCTTTAATGAATCATTGCTTAGAGTAAACCACTGATTCACATAATTGTATATTTTTCTGTATAAATATTATTAAAAGGCCACTGTGGTGCTTTAATACAAATGTTGTGTTTACAAAGTATTGATAAGGATATATATATTAAAAGCACGTAATGCTTGTGTCCTCCTCTCATCACCACCTCCCATTCCTACCTTCAGGACTTTTCTTGTGCTGCCCCTATTCTCTAGAACTCCTTTCCTCGCTCCACTAGACTTTCCTCATGTCACAAAACCTTCAAAACCTCACTAAAAACACATCTGTTTAAAAAAGCTTACAGAATCTGAGGAATACTAGTTCCCAAGTTATTTTCTACCTAAATAAACTTTTTTTATAACATGCTGGGAGAATATAAAAATGTTTTTTATAAAAAAAATGTATTAATCTTGGATCACAACGACGTAAATAAAAACAATTAAATATCCTGGATTGGAAAATAGAAGTTAAAAATAGGCTGATTTTATGAGATAAATTACCACAAACTTGTTTCACTAAACTCACAATGGAGGGGAATCTTATCTCTGCCATTGTCTTGATTTTAGTCCTTATTTTCCCTGTCTTCCCATAGTGGGTAATTAATTAGATAGTTCACTTCATACCTATGACCATACTCTGATACAACAGGCAATATCTATAAGATTAACAATAACTAAAAATGAAATTGTAATAGCAAATTACTAGCTTTTAGCCGACGATTGTATGTAAGCTTAGATTTGTATACCTTGCTTTCTGATTCTTCCTTTATCAGGGAGTTATTAAACTATCCAGTTGTTTGACTGCTATGAAATAAACTGCTAATCTGTATGGATAATTTTTCTTACTCTGTCGGTTTTAAGTTGTTTTGTTATTCAGTTAATTTAGCTGCTCTGGGAACAGATGTAACCATTAACCCAGTACGTTTGTATCTGAATAAGGCTTAATGCTTGCAATGAAAATAATGCTAAGTCACATGTAAGTCTATAAATCCACAAATGTGTTTAAGATTGCTTTTAGTTATTATCAGCTAAAGCCAGCTGATGTAACGCAATTAAATAATATATATATATATATATATATATATATATATATGCAAACTCACTGCAACTAAGAAAAAGGATGAGCCGGTGATCTCCGTATGAATGTGGGACAGACCTGCTTCGAAGTTGGGAATCTCTATAAGTATATGGGATAAACCTGCTCCGGGGTAGGGAATCTCCCTAATGCTGCATAAGAATCGCCCCTCAGGTTAACCAACATTCATCCATATTGGGTAAGGACAGGGAAGGTTTGCACACACACAACACACAGCTCTAAAGCACTACTGTGGATACTGACGCCAGCGTGCCCCTTGCGTAAGGGTGTATGCTACGTCATCAAAGGCTGACGCGTTTCGACGTCATCAGACGTCTTTGCCCCCTCTCCTGTGTCTCTTTCACTATTTCCCTCCCCTGTATCTCAGATGTTCCCTGAATGTAAACTCATGCCCCAAATAAAGTATAATAATAATGATGTGGCCCTTGTTCCTATATTGTAAACCTCAATACAGAATTTCAGAGCATACCACCTCCCCACACAATGACAATTGTCACGTTAAGGGAGACAGTCAACATGGCAACTCTAGGTGATGATTAGTTGGAATTTATTACATTTATTAAACTGATCTGTAGGCTACTTGTGCTATAAATTACATCTATATTCTCTTACGATCGCTGATTTTTTAATTACACACACAAGCGTTTCTGATGTTTAAGACATGCTCAATTAAATGCATGAGTTCAAATGTAATGTGGTCATGATATGTGCACCATAAATAGAAACTTGTAAATGGGGCATATCATTTTTACATCAGTCACCGTATTGGCCAGTAATCAAAAAGTGTGAAGTGCCTCACAATGGGAGTTCAACTCATAAGGACCTTTCCTCAGATTCACTAAGATTCCTCATACTAATAATAATAGACAATGGGATTGTGAGACCCTTATTTTCATTTCACCAACATCTTGTACCTGTCCCTCATTATACAGTATTTTCAAAGAGAGAGTTAATTGTTGAACAAAAAGGGCATATAGGGTTATCCTGGATATCTAGAGAAGGAGTATTGATCCAGGGAGGAATCCAATATCTTGGGTCAGGAAGGAAATAAACAATGTTTCAATGTTGTTGTTTTTTTTTACTTCCTCTGGATCAATTAACAATTAATCCACATATTACAAAGATCAGAGAAGATCTAAAGGATTCAATTTGATTAGATTTTACTTTATTTATATATATATATATATATATATATATATATATATATATATATATATATATATATATTATAATGCACTATGAGTTAATTAGGATAGTATGCACAACTATAAATATATTTTTAATTATCAGTGGTCATATTTATCTCACCAACATCTCATATTTTAGGGAATCCACATTATTGTGAAGCAAATATATATATACTATGGGCCTCATTCTATTAGCGGCCGCAGCCGTTGTGGGGCCGCAAGGACCGGCCGCAAGCTATTCGGCTATTCTATTCCCTTACGGCCGGGGATTCCGGCAGGCTTGCGGCCGGTGCCTTGCTATCTCTTGCGGCCGCTCGCGCCGGAGGAAAGCCTTTGATCTAAAACGGCCGCAAGAATATCCCGGTTGCTATTCTATTGCTCCGGGAACCCTCTCTGCAAGGCTAAAACAGAGCCGCAGCTTACTTGCAGCAAACAGGTCCCGCTAGCACCAATTAAGCGCATAAAATAGCTCAAATAAAGCCATCCTGCACTTTGCGGAGTCTATAAAGTGATATTCGGTGTAAGCAAAAATAGCACATAATTACCCTATACTCAAATCAGTAAAATATATTTTTTTAATATACGTAAAATATCCATGTAAAAAGTCCAGAGCTTGGAGCACCTCAGACACACCCACGCCGCAGCCGGAAAATAAACAGTTAATTTGAACTCGGGTTTGGGCTGATGTGCAAGCTTGAGAGTGGGTTCCTTTTAATCCTCATGTCCCCCAATATGATCCCTAGCATTTACAGAGCTGTACAGTGCAGGCTTGAATTTATTTTTTAGTTTTTAGATTTCAGAGCTTACAGCCGGTTCCAAGATATGCGGCCGGCCGTAAGATGAGATCCTTGCGGGGCCGTATAATAGAATCGCGAGTTAACAGAACCCCCGCAAGGAATCGCAGCCTTACGGCCGATTTACGGCCGATAATAGAATGAGGCCCTGTGTATATATATATGTATATATATATATATATATATATATATATATATATATATATATATATATATAATAGTCTTGTATATAAACAGCTCCATGTGTTCTACTTCTCTTTTTTTTATTGTGCATTTACCATTTCAATATGCTTTAACTAAGGCAATGGATTACATTAAAATTCTATGTATCTTATCAGTCCATGAAATTTCACTTTCTTTAACAAGCCAGAATTAGAATAATCCCTTTGCGCGACCTCTCTGTCTCTAAGTAGCTGTTTTAGTTGTTTGATGTGTGGCAGGCGGAATTGAGGAGCCTTCCAGAATGTGCTGCGTGAAGTACAGAATTGTATCTATTGGGTATTCAGGCTCAGAACTGGTGCTTATCATAACAGATCTTAGAATCGGCCCACTTCAATCAAAGCCAATGTGAAGGGGATGCTTTTGGTGATTTCCAGCTTGCTGCTTATTAGACTTCTCAACAACATTGATTTTTTTTAGAACAGAGAAAATGCTACTTAAAAAGGTGATAAACATTTTGACAAGGTGAACTATAAAGATAGTGACAGGAGAAGCTGTTAAAATCCACTCATTCAGCCTCCAAGACATAGGGGGAATCGAAGCAAAAATACATTTCATTGCAACAAATGCAGATACTATATCCAAATGTAAGTATAAGACACCTGGAAAAGGTGGAGAACTGGAGATCGGGTACCGACAAGGAAGGACCTGGTGGGGGGCCAGATAAGGAACACAAGGACTGGTATTATTCATTAGCCTTACATTACAAAAATAATAAAAATGACCAAGGTGACATATGAGATAAGTTATATGTTAATTTATTTGATTTAAGTTTCTTCATATTACTACCACCCATACTCACTCCTACCTTGCAGGGAATATTCTCTACACCTTAATGCCAGATATTAAAATCCCAGACTAAGAAACTGATTTCATTAAGGGATAAATGATATTTATAAAAATGGCATAAGGGAAATTTCCAGTAAAACCTATTAATGAAGCTTAGTAAAGATAAAATAAGCAAATCTGATATTGTTCTACAACTAACTTACATGATAATAATAACAAGGACAATTTTAAAAATGGGAGGAGGCGGATTGCATGATCAATACAGTAGTTATATTCTTAATATATGCAAATGATACACATAATATGTTAAATGTTCTTAGGAATACAGTAAACAATTAATAATTTATATAATAGAGTCATTGTTATATATTTATAAAACATGTCTATGAACAAAAATGTAACTCTGCCATATATATGCTGACAATAAAAACTTTTTTTTTAAATCCACTAATTTTTGGCAGTCTTTTTTGCTTTGTGTTTTTGCTTAGGCACTAAAAGTGATTGTTATATAGTATAACATTTATTTCAGTCTTTTAAAAATTATAATAAACATATAAGCTATTAGGAAAAAGTGAGATAGACAGACAGATTTTTTTTAATTGTTGCTTGAAAAAGTACTATATATGCAAGATCAAAAGCTCAAAAACAGGGCTCTATTTTCATTTAATCTGTATTGATATTGTTTTTATGTTCTGTTTCATCCTATGTATGGCGCTGCAGAATATGTTGCATTGCAAATATTATGTAATATTAATATTATATAATATATATATAAATATATCTATACTGTATAGCGATAGATAGATAGATAGATAGATAGATAGATAGATAGATAGATAGATAGATAGATAGATAGATAGATAGATATTGCAAATGGTGGTTCCCAAAAAGAAAAATGACACAAGGGACATAGGCAGAACAATAAGACCAGCCCTAGCACTGATTTGGTTAGCTGAAGAAGTCAAAATCGAATCGTTGGTCAAGAGCTGGAGTCAAGTATCATAGTCGGTGTTACTGTCAAAAGGTTGAATCAGTTGGCCGTCAAATGGGTAGTTGGGGTCACTAGCTAACTTCAAATCCTTAGTCGCGTGGAACCTGCTGGTGTGCTAAATATAAAATATAATACTCATATAATAAATCTGGGTAATTCAGTAGAGCACACCCTTGGCACATGTTAAGCTGATGCCTTTTTGTAACTGCAGTGTTCCTGTCACAAGTGATGACAAGTGCATCAGTCTCAGGAGCCCCTTAACCTCCATCACCCCAGGATGACGTATGATGTGTCTGGGTTTATCACAAATAAAGTGTCTACAGAGAGTGATGTCAGAGATGAAATCAGTAGGTGGACAATCCATTACATACAGTTCTGCTTATACACACTGTCTTGTGTCAATATTCTTGTTTCTAAAAGAAGGATTTCTTATGCAAGCTATTCAGCTACACAACACATATTTTATGTGGCTTTTAACCCATCTTTTTTTTTTGTTGCAAGGATTAAGGAAATATGTTTCTTGTTAACTTTGCTAGCACACTAAGGAAATGAAAATACATAGTTACTATATTTGAAGCATGAGTGTGTTTAAGTGTTTTGCTACTCTAGCATCCCTATTAAATTAGAAGCCCGTAGCAGCATCAGCAGACCCGCAAAGGCTGCAGGCTTGAAATTCAGCTGCTTTACAAAGCTATTAAATTAAAACATGCTGCGGGCTTCAACTACGAGTTTTGATCGGACCTGCATTCCAGAAATAATGCTATATTAATAAATCAGTAAATATGATATTATAGTCCATGTGAGTTCCATTATATGTATTAACACATTGATTGCCGGGATCGATATAACACGGAAATTAAACATTAAAAATAAGTATTTTATATTGCAGATTTGCGAGCTTGAGAATGTTTTGCTATTAATTTTAATACCTAACATCACTTTCCCTTTAATTATAAGTACAGTAGTGTGTGTATATTTGCATTTACAGTGCTACAGATATCGGGTCCTCTCTAGTACCCTTTGGCTTTTTGGCTCCATTTGCGGGTTTGGACGCCAGTGGATTCGTAGCAATTTAATAGGAATTTTCTAACTTAACAGTTACGGACTTGACAGATCAAAGGATTTGTGGCTGCGGAGTTCAAATTTTGACGTCCCGTAGACCTGTAACCCGCAGATGGTTAGAGGGTTGCTTTACGGAGCCAATTTAATAACCATAAGTCTTGCGGGGTATGTTACAGGTTCCGGTTTTACTCGTTGAGGGAATTTAATAGGGCTGTTTATATAGTAGACTAGGACAGAACATTATAAATGTTAATAAACAGGAATCAATATCAAAAGGTGCTTCATAACGACTCATAGCTCTATTTAAGTGGTTCATCAAGACCATGGTCAATTTTTAAGTGGCCAGTGGAGAAAAAAGTTTGGAAACCACAGGATTCAACTCTGGCCCAATGGTTTAGTGGTCCTTTGTACCTTACATTAAAAAAGTATTATAAAATAGTGTACTTATAAAAATGTTAGCATAACTATTCAGCTAGACTTGTAGGTCTGACCCAAACATACGTGCCTGATCCATGGGCCAGTCTGATACAGTTTCTGTCCGCCAGCCCAGTGAGTGGAATAATGTGCTCTCTGCCAGGAAAGCCTGCATTAGATGTGAGGGGACGTAGAAATCACAACATGAACTCTGGGAAGTAACCATCATGCCATGGAAAATGTCAGCTGAAAGATAAGCAAATCATTCAGGGAAGTCATAAAGAATGTGAAGCAGATGCTGCATGTCACAAGAAAAGGTCAATTAGTAAAAGCTTTCTACTGCGAATTGCGCACAACACTGTGAGCTTGCGGTCTACAGATGCATAGTGTGGAGGCACCATATCCATCTTGTCAGGTGGATTGATTTATTTGCATTATCTTCTATCTGTATGATCAATCACAGTGTGGTCCACAGTATAGAAAGCCATTAAAAGATGATTGTAGATTAGCAAACACTTCATACTAACTACCTAACCAACTAACTAACTTCAAACTAACAATATTAGTAGCTGTGTAAGCCATGGACATAAACACATAAAAAAAAATACATCTTAATTTCTTTAGACCCTTCTAGTTCATAGAAGCTGCCATGGCAGTCAAAGCATGACAAGGTGGTTACTGAGCATGGTAAGCAAGGCCTATGACTGAGACGGTGGGTGGGAGGCGGATGGTGTCAAATAGTAGAATCTCATTTAAATCCACCAACAAATCCACCTTAATTCTCCTCCAAATCCAGAATAGATAATAAAAATTAGCAGAAGACACCGACTCTGACTCCAAGCAAGGAGGAAATATGGAAGAGATAGTCATGGAATTCTTTGAAGCAGTGTCTATGAAAATAGAGTTGCATATAACAAAATAAAAGGTTCTTCTAACAGTGTTAGTGTCCACTTGTTACCAACTGTACAAACATAAGATTTCCTAAATCCACAGTGGTCCATTAATTTACTACACTGGTCCCATTTTTTTATATGGTGTTTTGAATATCAAGAGCAAATTATTTTTAAAAGGCAAAAAATATAACCTTTAAATTTTTACACTTTATATGCAATTATTAATTACTAAAGTGTTCCATTTCCTTTCATGAATCTTTGCTACTTTCTAAGGACAATGTGTCCTTGTAATCTAATGAGATTTCTGTTAGGCCCATGAAAACACTGGCAGTGTTAGCTGCCATTTTTCCATGGTGCAGATAAAAACTTTCAGAAAAGTTAATAAATTAAAGGCTTTATTAGTTGTTTTACATTCCCAAAATATGTGTAGTTGCGTAAAGGTCATGGAGAATAAAATAACCATATTGGTCCTATGTATATACATCTATTCCAAAAACTGCCACTATAGTTCAAGGATTCTGGGGTGTAAATATGTAACGGAGGGCAGACACCGTAGATTTTTGACAAGTGTCAGATATGGAGCAGTACATATAAGGATATTATTTCTTCTATATTTTAGAAGTGTGTATTGTGTCACTGAATAGAGAGGTTTCTGCCATGACTAAAGCTATAAATATTGCGAGACCTTGAGATGTCCCCCTGTGTTCTAGTGACTCAGTGGCTAAAATTAGATTATAAAAGTGCTTCACCCAACCTACCAGTGACAGATAGTGCCATTCCAAAATGAAAGATCATTGTAAACTTCCCTTATCGAACTTTTGAGTTAATTATATATATTTTTTTATTAAAGAGTACGGTATCTTTACCCATTTTTTTTCTTTTTCTTAATTAGATAATAATATAAACAACAAATAAACAAAATTTTAACTAAATACAGTGTCACAATCATTTCTAATGCATGTGTTACAAGGAAATGTTTCATACTTACGTCTAATCGCCAGTTCTGGAGTGGAGACCTCACCATATGACCCGACTAACTATTGCAATACCATGTGGAGATTCTATCCAGGGATTCCATATGTTAAAAAAGGTGGATAGAGACTCCTTGAGAGTGTGTGAAAGTTTTTCATTAATAAGGAGATAGTTTATTTTAGTGATAACCATGTGGAGATGCAAAGATGCAAAGAGGGTTTTTTCCATTGACATGCTATATGGCTTTTAGTAGCCAGCATTATGAATTGCATTCATTTGTTCTGAGAAGTGGAAAGGGTAGGGATTAAATGTCCCAAAGGCTTATTTCAGCTTTAGGGGGAGTTTTTTTGTTCAAAGATGTCTGAGGTAATTACAAAAATGTCTTGCCACAGGGAGACAACTCGAGGACACGCCCACCATATATGTAAAAAAGAGCCCACTTCCCCACACTCTCGGAAGCAATTGGGGTTGGGGGGATTTTTTCAATTATAAAGTTTAACTGGGGTGATATAGATTCTGTGGAGGACTTTGATCAATGTTTCTAGTATGCTGTTTTTAAGGGATCCCTTTGATAGGTTTACCCATGAGTTTTCCCACACATTTAAATCCCATGAGCAATTTAGATTGTTCTCCCATTTATGTATATAGTTTGGTTTGATGACCTCCGAATCTGTGTTAAGTGACTCGTATATAAGGCCTAAAATGCCTTTGGTAAGTGTTATTTTTTGCACACTTTCATGAACCAAGATGACTGAGGTTGATTAAAGATTCTTTCTTGTTTTTGGACGAACTGTTTAAATCATCTAGCTGTTTGAATGATAGGATTTGGTTATGCCTGTACCATGACCCAACTCTCAGTAGCCCAGTAGATGTCCACCAGGTTTGTGAATTTTTAGAGACGTTGGGTATGAATTGTGGGTGGGGAATTATTGGGGTAAGCGTGGAAAAAGTGGGTGTTAGGTTACATTTCTCTTTCATCCAGGTTCAGTGTGTGAGTGAAAGTTGAATAAAAGGGTTGATTCTCGTTCCCAACAATGTTAAGGGTTTTGGTAACAAGGAAATATACTCCCACGAGTAGGGGGGCAGCTGGAAATTTTCCAAGAAGACCCAAAGTGGTTGATGCATGGAGAAGTGTGCTAAGGGAATAAATGAGATTTGTGCTGCTTTATAATAAAGAAATGAAGACAGATAAGCCTCCATTTGATTTGTGTCTGAACATGATTTTTTTTTAGAAATTCTGTAAGATTTATTTCTCCATATAAATCTAAATGTTTGGCATTTACATTTTTCTAATTCTGTAAGATTAATGGTTATGGGGAAGGACCGGAATAAGTATAAGAGTCTTTGTAAAATATTAATTTTCACTGAATTTATGCGGCCTAACTAGGAGATGTTACATTTAGACCAATTTAAGTAATTTTGTTGCATAGTGTTGTATAGTGGGGTGTACTTAGCTTTGTGGAGGTCAGCTAATCGGCTGGTGATATTAACTTCCAAGTATTTAATATGGGAGGGTGGCCAGGTAAACTGAAACATTTGGTGCAGGAATTGTAATTTGGAGGGAGGGATATATTTAGGGCCTCTGTTTTGTCAACATTAATATGTAATCCCAAAAATTGGCCACATTTCTCAAAGGTTTGTAGTAAGGCTGGGACCAAAGTGATAGTTTGAGTAAGTGTGCAAAGGAGGTCATCAGCAAAAAGACAGCATTTAAGATGGTGGTGTCCTGTGTTGATTCAGTGTATTGAGGAGTTGATTCTAATTGAGTGGTCCAGAGGTTCAATCCCTAATGAAATCAATAAGAGAGAGAGAGGGCAGCCTTGCCTTGTGCCCTGTTGGATGTCAATGTGTGTACAGGAGTCTCCGGTCATTTTTAGTGAGGCTTTAGGGTTATGGTAGTAGGTTTGAATTAGATTCATGAATGAACCAGAGAAGCGAAATTTATTGATGGTTTTCTTAAGGTATGACCATACCAACAAATCAAATGCCTTTTCTATATCCAAGGCTAATAGGCATGCCGGAGTTTGAGTTTGTTTAGCCCAGTGAATTGTATTTAGGACTTGTCTTATGTTGTCGCCTGTTTGTCTGTGGGGTATAAATCCTGTCTGGTCTTTGTGGATGAGTCTAGGGAGAAATTTAGAAATTCTGTCAGCCATTAATTTGCCAAGTATTTTGATATCTCCATTTAATAATGGTCTATAGTTTTTAATAATGGTCTATAGTTTTTATGTGTAGACCAGTTGACTCCCCATCTGACTAATCTTTCTTGAAGGACACCCAATCCCTCCTGAACTTAATCAGTCAGCCTGATTGAGTTCAGGAGGGATTGGGTGTCCTTCAAGAAAGATTAGTCAGATGGGGAGTCAACTGGTCTACACATTTTTTATAATATGTATTGGAAAAACCATCTGGGCCCGGGGCTTTTCCTAATTTTAGATTCTGAATATTTTTTTTAACTTTTAGAACGGTGACGTCAGCATTTAGTGATTCTAGAGTGGAGAGTGATGGTAGGTCACAAGATTCTAGAAAAGAGGTTATTTGTGAGTCCCAAGTAGGGGGTGAGGCAGTATAAAGATTTTGGAAAAAGGATAGAAAGATTTCCTGAATATTTTTTTGACTAACTGAGATGTCCCTCTGAGGGAGATTTGTGATTGTAACATTGTCCTTCTGACTTTTTTAGTGTGTTTGGTTTATCAGCTTGAGATTAGAATGTGTGGTGAGTACTTCTCATTGCCTTTTCTGTGTGTTTTGATAGGACAAGATCCAATTCGGCCCTGACTTTATCTATGTCTCAGCGTAGTTTAATAGAAGGGTTCTGTTGGTTACGTATTTTTAAATCAATCAATTCTGTCCTCAGGGTGGTTTCCTTAAGGGATAGCTGCTTTTTATGAATAGATGCTTGTTTGATACATGACCCTCTAATGAAGGCTTTGTGTGCCGCCCTTTTCCAACCAATATTAGAGTCTGTTGTAAGATTAGTTGAGAAGAAAAGTTACATTTCTTGGGCTATATGATCTCTGTATTCTGGGTTGAGCATTTCATTTAGTCTCCAAGTGTAAGGTCAGCGGGAGATTGGGCCTAAGGATATTGAGATGCTAACTGATGAGTGATCGGACAATATAAATGGGTGAATTTCAGCACATTGAACAAGATCTGTAAGGGCTTAATCTACTAATAAGGTGTTTATTCTCAAGTCAGAATTGTGCACCAGAGAATAAAAGGTGTATTCTTTGATGCTGGGGTGTTTTAGTCTCCAGGCATCAATTAAGTGTAGATATAGCAATAGTGAGTCTGTCTGTTTTTTTGTTTTGTTTTAAAACCTATTTCCTTGGCTTTGGGATGATCTATCCATGTGTGGGAGTAAAGTGAGATTGAGATCTACCCGTAGAATAATTTTACCTAAATCTACAGTTTTAAGAAAACGTAATAGTTTAATGAGTGTTGAGTGAGGAGCCGTGGTAGGGGAGTATAAGTTTAGTACCATAGAGGGAACCCGTTAGGATAATATAGTGGCCCTCTTTATCAATCAGTTTACTTTCGACCATGAAAGGAACATTTTTATGTAACAGAATGGCCACCCCTTTATTGCAGGGTTGGCTAGTTGTAAAATAAGCCCATGGGTAAGCCTGAACTAGGGTGAAACGGACCGTCTGGGCTTCCTTAGTGGATGTGCAAATAACATTTTGCTTTATTGTGGGGTGGAGGTTTGGTATTGTATGTGTATAATAGCCATAAGGAATTGCATATATGCATTTATGAATAATAGTGGCAACAGGATTGCATGGATGGCTTTTTGTGCTGCCAGGTATACACATTGTTCATTATTTTTTCCTCAAAGCACCGCCCAGCATTACTGCATTCATTGCATTTAATTGTATTACTCTGCATCTTTTTTGTTTTTGTTTTTAATGTAAAGGCTTTTAAAACGTTAGCCACTTTTAGCTACCCAAGGATTAGCAAATCTTTTTGCCATATATGGGTAGTCTAATTGTGACATGCTATTCAAGGTCTAGCTTCTGTGGATTTTGTGTGTTATCTCTCATAAGAATTGTTTTTTTACATTCACACCATCTTAAGGGAGGGATTTGTACTTTTACATCCTTCTCATATCCATATATTATAGCTATCTATAGTTGCATTGATTTGCTAATTATTCCAACTTATGTTGGTGTAGCACTTAAATAGGTTTTTAGTCTTCTTTTTCCGATTTTTGTTAAATATTTCCCACTTAATAAAGTGCAATTTAATATAAGAGGTATGATGCACCGAGGAATTTTATTGTCATATCTACGTATATAGTTTTAAGAAAACGCAATAGTGTTGAGTGAGGAGCCGTGGTAGGGTAGTATAGGGCTATCAATGCGAGTTTAGTGCCATAGAGGGAACCCGTAAGGATAATATAGTTACCCTCTTTATCAATCAGTTTACTTTCTACCATGAAAGGAATTTTTTTATGTAACAGAATGACCTCCCTTCTTTCTTGGAGGGTTGGCTAGTTGCAAAATAAATTGGGTATTGTTCACGAAAATATTTAGGGATTTTGTGATGGGCAAAATTATTTTATTGAAGCAGTAGAATAGATAGTTGCAAGTGTTTATATGTTAGGAAGGCTTTACGCCTTTTTAGAACGTGAATTAAAACCCTTAACATTGTGGGATATAATCGTAAGAGGTGCAGACGTCATCCTACCTTCTGGAAGATATTTGTTAGCTTATGCAGGAGAATGATATAGAACATATCCAGTCATCATTGTGTTCCTAAAAAAGTCTGAGATGAGATATCAGTGAAAGAGACATTTTGTTGAAAGATACATATAATAACATTCAGTGAAAAAAAAAACACAGTTAACATTGTAAACAGTAATGTATGTAATTATCCCCAAATTACTACTAAAGGCACAGATGTGCCGGAGGGAAGGGAGAGAAACAATTATTCCCTAAAAATCCTCCAAAAAGGGGAGTATTCTAAATGGAATATATCAAAATAAAGTGTCCCAATTTAAAACCCAAGCATGCCCAATAAACCATTGAATAGATTTGGTCCAACCGAGACTTGGACAATAAGATATAGAAAAACAATTAGATAATTTAGTTGGGCGCAAATATGGGGCATATTATGAGGCGCAGGTGTCATGTTTAAAGGTAGGACTTCAGTCCTG
This sequence comes from Discoglossus pictus, assembly GCA_027410445.1. Taxonomy (NCBI): domain Eukaryota; kingdom Metazoa; phylum Chordata; class Amphibia; order Anura; family Alytidae; genus Discoglossus; species Discoglossus pictus. Next base: position 159,319,740 of record CM050170.1, on the reverse strand, counting down.
TAGTGTCAGAATCAGATTTGACCAATTTGCTGTTTGGCAAAGTATCTTCTAGCATCGTAGAATAGGTCCATCCAATTGTTTAGGCAGGGCCAGAAGAGTAGTTAGGTCACTTTGGTGGAAGTAGCCAAGACAGGTATCTTGGTAGTAGAAGGGTTTGTCTTGAGTTTCTTTGAGTGTTTGACCATTTGTATTTCAGACCATTGTCTGGTAGGTCTTGTAAGTTCAATGGTATTATCGGTCTCTTGAAAGTCTGAGTCTCTGATGAGATTGAGATGAAACAGGTGGTTGCGGCAGTCTTCCAAGTTGCGGGCTTTGCAAGTGGTAGAGTTTGCTTGAAAGATTAGGCTGAATGGGAATCCCCATTTGTACTTGATGTTTTTTGAGTTAATTATATTTTATCTGTGTATTTATATCAGTGTCAGTTTGTTTTATTTCAGTTCTCATAAACTTTCTATATTCTCTACGTCTGCATTTGCTTATCACATGATTTGTAAGAAAATTGTACACATTGTATGTTACAATCGTACCATGGATTTATTTTATTAATTTATTTTGATTTCTAAACAGAGCCTTTGCCCAACGCGCTTTTCAATAATGATAAAACAGTATCATTATTTTGAGATACAGAGGAAAACATTTAGCTGGACAACATAATAGACAAGCATTACGGGAGGCAGCATAGCATATAGGGTGGGATTAGAGAAGGGACTTATGGAGAATCAGGGCCATGTAGAAATGTATAGATAAGGGTTAGATCTAGTTTAAATCAGTCCTATATAGTCTACTGACTAACTAATCTTAATAATGAACACATTTTATTATGTTTTTTTGTTACATAAAAATAATCTTTACAATTTTTTATTTTTATATGCAATCATTATTTAATGCAGTGCTGCTTTTCTGACTTAATTTTGTATGTTACTTTCTTAGAAAGGAGTCTACATTACCCCATTGAATTTACAGGTAGCACTTTCATAATCCAGAATTTATATGCACATATGCACATATATATACATATTTATATATATATATATATATATATATATATATATATATATATATATATATATACTGTATATGTATATATATATATATATATATATATATATATATATATATGTATATACATACATATATATATATATATATATGTATATATATATATGTATATATATACATACACATATATATATATATATATATATATATATATATACTTATATACACATATATATACATATACAGACACATATACATATATATATATATATATATATATATGAATGTATTCACCGCCTTTGTTATGAAGCCCATTAAAAGCTCTGGTGTAACCAATTACCTTTAGAAGTCACATAATTAGTGAAATGATGTCCACCTGTGTGCAATCTAAGCGTCACATGATCTGTCATTACATATACACACCTTTTTTGAAAGGCCCCAGAGGCTGCAACACCTAAGCAAGATGCACAACAAACCAACCACTGCCATGAAGACCAAGGAACTGTCCAAACAAGTAAGGGACAATGTTGTTGAAGTCAGGGTTAGGTTATAAAAAAAATATCCAAATCTTTGATGATCCCCAGGAGCACCATCAAATCTATCGTAACCAAATGGAAAGAACATGGCACAACAGCAAACCTGCCAAGAGACGGCTGCCGACCAAAACTCACGTGCAAGGAGGGCATTAAGCAGAGAGGCAGCACAGAGACCTAAGGTAACCCTGGGGGAGCTGCAGAGTTCCACAGCAGAGACTGGAGTATCTGTACATAGGACGACAATAAGCCATACGCTCCATAGAGTTGGGCTTTATGGCAGAGTGGCCAAAAGAAAGCCATTACTTTTAGCAAAAAACAAAATGGCACGTTTTGAGTTTGCGATAAGGCATGTGGGAGACTCCCAAAATGTATGGAGGAAGGTGCTCGGGTCTGATGAGACTAAAATGTAACTTTTCGGCCATCAAAAAAAACACTATGTCTGGCGCAAACCCAAGGCATCACATTGCCCAAAGAACACCATCCCCACAGTGAAACATGGTGGTGGCAGGATCATGCTGTGGGGATGTTTTTCAGCAGCCGGGACTGGGAAACTGGTCAGAGTTGAGGGAAAGATGGATGGTGCTAAATACAGGGATATTCTTGAGCAAAACCTGTAAGATGTGGTAAGCTCATAGAGACTTATCCAAAGCAACTTGGAGCTGTGATTTCCACAAAAGGTGGCTCTACAAAGTATTGACTTTAGGGGATGAATAGTTATGCACATTGACTTTTTCTGTTATTTTGTCCTATTTGTTGTTTGCTTCACAATAATAAAAAAAAAAACACAAGTTGTGGGCAAGTACTGTAAATTAAATTATGCAAATCCTCAAACAATCCATGTTAATTCCAATGGGGTGAATACTTTTGCAAGGCACTGTACAGTATATATACACATATTGAATTATAACAGTGGAACAATTCATCTGTATTAACCTAGTGAGTAAAGTTGTAAGTAGAGCATTTGTATGAAAAAAATTCCTCACCAAGCACTATTCCACTATAATGATCTGTGGCGTTTCGAGAAGACTTGTAATTTATCTGTTTTATTTTCTTGCCTATAAAACCAATTCTTACAAAGAGCCATTGTTCTACTTATTCAATATCTACAGTTTGCAATTCCCTGTAGAAAACTGGATTCCATTTAATTGCAAAGGTTCCTCTTATTTAAAAATTTTACGGTCGTCTTAAAGTATTTTTGCCATTCATCTTCTGTTTAGTCAGATGTTTTATTATAATTTTTTTTCTTCTTTGCAAGCCAATTTAAGTGATTTTCAGAGATGCATTTTTACATATTGCACCACACTTTCCAACATAGCATCAATCATCTTAATGAGGTAGCATTTTAATGGAAAACTCTAAGCACTGGTACCAGTATCTGCTCTGGAGAACAAGCAGTCTTTGCTTTTTCTCCCCCAAAATAATAACACACATTTATGACTTTTTTCATTTCTTTAAATGCCTGTTCTCTTCTTGGCCGTAGCGCAACGTGTATAAGAATGCTCTGAATTGAAGTACGTTGTAAAAGATGGTGCCGTTATGACTGATATCCTACACATTGGTTTGCCAAGTGATATTAATGGCTAGAGATTGAGACCCGTGGAAACTAAACCACTACAGATGAACAAGGTTTACATTAACAGTGTCTCAGCCAAGAGAGACGGAAACATATGGTAGATTTATGACACACCTTGTCTGTATGTTTTCTCTATATTTAAGATGCTGGCCGTTTTCAATATTGGTTAATAAAAGCCCCATTATATTAAACAGGGTTATACCGTCCTCAAGATTCATGGTTTTGTATGGAAGCCAACAGCCTTTGTTACGGAATGTACTTGTATCTGTCTAAATTACCTAATTATACTTTAATTACACACATTAAAGAGACACTGTATCACCCTCTCCTTCTGGATCGCTAACTTGTCAGGGTGAAGAGGCTTGTGTACCTTAATGAAGCTGAGAACTATATCTTGTAGGGCCACCCAAGATGGGAAAGTCAAATCAGAGAAATCAGACAAATTGCAGTCCACTGGAGAAGGAACTGGCAACACATTCCAATATCTTTGCCATGAAAATATTATGGATTACCACAACCAGACACAAGATGAGTCTGGCGTGCTGTTAAGGGTCACGGAAAGTCGGAAACAACTGATTGACGATGGTGACGTATCACCCTGATAGTGCTAGGTGTATTAATTAGACATTGATTGTTAAAGTTACGATATGCAACCAGCAGGATCGACACACTCTGGAACTCCCACCAGTTAGGTCTTTGTATTGGGGGGAGATGACTGTCTTCAGTGACCACAGGCAGAGTAGAGTTTCTCTTTTGAAAACAGCGTACATTTCTTATAAAATAGTTTCCCTGAGCTAATGAAGTATAGCTCTCACACTTGTAATCGTTGACTAGAACTGACTAACAAAGGCCAGTCAGACATCACACAGGAAACAAACACCACGTCCACATACCCAACTTAAAGTCACCAGGCTCAGGATGCTAATATCAGCAGGGTCGAATTCCCAGGTGTGGCTGTGGTGCCAGCAAGTCCCATCCCTTATTTTAACTTCATCCAGTATGTGTGGATTGCACATAGGCATATCTCCCACCCGGCGTGCAAGCAAGGGATAAATCATATGAATTGTGTCCGGTATCATGTCCATTGTCACAATTAGCAACAATTTCATGAATAAAAAAATCAATATCCAATTTTCTTAAAACATAAATTTTTCAGTTTCCAGCAAAGTGGCGTATCTCCATGACAATTAAGGCTATTAATAGGTGGGAGCTCAGTCAACTCTAAATATCTTTTGGATAGATAGATGCAGGCCAGCTTTTATCTAGACCGTGCTTATGTTAAAGTGTTATCAACAGTCAACTTATTAGACATGGCACCCCGGCTTTGCCGCACGCTACAAATGAGCGCGGATGCATGCGCGCACAAAGAAAAGCGCACCTGCGATCAGTGCGCCCCAACATCTGCGCAAACTGCTTAGGGAGGACCTGGGCCGCAAGCAGGAGGAGGAGGAGTGGGAGGGGAGGATGTGGGAACTGTGGGAGAGATGGGAAAATCGGTGGGTGGTTATGGATAAGATGGTCAGGGAGGGAGGCGAGGCTGTGGAATTGGAGGGAGGGATGAGGATGAGATGGTGGGGAGAGAGGAGAGAGAGAGAAAAGGAGAGAGCGAGAGAGAAAGAGAGAACAAGGGAGAGAGATGGATAGAGACAAGGAGAAAGAAGGAAAGAAAGTGAAAGAGAGGAAAAACGAGAGAGGAGAATACAAGAGAGAATGAAAGAGAGAACAAGGAGATACTTCAAACATCAATCTATGTAATTTGTCAGCGCACGTTAAAGTCGGGGTGCCCCTGTCGTGGTGCATATTTCTCCTGCATCTTCCATGTCAGGGGTTAAACTATATATTTTAATGAAGTCACTTAAATTGGTACAAGGATTGAGAAATGTATGTATTAAGCGATCAGAACTGGCGGTGCCTCCCTAAAACTAGAATTGTGTTACATGTTCATATGTCAGATTTATAATGGAGTCTTTGTCGGGCATAAAGGTCCTATTGTGGAGTTAAAACATTGAAATGGAATAAGCTTTGTTATTGAGGAGCATCTGCTGTTCCCATCTCTTCCTGCAAACGTGGCTTCAGGGTGCCTGGCAAGGGGGCCCTACATTGATCTATTGTTTTGTAATGTTCTAATTACCAAGCTATGTATCTCTATGCATCCTCCCCTTTATATTGTGTACTCTGCAGTATTGATATTTATCTAGATAACTGGCAATGTGATGATGGGTTGCCTTCTTACGAAACTGAAAAGAAAAATACTCTTATTATATAGACGACTATATCCAATAAGCCAAAATAAAAGTAAATTTACACCATAAATGAAGGATTCAACTTGCTAATTTAGCGCGACTGAATATGTTGGCGCATTACAAATAAATCAAATATTAATAATATTTTATTATTTAGTTATTCAGTCGTGTCTGTTTTTCCGTGACCCTATGCACCGCAGCAGGCTAGGCACATCTATGGTTATGGTTGCCAGTTCATTCTCCAGTCATTTGTCTGACCTCTCTGTTATGACCTTCCCATCTTGGGTGACCCTACACGGCATAGCTCACAGCTTCATTGAATGCAAAACACAGTTTATAATAAATAATTACTGCCTTTCATTTTAAGCAATTGGATTCAGTCTTGCTTTAATGACGACCATTTTGTCTTTCTTTATCCCTAACAGGATTAGAAACTTGGAAGGAATGGGAGGAACTGTGGATTCAGATAAGATCTGCATTCTCTTTTGTTGAAAACTCCCTCTCTAAATAGCACATGTCACAAAAGAACTCAATGGAAGATTAGGTTCCAATAGGTTAACCTTCCCCCTTAAGCTAGATAGATAAGCAGTCTAAGATACTACCGACATATAAGATTTTCTTAAAAATATCAGTTTATGTTGCTGTCTTGCATAAAAGCATGTGAAGGTTTTTCCAAACTACAGTGATACTTTAAAGGTCAGCAGTAATGGCTCAGCTTTCATGACATTAGATAGTAAAGTATGCTTTTTGATTTTATCTTGATTAGAACATTTTATCTTTTGTACAATTTAGGCTTGGCCCCTCCCACTGATTAGGGAGCTACTAATGATATAGACCCTAATGATTTAGACCCTAATGATTTAGGGTATTCACCATGTTGACTGTCTATCAGATAATGCATACAGTATTTACTAAAGAAATCCTACAGTATACACGGATTCAAAATGTTATTGTGACAAGTCATTGCTTTCAAAAGGGAACACTGATATCCAAAGTTCCCCCACCACTGCAAAAGTATATATATATATATATATATCAGCGACATAGTATAACTGTTATAGCATTTATTATATAAAACTAGTCGTTCCCCTGTATCTCTTTCTCCCCTTCCCCCCCTGTGTCTATTTTCTCCCCTCCCTCTCCTGTGTCTCTCCCCCCCTCTCCCTCCCCTGTGACTCTTTTCCCCCTCTTCCTCCCCTGTGTCTCTTCCCCCCACTCTCCCACTTCTTTGTCTCTTCCCCCATCTCCCTCTCCTGTGTCTCTTCCCCCATCTCCCTCTCCTGTGTTTCTCCCCCGTTCCCTCCCCTGTGTCTCTTTCCCCACTCCTCCCTCCACTGTGTCTCTTTCCCCCTCTGTCTCTTCCCCCCTCCTCCCTCCCCTGTGTCTCTTTCCCCCTTTACCCATCTGTCTCTTTTTCGCCCTTCCCCCTCTCTGTCTCTTTCGCCCGTCTGCTGGCACCTGTGTCTCTTCCAACCTCTCCCTTCCCTGTGTCTCATCCCCCCTCCCTTATCACACTCCTCAACCTCCCTCCTCATCCTCAACCTTCCTCCTCAACCTTCCTCCTCAACCTCCCTCCTCATCCTCAACCTCCCTCCTCATCCTCAACCCCTTCCTCATCCTCAACCCCCTCCTCAACCCCCCCATCCTCAATCCTCCTCCTCAACCCCCCATCCTCATCCTCTCTCCTCAACCCCCCATCCTCAATGCCCCTCCTCAACCCCCCCATCCTTATCCTCTCTCCTCAACCCCCATCCTCAACCCCCCTCCTCAACCTCAACCCCCCTCATCAACCCCTCCTCCTCATCCTCAATCTCTTTCCTCATCCTCAACCTCCCTCCTCAACCCCTTCCTCAACCTCCCTCCTCAACCCCCCCATCCTCATCCTCTCTCCTCAACCCCCCATCCTCAACCCCCATCCTCAACCCCCCTCCTCAACCTCAACCCCCCTCATCAACCCCTCATCCTCAACCTCTTTCCTCATCCTCAACCTCCCTCCTCAACCCCTTCCTCAACCTCCCTCCTCAACCCCCCCATACTCAACCCCCCATCTTCATCCTCAACCCCCTCCTCAGACTCAACCCTCCTCAACCTCAACCCTCCTCAACCTCCACCCCCCTCAACCCCAACCCCCCCCTCCTCAACCCACCCTCCTTAACCTCCCTCCTCAACCCCCCCATCATCAACCCCCCCATCCTCATCCTCTCTTCTCAACCCCCCATCCTCAACCCCCCTCCTCAACCCCTCCTCCTCATCCTCAACCTCCCTCCTCATCCTCAACCCCCTCCTCAACCTCCCTACTCATCCTCAACCCCCTCCTCAACCCCCTCCTCAACCTCCCTCCTCAACCCCCTCCTCAATCTTCCTCCTCAACCCCGTCATCCTCAACCCCCCCATCCTCATCCTCCCTCCTCAACCTCAACCCCCCTCAACCCCCTCCTCAACCTCAACCCCAACCCACCTCCTCAACCTCAACCCCTCTCAACCTCCCCCCTCAATCCCCCTCAACCCCAACCCCCCTCCTCAACCCCCTTCCTCAACCTAAACCCCCCTCAACCCCCCTCCTCCACCTAAACCCCCCTAAATACCTCCCCCCTCTCCCCTCACTTACCTGCTTGTGCTCCGGCCTCCGCTCCTTGACCCGGCGCGTATGTGACATCACATGCTCGCCCTGTCATTAGCATTTATTTATATATATATATATATATATATATATATATATATTTATATATATATATATATATACATATATATAATATATAGTTGGTGTTTGTACGGGTAAATGAAAAGCCAGCAAATTAAACTAATATTCTTCATCCCTTTCCTCTCCTAATAAATTAAAAAATATATATCTTTATTCCTCCTCTATGCACCATTGCTTTGCAACTACTGTAGCTCTGTCATTGGGCTAGAAACCTTCCAATATATCAAAGTTTAGGAGGGGAGTAGCTTCCAGATAGGAGGAGTACAAGAACAAGAGGTCAAGATTTGAAGTTGAACGTTTTGGGAGAAATGGGTGCTATTTTACAGAATGTATAGTAGATAAGGGTGGGCAGGATTCCAACAGAATAATAATACATTTAATAAAGGTATTAAAGCCACCTTGGGATAAGCATAAGGCCACCCTGCATAATAATTAAGCTTTTTTAGGTAGATAGAATGGGCAGATCAGATGTGCCCCTTGAATCTTATTTGCCATCAAATCAATGCTTTTTTGTATAAGCACTAGTCAAAGTTCAAAATCAATGACAATGTTATTTTTGCCATTTTCCTGTAAGTTTAAACTGTTAAAAGCAGACATTATTTGAGCTATGGGTTTAATTTCACTGGTGTACTAAGTACTAGCGCAGCCGTATGATCAAAAGGTTAAATATAGTTTTATTTATCTTAACTATAAGATTTTGGAGTCCCAAGAACAATGTCTGTTTTTTATCATAGGTCAGTATATTTGTTTTGAGTATTTTTAGAACATTCAACAATATCCAAGGTCCCAAACAAACATATAAATAAATAGACAAAATTATATCCTTCTGTTATTTTTATTTTCTTAAATTACCATGTTTACGATAAAATCTTATGAAGAACTACACTTGATAAATGGTGAAATGTTTTTAGAAACTATTTCAAAAGTCATTAGCTACTAAATTAAGTTATTCTTCACTCAAGGCCGCCATTTCCTCATGATCTCCCCCATCTCCCATCAAAAAGGTGCCTCCTACTGAGATATAATTATGTATAATAGCTAATAATTTTGTTTTATGCTTTTATTTTCTAAAAATATATTTTTCATTACCAAGTGCAGTTCTTGAAAATAAAATATTGGGACAACATTGGTCCCTTAAATCAGTGGTTCCCTGATAAGTGGAACTGAAGACACATTGCTTATGTAGAGCTCCTGTCCAAAGCTAAAATTTGCAGTTTTAATTAAAAATTCTAGATAGTGTTAAAGAAAATTGAGGTTTTTGCTAGCTAGTTTTAAAGTGGGAAAGAGAGATATATTTTAAATACTGACTTAGTTTAATCCATTGTTGTTTTTGTTTGTTGTTCAGTCGTCTCCAAATCTCTATGACCTTATGGCTTGCAGCACGCCAGGCACATCTGTTAGCCACTGCCCCTCTGAGCGCCGTCAAGCTCGTGTTCAGTGCTTCAATAACCTCATCTATCCATCTCCACCTCTGTTGTCCCCTTCTTCATGTTCCATCAACCTTTCCCAGCATCCGAGTCTTCTCTAGGGAATCCTCCTGTCTCATGATATGGCCAAAATATTTGAGCTTCAGTCTCATGATAAAACCTTCCAGTGACCAGTTTGTCTTGATTTATTGGATCTTTTTGCAGTCCAAGGGACTCAAATCAGTCTTCTCAAAAACAACAATTCAAAGGTGTCAATTCTACAGCGCTCAGACTTCTTTATGGTCCAGCTCTCACATCCCTACATTACTACTGGGAACACATAGTTCTAACCATGCAGACCTTTGTTAATCCACTAAACTTACTCTAATTTGAAATATTGTAGGATTGAATAAAAATATCCTCCAAACTCCACAAACAACAACAAATAACTAAAATAGAGCAGTTTTTAAAACTCATTATCAATTTAATTATGGCCATAGACACCATAAAAAGTATATACATTTCTTTAAATAATAACTTTATCATGAATGGCTGTACATATTTAAAACAAAAGTATGAGATATAATTATTATTGTTTATTAAATAGGAAATACATTTAATTATCAGTTTTCCTTTTAACACAGGACATGAGAACCCAACACAGATTTCCTGGCCAAGCCAATACCATTTTGTTCTATTCTAGATATAAATTAATTCTATACTAACCCTCACTGAGATGTTATTGCTGCCTCCTTGACAAGTCTATAATTCGACCTTCACATCCTGGACAATCATGACAACACCAGCACTCCTTTCAAGTAATCCTCTCTTACCCTCTACAATTACATTGTTGTTAGTCACTTTCTATAGATAATGGCCACTGCCATGGTTACACACGGAGCAGTATATATCAGCCTATTTATGCTTTCTTGAGAAAATCTTACAATAAGATATTCTATAAATTCTATATGGATGATATATATTTATTATTTTGACAAAAGGGACTAACCGGCAAGTTTATTTAACGGACCACTCGGAAGTGCGTAAAATGTCATAAAGCTTGTATTTCATTAGAAAAAATATATTTTGTTGTATCTGCTGAGTTAAGAGGGGAGTTTACATCTCTGATGTAGTTGACGCGCAATCATAATTGCAAGCTGCCTGAGCATGTGATAGGTACCGTATTGGCCCGAATATAAGCCGCACCCGCATATAAGCCACACCTATGAAATTCAAGGGGAAAAAACAAAAAAACATAATATCCGAATGGTTCTCAGCCGGGTCTCTGACGGAGGCTGCAGCTCCTGTCGCCGTCTCTCCTCTCCTCCCTCTGCTCTGGGTCTTAGGTATTCGCCGGGGAAAGCACACAGGACCACAGAGGCCCTGATTCAAGATGGCGGCCGCACCTAACAAGTGGCTCAGCCAGGCCCCAGGTCCTGTTTGGAGGTGAATCAACCCTCCAGGGCGCTATAACTGTGCTGGGGGTTGTTTTGGGGATCCCCAGCAATTGATTTGAGGGTAGTGGACGCCCTCTGCATAGCTGCGGCGCGCCGGCTCCATCGTCTTCACACTGCAGCTGCTAGCCACCCCCCCAAATCGGCACAACATTTTAAGGTCGCGAATATAAGCCGCACCTGTAATTTCCAACCTCGGAAATCAGGAAAAAAGTGCAACTTATATTCGGGCCAATACGGTAAGTTTCAAATTTCTAAAAGGTCAGATGATTTTTACAAATGTCCATCACCTCTCTTTCTTTTATCACTCATGGATAAAATAAACACCCCCATCAGACTTTAAACTGGCAGGATGTGCTCTTCTTAGTCAAGTTGAGAATTTTGCATATACAGAGCGAGGATTAGATAGGAAGGGTGGGGGGTTGATGGCCCACCCTAGCTCACATGGGCTGTTAGAGGATAGGGTGGCCCTAAGTAGATGGGGCTTTTTTAGGGGTTAATGCCCACACCTCAGAGTACCAGGATATTTGGAATGCCCCTCCCAGTTATTGTTTGGTAGATAGATAGATAGATAGATAGGTAGATAGAGCAAGAAATAGAAGATAGGCAAATAGACAGACAGACAGACAGATAGATAGATAGATAGATAGATAGATAGATAGAGCAAGAAATAGAAGATAGTCAGACAGACAGATAGATAGATAGATAGATAGATAGATAGATAGATAGATAGATCAAGAAATAGAAGATTGATAAACTGACATAGATAGATAGATAGATAGATAGATAGATAGATAGATAGATAGATAGATAGATAGATAGATAGATATGGATAGCGCAATAAATAGAAAATAGAGAGATAGATAGATACAGTGCCTTGCAAAAGTATTCACCCCCTTGGCATTTTTCGTGTTTTGTTGCCTCACAACCTGGAATTAACATGGATTGTTTGAGGATTTGCATCATTTAAATTACAGAACATGCCCACAACTTTGAAGATGTTTTTATTTATTTTTTATTGTGAAGCAAACAACAAATAGGATAAAATAACAGAAAAAGTCAATGTGCATAACTATTCACCCCCCTAAAGTCAATACTTTGTAGAGCCACCTTTTGCGAAAACTTCAATTTTAGTCTCATCAGACCAGAGCACCTTCCTCCATACATTTTGGGAGTCTCCCACATGCCTTTTCGCAAACTCAAAACGTGCCATTTTCTTTTTTGCTGAAAGTAATGGCTTTCTTCTGGCCACTCTGCCATAAAGCCCAACTCTATGGAGCGTACGGCTTATTGTCGTCCTATGTACAGATACTCCAGTCTCTGCTGTGGAACTCTGCAGCTCCTCCAGGGCTACCTTAGGTCTCTGTGCTGCCTCTCTGATTAATGCCCTCATTGCCCGGTCCGTGACTTTTGGTGGACGGCCGTCTCTTGGCAGGTTTGCTGTTGTGCCATGTTCTTTCCATTTGGTTATGATAGATTTTATAACCTAACCCCGACTTGTACTTCTCAACAACATTGTCCCTTACTTGTTTGGAGAGGTCCTTGGTCTTCATGGCAGTGTTTAGTTAGTGGTGCCTCTTGCTTAGGTGTTGCAGCCTCTAGGGCCTTTCAAAAAGGTGTGTATATGTAATGACAGATCATGTGACACTTAGATTGCACACAGGTGGACATCATTTCACTAATGATATGACTTCTGAAGGTAATTAGTTGCACCAGAGCTTTTTATGGGCTTCATAACAAAGGGGGTGAATACATATGCACATGCCAATTTTCTGTTTTCTATTTCTAAAAAATAGTTTTATGTATATATTTTTCTCATTTTACTTCACCAATTTAGACTATTGTGTTCTGATCCATCACATAAAATGTATGTTATAGGGCCAATAATTAGCTTTAGGTAGCGCTCACTAAGCACAAATCTGCATTATTTCCTAAAGTACAGTTGTCTTTTAATGAGGTCTTAAATAATGTATGTTAAAAGGACTCTTTAACTAGCTATCACTATCAGCAAAGACACTTACATGGCCCATATTCACTAAGCATTACTGGTCTGTATAGCAGTCTCCAAGAAAAAATTCACAGCACTTTCGAAGCTTAAGGATTCTTGGGGACTAAAACATCTACATAGGATTCTTCAAGCTTGTATGAGGAAAAAGAACACAGTATGTTATTCCTCTAAATATTAAATCAGCAAAACAACTTGGATATGATCACATATATAGTTGTGAGCGTACGAGTTGTTGCTAACGCTGCGGGCTCGCGTAGCGAGCTGCGGCCCTCGCGTAGCTAGGGCCGCGGCTCGCGCAGCGAGCCGAGGCCCTCGCGAAGCGAGGGCACTGCCCGAGGGTCTCAGTTGCTGGCATGGAGCGCCGAAGGCGCTCCATGCCAGCAACTGAGGACCCTCGCGAAGCGAGGGCCTCAGTTGCTGGCATGGAGCGCCGTAGGCGCTCCATGCCAGCACCTGAGGACCTCGCAAAGCGAGGGCCGCAGTTGCTGGCATGGAGCGCCGAAGGCGCTCCTTGCCAGCAACTGCGACCCTCGCAAACTTCACGTCGCAACCCAAACAGTACGACACACACATTACGACACTCGCAAACAACATACGACACACGTTCACACACATTACGGACTCGCAACACTCGGACGCAACTCGCGAACATTACAAAATGTAAAACACAATACATACACACACCACATACATAAAAAACTTACCTACACCAAGAGGGAGCACCCAGCACCTCAAAAATACAACTTACACCTCGATTTTACTTCAAATAAAACAGTTTAGAGACTAAAAAAAAAAACGAAGCGAGAGAAAAAATGGCCGCCGAACAAAACGAAAACGAGGCTACAGCACTCTAAACTCGCAAAACACCACAAGAAACTCGCAAAACACCACAAAACACCTACGGATATTCCGATACAAACGTATAACACACATTACTCGCCATTTGACGCCAATGCGGAAGTACACGACAACGGTTTGGGCTCGCGCACGCACAGTGTTACACTGCACACATTCAGCACGCTTACACAGCAGCTCCACACCACAAATGCTGCAGCAACATCAAAACACATTCACAGCTCTTCCACACAATGCTTTAAAATAGGTAAAGTATATTCATTTATTAATGTATTATATATTTCATTATTACACACTAAACAGCATTAGCTACCTTACAATTTCATTGCCGTCATTTTTTGACGGGCAATTCGCTAGTCAGTTAATAATAATAATACAGTTAAAGGTATATCTAAGTTCCCTGTTTTCCCTTTTTCTCATCTATCAAATGCAAATTATATCAGACACACAAGTTACATTGAGTCATTCTATGCACACACAGATTTATTTTATTTAAAAGTTTTCCACACCTCCAAAGCTGCTTACATAGGCACCTGGTACCTACGAATAGAAACACTGCATTTGGGTACATTTGTTTAATTCTATACTAACGTTCAAGCCAACAGCAGCACAATGCAGAGATCCACAGAGCACTATTTGGGCTCCTCCTTGCTTCCCTTATGCAGGGGAAAAACAAGACTACACATCCCATGATGCTTTGCTGCACAAAACTGCTATCACATATTGAAACAATGTTATAGATGGCTGTGATTGGATAAAAAGAATTATAAATTGTATGCTAATTTTAGCACGGGTTTTCAAAAGGGAACTAAATAACAAACTGTAGTTAAAATTTAAAATCGTAAATATAGTAAAGTTGTTTTTTTTTTATTTCATGTTCAGTAATTTATCACTTTGGGGTTCCATTTATTTTCGGAACTAATTATCTCTGCCAATTTCTAAGAAGGGTGTGTCTGTGTAGACTAATGATCTTACCATTTGTCCTGCTGAACTCACTGGGTGTTTTGGCTGGTATGTTGCCACTGTAAAGATCAAAATATCTCCCCACCTCAAGGAATTAACTAAAATGGTAGATTTTACAGTTGCGTGGTTGCATATAAAAGATACAAAATTAGAGGCTATTATTTTTTACATTCAAAAAACATGTTTGTTTTCAAGTGCAGTTTATTCAACAGAGAGTATTTTAAATATGGAACTATATGAGCACAGTAGCCCTTTAAATAAACAGTACATTTCCAGGTGGATATCAGGTTATAACTAATCTGCTGCTACATGGACAGGAAATAATTTCATATGGCTTCAATAAATGTTATTAATCTTGTCAATTTTACCTTGTATTGTTTAGGAGACCATAGGGGGGGGGGGGGGTGCCACTTCTTAAAAAATAAATGGTTCCTGGCTTTAAAAAAAGGAAATGTTGCAGTTCATAGACTGGCTACTAGGGGGTAACCACATAGAACAAGACAGTTATAACAGGAAAGGGAACTTACACGTACTGAAAAGGCAAAAATGGGTCGTGCATACTTTGCATACTCGCTCGCAGGGGCTCCTACACTTCACTGCCTAGGGGCTCCGAAAAGGTAGATACAGCCCTGGGCGTTAGGATCTGCAGAGAACACAGATGAAATGAAGCAAACTGGCACTGATCTTTAGTTTTAATTATGATAAAAATAAATAATAATACATTTGTGTGAAAGGGTTCCCTAGTGGTCCAGTGGTTAGGATTTAAAGCTTTCACTGCTATGACTTGGGTTTGATTCCAGTGAGCGAGCCAAGAGGTCACACCACCCTGAAGCCAAGCAGGGTTGAGCCTGGTTGGTACTTGGATGGGAGACCACCTAGGAATACCAGAAACTGTAGGCTGCGGCCCACTGGAGAAGGAACTGACAACCCACTCCAGTATGTTTGCTATGAAAACCAAATGGATCAGCATGGTGTGTTGTAGTCACAGAGAGTTGGACACGACTGAGCGACACAAAAAATGATGTGAAAGCAGCAGATAGACTGATAGAACAGCCGAAAAGAAAATGGAAACAAACTGTAAAGAATAAACATATAGAAAAACTATTACTCTGTGGTGGAACAAATTTGTCAACCCGTTCTTTGATTTGTATTTAATTGTTTTTTATTTTTATTTTGTAATTTGGAAATTATTTTTTATATATAGCTGCTTTTTGTGGCTTTGGAAGTCTTTTTGTTGTTCCATAATTATCCTGTAGGTATATATTTATTAGTGTCATATTAAAGGGATGTGGAAAGTTGATGGATTTTATTAGGTATATAATATCCTTGTGTATCTATTTACTTTTATGTACTTTATTTACTAAGAAGTGCTTATAAGCTCTGTATTTACTGCCTAAAATCAAACAGTCTCTGTATGGATCTGCCCACTGTAGCGTATGCAGGCACAACCTCTGAAGGGCTGGATGCTTAGTGTAGCATCCTAGCCTATCATGCACCACATCTCTGCAGCATTTTGCGGAGAGATGATCACTGATTGGTTAGTATGAGACAGTACAGCTAGTCCTGCAGTTTGTGTCTGCATTTGCTGCAGTGGGCAGACCCATGCAGGGACTATTTGTTTGATTTTAGACAGAGCTTATAAGCACTTCTTAATAAAATAAAGTGCATACAAGTAAATAGATACACAGGTATATTATATACCTAGTAACATCCAGAAACATTTATTGAGATACTCCATCATCTCCGGCTTTATACACTCCCTTTTTTGTATTTTAGTTACATTTATAACCACCTTGGTCCTATATTACACAATACATATCTATGCAGCTCTGGTATTCTGTATCGGTTTAATTTATTTATTATAAGGTTATTACCACATCACCTAACACACAAGTGGTCTGGAAAACAGACAGAAGATCATCAAGGAATTTTTGGCTGTCACCAGTAATGTGATCCAATAACGTACAGTAGGTGGAGCCAGCTCTGCTCGTATTGGGTGTCTCAGTAAGGAATTCTGAATGAAGAGGGTTTTTTTCCTTCTCAAGGAAGCACTGAAGCATATTGCACTGAAGGGCATCTATTGAAAGACATTTTTACATTTGTTTGCTTTGCAATTTGTGATCATTGTTCTTTTTTATTGTTGTTGATTTTTTTTTTTAACCAAGGAATATCCTTGAACAAGGATGGATGAGGATTTTTTATGAATTTTGCAACGGCTGTGTGCAGCTTCGAGACAAGCCACACTCACAACAAGATAGCCTAACACAAAAAGGGCTTTGGTGCAGAAGCTGGGCTAATGAATTCCTCTCGTGCATCCCTGGCTTACCATCCTTCACGAATCCTCCTAGTGCATTAGGCAGGTTGCACGTCCATTCCATCATCTGGTGATGCTTTTTGTACCAAAAATCTAAAAACAACATCAAAGCTATGACTGCTAAAGAATCCCCCAACGAACTTGCAATGCCAGATTCAGAAATCTACATCAAGACTTTTAAAGAGCATATGACCCTAGAGCTGGAGCTCCCCAGGCTGTCCGGCAAGAGGACCACCACATCCCCCAAAATCTCCCCACGCAGCTCTCCCAGAAACTCCCCGTGCTTTTTTAGAAAGTTGTTGGTCAATAAAAGCATCCGTCAGAGGCGACGTTTTACGGTAGCACATACTTGGTAAGAGTTTATATTTATATTAAATATTAATCAGATTTCTTTTGCATTAACCGGTTGCCAAAATCTTAAACAGAGGTAGTGTCTGTTCTCGTATCATCTCATTAGCTACACGGATGGATTGGTTTGTTTTTGTTTTTTTATATAATGCATTTTTTTCACATGATTGCAACACATATTGGCATGTAACCTGTTTAGTGCCAAAGTGGCTAGTAACACATTACAATATAATCCATTCAGGACTTTGTCCGTGAAGAGGTTAAATGTTTTTTTTATTTATATTTTACACTTTATTTTTGCATTTTTATGAAGGTTTTATTTTTATATTTTCAACAGTGCAAGAGAGTGCTTGGGTAGCTGCAATTTTCATTTTTTGTTAATATAATCCTTACTATTATATGACAAGTGGCATACAGATGAATGGTACTGATTAGTCTATGTTTATGTTGTTGGAAAGCAGTAGGGATCAGTTACTACTTTTTCAAGAATTAATAATAATAATGGTAGAAAAATATCTATAGAATGTGGTTAAAAGACAAAACTTCTGCAATATGTATTATATTGCACTGATTTAAACTTGAAAATGCTATATATATATATATATATATATATATATATATATATATATATATATATATATAAATAAATATATATACAGTATATATATATATATATATATATATATATATATATATATATATATATATATATATATGCCGTTCTGGTTCTGTAATATTTTTCCATAGTACTGTCTTTTAATATATTTAATATAAAGAAGTTAAATTGAAAGTATTATATATAGGGATGCTCATTATTTTATATTTAATTTAAGTGGATTGGCATGACCACTTACAACTATATATATATATATATATATATATATATATATATATATATATATATATAATTATTTATATATATATATATATATACACATATATATATATATACTAATATATATATATATATATATATATATATATATATATATATACAAATATATATACATATATATATATTTACATTTATGTCTGTAAGTATATATATATATATATGTACGTATATATATATATATATATATATATAAATATAAAATATATATATATATATATATATAAATATATATAATTATACATATATATATATATATATAAATATATATATGCGTATATATATGTATATATATAAATATAAAAAATATATATATATAATAAAAATATATATATATGTCTGTAAGTCACAGCATATAAGAGAAACTTTCATATAAAACCTGTTCTACAGTGACAATACAGATTACCTAAATTTGGGAGGAAGCTTCATATCTACAGATGTCAGTATTGGTGTCCTCCCATTATCTCCTTGAACCAGATATTGGGTACCAGCAAGAAGAGAACCTGCCAGTTACTGATAACACATGTTGATGAGGATGTGTGTGAGGATTTTACGGTGCTAGGTATTGGAAGATATTAAGAGAAAGAGAGTCATTGTACAAAGGAATCAAAAGTATTACTACTAGCAATCTGCCACCATCACGACTCTTGGCTGGCAAAAAGCGAACGACCTCGTGTCAAGGTTAAAAGAGCAACACGAAATTCGGAAATAATTGATGGTATCCCTTGGATTGAGGGTCCACAGTATTGTTATTTACATAAAAAAACATCTGAGGCAAGAGGAGAAATTAATTTTTAGCAATGTTTTTGTGAAAATAAAGTCAAGATCTGCAAAATCTCTCTATATTTTTGTTTCGAAAGAGAAGAGCTTGAATTAGTCACAGTTTAACTAACCATTTATTTCATTATATCAAAGCTTTAGGGTTCAATGTATTAGGTTATTGAATTGGAGGTCTGGATTTCGACCTAGGCACATTGACTGAACCATGAAAATCCAGTTGGTATATTGCATTTTTTTATTAAGAAGACCAGATCAAGGGATAGAAAATATTGTACAAAGAGAAGCTCTGAGATGTGGGTGTTGTACTGTCACGAGAAATGTCTACAACCTATACTTTGTTTACTGATTGAGATGATTCAAAAGAGATCAAATTCTTTTGTTCATCTGCACTCAACACATTTTTATCTGACATAACATGAATGGAAACCAATATATCAACAAGGATTTTGGATATGTCTTTCTCAGATTGTAAGAAGAACAAAACACTTTATTAAAAGTGAAGCTTCTATAGACCGAATGCAATGCATTTGTAAATAATAACTATACTTTGCTCTAGATCTGTACTGATGATCTATATATTTATGTCTATTAGCAGTCAAATATATTTTCTTTCACAATATATATTTCCATTTTTATCCTACCAGCCAAAACTTTCTTTGACCTTGTTTTAAAATGTATCCCCATGGAGGTTCCCAAATAATATTCACCAACCACCAGTGACAAACCCATTCAGGTGGTCCACAATATAACTGGGATTACAAAAAAATATGAAAAAAGTATCAAAGTTGATAAACAAATATGTGTAAAAAACAGCACAGAAATGTCTAGATACTAGATTTTTTGGTTCGGAAGACCACATGCTATATTCTAATATAATATAGGGCATTGTGATTGTTAAAAAGCAGATAGAAAAGTCATTAGGTGTTCTGTGAAGACCCTTGATAGCAATCAAGCTGTCCGCTATGACACTATTCAACATTTAAGAGGTCAGGTGAAAAAAAAAGTTGGGAACCATTGACCTAAAGGGTTAAAGGGTTCTGAGAACTGGTGGTCCATTCATGTAACACTCCCAGAGAAGCTGACACCAGGCTCATAGCCTAGAGATAAAAATAGTGTTGGATTGTAGGGTCAATTGATTGGTTAGCATTCTACATAATTATGGATACCGTATAGGAGGGACAAAATTGAGTTGTCAGTACTGTGATAATAAGTGGACATAGGACTCCTTGCAATCCAGTGAAAGAAACCTAATCAATCCCTATTTTATTTTATTTACCATATACACTAATGAATTGGAGATGTATCACACTTTCTTAGATGCTGTAAAACTTTTCGGGTCAACCATACATAACTAATTATGCAAATGTTGCAGAAGTAAATAATTTTGAGATTTTCAGGGTCATTTACACCTCTTTGATCTCTTGATTACATTTTTTAAATAATTATTCCCTCTTAAGATAAAGTATTTCTCAGATGATTTGAATTTAAGGGCACTTGAGGATGCAGTAAAATATTTCAGAAATGTGTGGATTATTGCCAATAATGTGACTCTGCAATCTGGTTTTATAAAGATAAAATTTACATGAAAAAAAATCAAATTCCAAAGGGCAACACTTTTCATTCCAAACCTATGTACGACAATATATTTAATAGTAATTAAAAATCTGCAACAATTAGGGAAGGATATACATGCAGAAATTAAAACAAAACTGATGTTCATTTGCAGTTGGCACAGTTCTGCGAAGGGTCTTTTTAAGGAAAGTTTAGAAGCTTATCATTATGCTAAAGAAACAGAATTAAGCGTAATATTAAAAAAAATTATTTAGTTTTTTTAATATTTTATTTTTATTCCATGTGACTTCATTTGCAGCTCTGATCAAGCACTACATTCCTCCTTTGCTGCTGAGTCATTCTAGGAGGTTTCTATATATATTATGGGGGTGTTGGTACGCACTGTTCCTCCAGACTCTGTGAGGGAGCCCAGAAGCAGCTGTGTACTGCCATTAACACCCCAATAAATTACAAAAAAGCCTCCTAGACTGATTCATAAGCAAAGGAGGAATGTAGTGCTTGAGCAGAGCTGCAGGAGGCTTCCATGTAAATTACCCCATAATGTGTAGTGCACACTGTTCCTCCCAGCTCTGTGAGTGAGCCAAGAAGCAGCTCTGTACTCAACCATGCACAAGCTCATAAATTACATAGAAACCTCCTAGACTGACTCACCAGCAAAGGAGGAATGTAGTGCTTGATTTTTAATAATATCCTCATTTGTAAATCCCCAGTATTTTTATTAATATCCTCAATTCTCATTGTATGGCAATCTGCCTACATGGACAGTATGCCTTCTTTAAAAATAAAAAGTCCATACAGTGGTCCTTTAAAGCTACCAGATAGACTCTACATCATCAAATGGTGGGTTGCAAAGCATGTGTAAAATGTGTTTTCCTTTCTGAAGTTGCTGCTGCATTAATTAAGTTAAGAGTTTTGGATTACTTGTCTCCAACCTGCAATGTGCAGGCAATAATTATAAATAGCTGTATAGGCTGAGTGAGGAAGTATTGCATTTCCTATGGTTTTTTTTGTGTCGTTCAGTCGTGTCTGACTCTCTGTGATTTCATGGACTTCAACACACCAGGCACATCTTTATGTCCATAGTCATGATGATCCTCTTGGTTTTCATGGCAGAGATACTGGAGTGGATTGCCAGTTCCTTCTCCAGTGTGCCACAGCATACAGCACCTGGTATCCCTAGGTGGTCTCTCATCCAAGTACTGACCTGGCCCAGTCTTGCTTTGCCTTAGGGTGGTGTGACCTCTTGGTTCCCTGACTGGAACTGAACCCAGGTTGCAGTGGCGAAAGCACTGAATCCTAACCACTGTAAAGTATTTTGCCAGCAGGAATGTGATAAAAGAAAAAAGGAGAGATATTGGAAGAAGGTGAGGAGGGAAAAGGGGATAAAAGGGAGAGATGAGAGACGAGAAGGAGTGATGGAATCAATGAAGTGGTGATTAAACTGGGATTTTAGAGATGGAATAGCTTCCCTTCAACCACTTGGAAAAGAGGGAATGGGAGAAATGAAAAGTGGATATGTAGATCTGATAAGATAGAGATACAAAGGAAAGTGATGATACAAATCTAAAGAAAGAATAGAGAGAAAGCTAGTAGTGGTGTTCCCATTTTAGTTGGCAGCATCTTGAGCTTATGCAACACTACAGATGGCTTTCTATATTCTGTCCTTGTGAGAAATACGTGTGCTCCATGTCATTTCTTAAAGGTATATTAATATAGTTATATGTATGCATATATATAAAATATGTTGATATATAAAAGAGGAAAATAAAAAGTGAAAAGTCAGTATTTTACTCAAATGCCTTAATGACTCTGGGCTAGATTCACTAAGAGACTTCAAAACCTTTTTTTGCAGCATAGCAGCCTGTTAATATTCATTATTAAATACATATTTAAATATATATTTAAATATCTTTATATATATATATATATATATATATATATATATATATATATATATATATATATATATATATATAGTGAGGGGGGGGCATGAATCAGAGTATTGTGGTATATAGTGATACCTTTTTAATTAGACAAACAAACATTAAATGAAAGACGAGCTTTCGAGAGTGACACCTTTGTTCAAGTAAGAAGCAATCCTGAATAAGGTGAGCCGAGGAAAACAGAGCAGAGATTCAAAGTGAAAGACATCATGAAAAAGGTTCTGTTTGGTCAAGTGTGCATGTGTCTGCACCAGTTTTTAGATAAAAAAACCAGATTAAGTTAGGGCCATAAATATCCCCACATAATAAGGAGTAGAAAAAACAACAGTAATATAGAAAAAAAAAAAACATGAGCAGGAACACAAGAGAGTCCATATTAAGTCCTACATCCTTAGTTTTGAAAAATGTTATCATCTACATTCAAAATGTTTTTCTTTCCCGGATGGTTTTGAAATTTCCTCAGAGTATTTTGATTTTCAGGTTTAAGATGGTAGTGATTATTCTGGGTAAAGTGGTGTCCAACTGGAGTACAGTAACTATTTTCATTGTGTTTTTTGATGGAAAGTCTATGAAGATACATCCTTAGATAGAACCTTTGGCTGGTTTCCCAATTGTATGAGTACCTTGCACACACAAACACACACATATATATATAGATATACATATACAGAATTACCCTGTTCCTGCACGCAGGAGCGCTATGAAAATCATTTTAATGCCATAGTGCTGAAACTGCAATTTTTTTTTTTATTTATTTACATTTCAAACGCAATTTGGTGCCAAAACCACTCTATTGCAACTTTTAGCGCTAAGCAGGGAATTGAGACATAGAACAGCACTATTGTGAATCAGTGCTATGAGGGGCTGCGCAAATATATATATATATATATATGCAAAGTCTGGGTAAAAGGTCAATTTAATAAAAAAAACTTTTTTGATAGTGCTTTGTATTATAAAACAAGTTGTAAGCAATGCATTCTGTTCCTTTACCTTTGTTGTTTGCCACCCATAGTGGAATAGTGGACAACAAGGAAAGCAGGTGGAGGTGTTTCTCTCTTCATGGTCTACATTATAATAGGGCAACCTTAGTGAACCTGTTCCTCAGTGTCAGTGGGTGTAGGTGTTATGTTATTTTCTAAAGAAACCAACATAATGTCTTTTGTATATTGAAGTGTTTGTATTGGGAGTAGAAAAATGCAATGTCCCTACTTTGTTAAACTATAAAATATTCATCAAAAATATAAGTATATTAATAATTCAGATGGAATTAATTTGAATACTGTTATTGTATTATTGCATTATGTCTAATACAGATGTACTGTGTGTCCACTAGGTAGCACTAGGTGTCCATTTCCACACAGAGCTAATATATAAATAACAGTGTAGTGTGTGAATAGGTCCATGGGTGTGCCCGTATATAAACTGTGTGTTAGAGACCCATTGTAACTATCCAGCAGTGTGACAATGACAGTACTACTAAAAATAAACTTTACATTCACTATAATCGTATACAAAGAAGAAGAAAAATATATTTTACCTGGTAGCATAAAGGCATGAGTGACTGAGCCAGGTAGTGTTGGCGTTACATTCCCCGGGTTCATCACCGCACCCTCCAGCCGAACGTACCTGTGTGTAAGTGAGGAGTGAAAGCTGCTGCTGCTAGAACAGCCCTCACTGGCAAATATACTTAGCAGAGCATCCTATGTACAGCTTATCTAGGCCTCTTTTACTACTATCTTCTAAGCAACCAGAAACTACATGTATCCGGCATCTACCAATCCCAGAGGGTGCCAGGTAACTGAGAGTCTACTGTATATAAAATCTCCTTTTTAAAATGATCTATCAAATTTGCTATCACAACCTCTTTTGTTAGCGATTTCCACAACATGACTGCCCTTACTGACAAGAAGCCTTTTTTTTTCTTTTAAAGGTAAAGGTAATTAAGAATTCGTAAAAAAACTGGAGCAGCCCATTCAAGATGAACGGAAAAATATTTTTCCCACTATTTTGTTTTTAATTATGGTCAACATAAAGGTTTTTTTTATACTTGATTTTTAATAAGAACATTTTTAGCTTTCTAGAATCTTATAGTGTCTCTTTAATTTCTAATATATTATTATAAATTAATATATTATATTTATGAATAAATTATATATATTTAGTCATTAGGAATGTTTAAAGGCTTTAGGTGAATTTTCCTATTTAAGAGTTTTATATGGTATTGATGATTTTATGCTGATTGTTATTTATAAAATGATAAAAAAAAACCGAAAGCCCCCCCCCATTGCTATTACCAACAGCCCATAAAGTGCACCGCTCTCTCTCCTCCTGCTAGAAGGCATCAGGAAATGTAATTCCTGTGAGTGGACATAAATGGACACTAATAGCCAAGGCTTAAGTCGTCTACTGGGATCTGATAGGAATTTATTGCGTGTTACACATTTCTGCTCAGTAGATCATTGATTTTTTGTTTTTTAAACACATTTCTTTTCCTGACATTTCTCAGATTCTTGGAATTGCCGGCAGCCAGCGCGCTCTAATTATACGATGCGCCATATATGTGTTTGCATGATCTTTAGCAAAGTAGATATGAATTTTCACAGATTTTGATGTATGGTTTGTTATGAAGAATGAACTTTAAAGTCTGTAGGGGATGGAGCTGAAATTATCTGGAGGTGAAAGAAAGTGAAATAGGTTGGAAGGGAGGGTGATATTAAAAGGTCACTGTATTGGCCATACAGTAGGGTGTCAGTTGCCTTTATAGATACTGTTTAGCAGCATAATCAGGGGTAGATTATCTCCTACCCTCTGGACACCTGATAAGGGTGGGAGAGAAAAAGACCACTAAAATACAACTGTAAGTTTGATTTTTTTTTCTTGAAAAAAATGTATTAAACAAGTTGTATGATCCTTACAATGGTCTTTTAAAATAACCGATTTATAGTACGGACTTGGTTTAATAATGTAAAATACTATTAAAAAGTACAAAAATAAATAGAGCCTTTAATTTATTATAGTTAATACAAAGTGTCTTTACTATGGGCGTCCATTGTTCTATTTGCTTTACTTTATTGTTTATTTCACTCTCACACAATCCTGTTGTAAGTTGCACAAAATTATGGCCACTCTTCTAATAGAGATAAATAGAGATCTTATACATAAAAGCTCCATCCCAGGTGAATAGTATGGTTAGTAAAAAATCACATCTTGGCCTCCACTAAAGAAAATTAATTATAATGGTTCACTATTAATTTTTTTGTCTCCACAAGAAAATGTTCCCCCTATTTTTCAAGTTTTTCAAAAGCTAAGCTGCAAATTTGGACGTTTAAATTCCCTTTATTTTAACATAGAAATGTGGCCATTGGGTGGTCAGAGGGGTGCGAGGATACAAATAAACATGGTTTGGTATATGTATTAAGGGATTAACTGTTGGGGAACTCTTGGAGATGTCAACATTTCGAGAAAAGGAATGTCCAAGACATCTGCGGATATCTATCAAACGTAATCTTTAGGACACATGCCCGGTGGAAGGACATAGGAATTGATGGGTTGTCAAATATGCCTTAGAACAGTTCCAGGCATTACCAGTACATTTGCCACGATTCTTAATAAAGTGTTCATTGCCCCTTTAACTTTCATTGACTTATTGAAGGGTCATTAATCTTCAAGAAAAAAGGCACTGTTGTGAATTATGTTAACAAACTAACATTACCAGATGTTTAAGCTTTTTTTGAAGTTTTATGAGTAGAATAATCCATTTTGTTTGTTGCATCCCTTCCTGAGATCTGGATCATGAGTGTATTTTTCACTGGAGAAGAGTTGAGGGGAGCGGCATATCAGAGACCTTTATTAGATAATTGGATTGGCCTGCAATTGACACCACACCCTTTTCCCTTCACAAGCCCAGAGCCAGAAAGCTTGCATCAATAGATGCCTCCAGAGTCAACTAAAGGCTTCAACATTAAGGTTTATCTAATTAAAAGCAAGCTTAATTAGGTTTTTATGGCTTAATTATGTTCTTAGTCATACACAAATTTACAAACCTATGCATATGTTTTTCATTGTACAATTGTCCTTTAAAAGGCCGTGTTTATACATATAAACCTAAGCACATGCCTAAGACTGGGAAGACTGTGTGGCTGGGTACTTGAGGCAATTTTGCATTCTGCTCCCATATTGTGTTCCACAAAAATGATTTAAGTAGTGCATAAATAATAAGCTGTAAATTAATATATATAGCCTCTACATATAAATAATTATGTATATGGGTGGGAGTCCTCAGTGGTGGCCCCTGTGGGGTTATCAGAGATCTTAAAGAGACATGAAACACAAATTTTCTGTCACATATTATATGTTTTATACAATACAATGGATTTAGTATAGGGTTAACCAACACATTGCAAATAAATGCACTGGTCATATTGCTGTATGCCTGCACTGGTCATATTGCTGTATGCCTGTAGATATTGACTCTATTACTCATTTAATCTATTATTCTATTTATTTATTATATTCATTGGCTAACAGGGACATGCTTCCATGGCAATTATAAATTCAAAGCAGTTTATTCAGCACTGGTGCCTTCAGTTTCTTCAAACAAAAATATGCTTCCCATGTGCTCTTAATTCAGATTTGACAGCGGATAAGACCAAAAAGGCCCATCTGGTCTGCCCATTCTATCTATCAAAAAGTTTGTCTTAATTAAGCCTTATGCTTATCTTGGACATGTTTACATTTCTTAACTGTTTGTTTCTACCACAACCACTAGAAAGCTGATCCACTTATCTACTACTCTTTCTGTAAAGTAGCAATTTATTATATTACCCCTAAAACTTCCAAATTCACATCACAACCTCTTATGTTTGCATTTTTCTTGAACTTTATTCAATGTATAAATATATCTATCTATCTATATATATATATCTATCTATCTATATATATATATATATATATATATATATATATATATATATATATATTCATTCTTAAGCATGCCCTCTTGTTAGGTTACTTCTCTAACTTATTTTTGTTGAGTACGTTTTTTATAATTTCATTTACAGTTTGTGCTAGCGTTATTTTCCTTGCTGTATAAAAGTTGCAAAGGCTTTATAAAATTAGCAGAGTAGGCCCGCAGAGCTTGGCAGAATCTGCATAATAAAATCAGTGTGAATGTTCTGCTGATGGCAGCCGGAGTACCCATTTGGGCTCTGCAGTTTTACCCAGATGCATCCAACTCTGTTTATTGCTCACTCATGAAATAATCTTAACATGTACATGAGCTCTGTAGACAATGTATCATCTCTTTATACACACATACATAAAAAATATATATATATATATAGTTCACCACAGCAATCATTTATAATATGGTGGGCAAAAGATCAACAGAAGCCCTCCACCGTACAGTAGTACAGTAAATAAATAGTACATCTGTGTTCACATTCGAATGTCTAAAACAAGTTAAAAAAACTGCCTCCAACTCAGAATTCCGAGAAATACAGTTATTACATTGCATTCTGGGAAGCTGCGCAGGTATATGCAAATGTGCCCACAAATCCTGCCCCACACTGATGATAGGCAGTAACCTTGAAACGACTGTCCGTGGGTAGGAATCCCAGCTTGTGTATAATCGAACATTGGCTTTGCATAAAAGCTGTGTAATGCAGCGGCCATAAGCTTAAAGGAAGCCATGATTAAAATGATCTATGGATTGAAGAGCAAAGCATTTGTGGGCACATTTGCATGTCCCTGCTCAGCTTCTCAGAATGCAGTGTAATAACTGTATTTCTCGGAATTCTGAGCTGGAAGCTGTTTTTTAACTTGTTTTAGGCATTCAAACGTGAACACTATCTATCCTTGCTTCTAACTGTTTCTTTATATAATACTAAATGTATAAGGAATCAAATATATCATCCATTCAAAAGAACCTATTCAAATTATAAGGTTAGTACCATTAAAATCAACTTATCTTAATTGTTTAACTAAAAGCTTCTTATAAGGCTGATATGTCTTTCACTTTTTATTTCATGTAAAATATCACTGCCAGTGCCAGTGGAGTAGAATAGTTATTAAAGAATAAAAAATATATATAGTGCAAGGTAGGAGCATTGGCTGCATTATGGCAGCAGTCCCTTCATTCTATTCACTAACATTAATGTATAATGTGTTCTTCCATGTTGTCTCTAACTTTCCATTCATTGATTACTTAGGGCCTCATTCAATTGCAATTTGGCCAATTGAATAGGGCTCTATACAAGCACAAAGCATATTTTTTTACAGAAGTTTTTAGTTAGTGAACTTCTATCCAAAAGCAAGGTCTTCAAGAACTAAAAACTTCTGTAAAAAAAATATGCTATGTGCTTATATAGAGCCCTATTAAATTGGCCAACTTGCAATTGAATGAGGCCCCTAGTGGCTCTAATGATTTGCATTTTTTATTTATAATAATAATAATAATAATAATATTACAATTCAGAATATTTGGATTAACAAAAAGTGTTATTCATTCAATTTGCTTTCTGATTTCTATTTTAATAGAGACCACAAGCTAAAACATATTACACCATTAAAATAGAAATCAGCAGGTAAAATGCAAATCTAATAAATTATTATATATATATATATATATATATATATATATATATATATATATATATATATATATATATATATATATATATTTAGAAATCAGATACAGCTTTAAAATTAATTATGATTATGGTAATATACACTAGAATTTTTTAGATGTGGGTTGGGTAGCTGCTTTTCAGTAAATATATAGGTGAATTATGTTAGTAAATACAGTGATCAAGAATATACAATACACCTCTAACACAATTTTGGGAAATGTTTGCCATCGAAATGAGAAGTTTCTAGGAAATATCGTTTAGTGAATAATAATGAGGCTTAGGAGGAGCTGAAGCTTAGTTAGTCATGGCTATGGAGAAGCCATATTTCTTATTAAGGAACAAAAGAACTTAGGTGAGTCAGTTGAACCCGTCCTATGAACAATATATGACTGAGAACAAATCCTTGATGATCTAAATATAACACAGGATATTATTTGCTAAATATAGTTTTGAGGTAGCATTTCATGTTACATTGAATGGATGGACATGATTTCAATCAATTGGCTAAAAACCGTCCCTGCATGGCCACAAAAGTGACATGACCACACATATTGTATCCAATTATGTCCAACCTTGACTTAAAGGGCCACTGAAGATTAGGTTTAAACATATTTGTTAAGTAAGTAACAACTGTGTAAACTATCAACATAAATTATTTTAATCCTAATCTTAGAGGTATACATACATTTTCTGGGTTTCAAATGTTTCCTAAAAAACAGCCACTGATTAGTAGAAAAAGATGTATTGTATTGAAAAGTTGAATGTACTTACATATGTATATGCTGGGTACTGCTATCTGGAACTGCACACCCCTAGGGGGGTTACATAACAGTGGGTACAGGTTGTGACTTCTAGAGGAAGTGCTGCCAGTCACATGATTGCTGAGGTCACACCTTATTTCTCTCTACCTGTCTCCTTGTGGAAAATGTAAACACCAGTAGCAGTGATGCAAGCTGCATGTGTAAAGTAGTAAAGTAGTGTTAATTTGCTGCAGGAGTTGGCACATGTTAGAAAGTACTATTTATTTTCATATGAGTCTGACTACATATCCCAGGCTGCTTCGCAGCACTGACAGCAACTCCAAATGTTTAGCTTCTGCTTCCTCCTGATTGGCCAAATCAATTTTTCAAATTAATGCTAATTTATAATCCCCCCCCCCCCCCTATCTGTGGGCAATATAAAGCAAAAATATATGTGACTGTCAGTTCACACCTAGGGTGGTCAGGTCAAGTTTCTATAATAATAATTGCCTGCCCCACTCTACTTATAAATTAACAGAATTTACAGAAGTTGTGGATTCCAGGGCTCTGCACCTGCTGTACCAGCAGTTACTTCACCACTGCATGTACTTATCTACCGAAGAGTGAGGAGAGGTGGGAGTGGAGGGAGGACGGTGATTGGAACATTTGCGAATTGACACTTACCCCATTCCCCCAAACATGCTCAAAAGCAGGTGCCTTGTAAGATTACCTGCTCCTGTAGAAAAGTTTAAGACCCTTTACCCACATATCATGGATGTCACCAGGGCCCAGCATAGACATCAATATTTCTCCATGTAAAAAGGTTTATGATATTTTTACTGCTTGGTTCTGCTTAGATTTTTCACATATATATATTTTCATCATTAAATATAAATTAGGTTTTAATTATTAAACAGCGTAAATAAACAATGCTTTTATGGTTAATTAATCTAACCACAGTGACTCTAAAGAGTCATTGTGCCTTTTTATTGCCTACTGATGTGTTATAAGATGTCGTATATAGGGTGCAACGTGCAATCTTGGCAGATCTAATCTGCTGAATGAGTTCTGAAGATGTAATTGCTCTAAGGGCCAAATCTTCATTCCACAACATTATAATCAGCCTTTCCAAGTAGAGTTACCAAGTGAATATAAGACACAAGGATTTAGTAGCAGCATGTCACAGTTAAGCCTGTGGCCCATGGTTGTTCCTAGAAGACATTTCAGCCTTGCTCTTCCTTGTACTACTTATAATATTGGGAGAAATAGTTGTGAGGTTACTGTGCACTCATTGGCTACCAAGAAAACATCATAATATTAATTCCCTGTAGACAGATTTTAACATATAACTTTCATTATAACTTGTTAAAATAACCTTAACTTTTGGGAATGAATACGAACAGCGTTAATAAAATTTGAGTAGCAGAAGGATCTGTCTAGTGTTTTAACTGCAGGAGGGTTGGGTAATGTAGGAATATTGTATTCGCTGTTATTTAGTATATATATTAAAACTTCATAGGATATATGGTAAATCCAATGTAATATTAGGTACCACAGGCTGCTACTTCTCAAAAAACATTTGTTGTTCAGTCGTCCAGACATAATCGAATATCTGTGACCCTTGAAATTTTCTTGCCAAAGATACTGGAATGGGTTGCCAGTTCCTTCTCCAGTGGACCTCAATTTGTCTGACCTTACTTTTATGACCGTGTCATCTTGGTTTACCATACATGGGCCCCTATTCAATTGAGCAAGTGTTAGTTACTGGAGCCCGTAATGTAGCTTGAAAACTAATTTGCTATTCAATTGGCGTCTTTTCGCTAGCCGTAAACGATTTGCTGGATACAGGCTGAAAATCCCTACGGTTGTTAAAATCGTAACTCCGACCCAGCTAAGCCTTTGATATTTCAAACCCGTAAATGTTGCAATCGCATATCGCTATTCAATTGCTACAATTCCTCAAGCCCGCAATTGTGTTCACACCCGTAAATGGCAAATGTAGAAGAAAATCCTACGAGTTCCAGAAAAGATTCCCAAGGGGGTTAAACACCTGATCGTAGCACTGTAAATGTAAATATAAAACCGATACTGCACATTTTCGTGTTATATCAATCTTGGAAATCAAGGAGTTAATACATATCAGGCCACCCACATGGACTAGAACATTTCCTTTATTCATTTTTATTGTTTTGTACATTGCTGGATTGCAAGTCTGATCGCATCTCTGACTTCTAAACGCTAATTGATTGATGTGTAATCTCCATGTTTTAACGTCATGATGACGGTCTCATTTACTATTGGCTGTGTCTAAATCGGGAGTTACGGCCTTGCTTAATTGATCACAGTCACACTCTGAAATGCTACTTACGGGTGCATGGTTTACGGTTCAGGCTTTCAGTCAGGCAGCTGCGGGCTTGATCAATTGAATCGCTCTGTAACTGTTGCAAATTTCAAGCACGCAGACTTATGGCCGGTATGAAGTCAACTGCGGGCTTGCAATTGAATGCAGGCCAAAGTCTAGTGCAGGTTTTGGGTTCTATAATTATATTCTTCCTAAAAAAATCTACAATAACTTTACGTTTTATAGTAGGTTTGAGTAGCTCAGTACAGCTCCGTTGCTCCTTGTCTTCCCCAAAGTATGGGGGTGGCTAGAAATATACCGGCTAGGGTAACGTACTCTATCATGCCCCTACTGTTTGAGGTAGCAGATATTTTTTCGAAACTGGTCATATAACCATGGCTGTGATGTCATCTATTGGACACAAACCCTGCTGAGCTAGAATCTATAGGGCAGGAACGTGTATGCTAATTCTATAAAAAAAGTGCAGCCATTGAAATTACTTTTAGCGTTATCCAGGTAACATTGTAAACATTGTGCAAGGATAGTAAAATTAAGTTAATATTAACAATGGAGTATAATAACCATTTTTGTTTTGATACATTTAGATGGAAAAGCAAACTTTTCCTGTTGGCTGTCCGTGCGCAGTGGTGGCCATCGGCCACTAGGGGGCAGTACATTTTTTAAAGTTTAGTATTAGGATGAGGGGTGTTAGGGTTAGGTATTAGGATAAGGAGTTTTGGGGTAAGGGTTGTTAGGGTTATGTGTTAGGGCGAGGAAGTGTTAGGGGTGTTAGGGTTAAGTGTTAGGGTGAGGGGAGTTGGGGTTAAGAGTTAAGGGTGTTAGGGTTAGGGATGTTAGGTGTTGGGGTAAGAGGTTTTAGGGTTGGTTAGGTGTTAGGGTTCAGGTACTCGCAGATTATACGCTTTACATTGAGAAGAAATATATGGACACCTCTCATGTGCCACCTAGTGGCCAATGGACGCTGCGCACCGCCA
Source organism: Discoglossus pictus (assembly GCA_027410445.1). Classification (NCBI taxonomy): domain Eukaryota; kingdom Metazoa; phylum Chordata; class Amphibia; order Anura; family Alytidae; genus Discoglossus; species Discoglossus pictus. The sequence goes on along the minus strand of CM050170.1, from coordinate 159,286,448 downwards.
ATCAACAGGAAAGATTCAGAAAGGCTACTTAAACACTTAGTAGTCTTGTGGTTCCAATATATAAGACCTGGGGCCTCATTAAACGCCTGCAGTTGCCTTCATACAGCCCGTAATTCTTTGAGCTTGAAATTTGCAAAAGTTACAGAGTGATTCAATTGAAAAAGCCTGCAATCACATGGTTGAAATCCCAAACCATAAACCATGCTTCCATATGTAGCATTTCAGGGCATGATCATGATCAATTAAGCAAGGCCGTACTACCAATTTAGAAACAGCCAATAGTAAATGAGACCGTCATCATGACATCAGTAAAACATGGAGTTTAAACCACAATCAATTAGTGTTTAGAAGTCTGATTTGCAACGGGACTCGCAATCCATAAATGTTGCAATATAAAAAAATCTATTAATCTACTATTCTAGTCCAGGCGAGTTCAATGATATGTATTAATCCATTGATTACTGGGATCAATATAAAATATTTTTTTATTGCAGATCTGCAAGCTTGAGACTGGTGTGCAATTAATTCTAATGTCTTTCATCACTTTCCCCGTATTTTAAAGTATTGTGTTTTTATTTGCTTTTGCAGTGTTACAAACAGGCGTTTAGCAAGTCCTCTCTAGTACTCGTAGGATTTTTGGCTACATTTGCCATTTACGGTTTGAAGCCAATTGCGGGCTTGTTGAATTGCAGCAATTTAATATCGATTAGCGATTTTAGCAATTGCAATATTTGCGGCCTTGAAAGATCAAAGGCTTAGATGTGTCGGAGTTACGATTTTGACAACCGCAGGAATTTTCAGGCTTCAGTAACTACAATTTGGCCAATTTAATGAGGCCTCTGGTGTCACTTAATATAAATCCTGAATTGTGCAGCTGTGTCTGAGAAAAAATGCCATTAAAATGTAGTAGCATTCAACTTACTGAGAGCCATTCACACTACAGAGTATCTTTTTGTCTAATCTATTGAAATTCTGCATAGTAAGTGTTGCTCTCCAAGGTTCCTTCATTATGGTTCTACAAATTGCCTTTGAATGAGATTTATTATGCGTAATGGAAGAAGAGGTGGTCCTTTGTTTACTGTTAATACAAATAGCAGGAAATAACATGTAATCCGGTTAAAATAGCAGGGGATGTAAAGCAAATCTCACATAAATTGTAGGTTGTATAGTATACTGTTTATTAAAGGTGCTGTGAATTTTAGATAAATCATTAGGGACTTGTAAAAGGTTCTAATTGTTGGCGTATTGTAGGCTACACATGTAAATAAACATGTTTATTTCACTAATACAAAAAAAAACACAATATTCCAAAACAGCAAGGATGAAAGAGATAAAGAAAGTAATTATCCATGTCTCAAGAAGCCAGGATATGTAATTCCATGGAAATGCTAAAAGTACTTATTGCAATAAATATTGATTGACCACTATGGGCCTCATTCAATTGCGATTTGGCCAATTGAATAGGGCTCTATATAAGCACAGAGCATCTTTTTTACAGAAGTTTTTAGTTAGTGAAGACTTTGCTTTTGGATAGAAATTCACTAACTAAAAACGTATTTAAAAAAAAGATGCTCTGTGCTTATATAGAGCCCTATTCAATTTGCCAAATCGCAATTGAATGAGGCCCAATGGCTGTATATAAATAGTTCCACATGGTCTGACTTCAGCATTTCCTGCTAGGTTGTGGCAAGAGAGCATGTGCTTATCTACTTAACAGTGGAGGGAAGAGTGGTGGAGATGGAAGAAGGTTTGCTATATAATTGGGCCCTCATTCAATTGCAATTTGGCCAATTGAATAGGGGTCAAAATAATCACATAAAAACATTTTTTTAAATACATTTTTAGTTAGTAAACATCTATCCAAAAGCAAGGATTTCCCTAACTAAAAACTTCTTTAAAAAAAAATATTTAGAGCCCTATTCAATTAGCCGAATTGCAATTGAATGAGGCCCCTGGAGTGTTAAATCTGATGTTAGTATTGGACACCCACTCCCCTGTAGATGCTCAGAAAAAGTAATTTGCAATGTAAGCTGTAAACCCTGCAGAGATATAAATATGAAGTGTTAACCCTTTCATACATCCAAGCTTGACCAAAATGTCATGGGTTCCTCCAGGGTCATCAGAATTTACTTTCTTATTATTAAAGCGACACAGCAAAAATCCATATTACCGCAGAAATGAAAAATACACTAATACATAATCAAACTGAAATTAGTTATTGTTAACATTTTTGAGAGGAAGTGATAAATATCTGAGCTTAAATTTGGTTATCTTGCTTATAAGACATATATTTTAATTATCACGGCTAATTTCTCACAGCGGTGTGATCTGTCCGCCTTATATTCACGCATAAACTGCGCTGGGATGATATTTACTCAGATAACATATTACCTTGTGACCTTTTGTATTCCTGCCTCTTTGATGTTTTGGCCCGTATGCTCTTATCAGAAAATGATTTGGAAAGCATTGTAGTGACATGACTTCTCGTGATTGAAAACATGGCTTTGTTCTCTGCTATATTTCAGTGAATGTCTCAGGCAAAAGGGCAACCAAATGTTATCTTTAATAATGCTGTTCATGTGGCCCCACCAACCTGGTAATAATGTTTATTTGCAATAATATAAAAGATGCTGCGAATTTTACTGGGAATTTTATATCAAACTATTTCACGCTTAAAGTGATACAGCAAAGGTCTGTATTATCATAGAGGCAAAAGTACGCACAGGTGGTTAAGGACAGGATACGTTCCTGAGAACATTCTTAAGTCAGATTTGTATGTAAGTCGGATCCTTGATGAATAATAATACTAATAATAATATTAACAATAATTCTATAATGGCTCATATGTGGTAATAATAATACAGTGTAATAATAATAGTTACATAGTTACATAGTAATTAAGGTTGAAAAAAGACTTTCAGTCCATCAAGTTCAACCTGTTAAGATCTCCTCTGATCTGCAATATGCGGATTAGTTATTAATTAAATTATTGATTAAATAATTATTAATAGTATAGTATTGGAGAATGAATAAAGAGTTAGTCCATCAAGTTCAACCTTTTTAGATCTCTATTGATCTTTTTAATTTGGACTATTTATTATTATTGTTAATTGTTAATTATTGTTAATTGATCCAGTAATAATAATAATAATAATAATAATAATAATACCCCTGTACTGTAATAATAAGTACTGTAATAATAAACTATTGTGTCAGTGGTGGAGCTAGAGAATAGAGGGCACTGGTGCAAAAAAATATTTTGCCCCCCCGCCCTCCAAGGAAGTGTTGTAAAAATGTGTTTGGACTGACGCCCCCCCATTGCCAATTCATTCAGAGCCCCTTTCCAAGGCCTCTTGACATAAGCTTTCCCCTCCCTAAGACCCTTTCCCATTGCTGCTATGGGTGGGCATGGTGGGTTGCCCCCCCCCCCCCCCCTGAGTAAGGCCCCGGTGCACCGTTAACGCTACCCTGATGATCGCTGATTCGCTATAGCGCTCTTATCCCCTCCAATTACATGCTCAGCACCAAATCTCTCGATATCAAGTTTCTTGCGTGCCATATTTCATATGGCATTAAAATGCCCTGCTTAGCTCGGTTTCACATAGCACTCCTGCACGCATGAACAAATGTGGAGTACTGATTGGGGTATTTCTGTAATTGCAGTTGATTGTTATTAGCAATGTTATTATTATATTATTTTCCTGTCCTTAATATATTAAAATATATATGTATATTTTTCCAAAGCGTATTATATATTTATTCATAGAAGAAATAAATAAATAAATAATAATAATGTAATGAAAACTGAAGCAAAATATAAGAAAATATTAGCCAAAGGCAAGAATAAAATGGAAGAATGGAAAGTATTCCAATCAGGGGTGTAGGAACTGGGGGGAAAGGGGGAACAAATCCTCCCAGATTAAATGAATAGGGGACACACAAAAAAAGGCAAAATTAAATATGCCTAATATTTTTAAACTAAATATTCATTATCAGATCCTATTAATTATAAATACTACTGATGTTCTCTTTTACATTGATGACATATAACATGAAAATATATGCAGTAATATAAGGTGTGAGTGAGGGGTAAAGTCACCCTATGGGGTGTAAAACTGTAGCTGATTATATAGGGGAAATAAGAAAATTAAAAATGTGAAGGAGGGATCTGCAGTCAGAGATAGAGAGGGCTGAAATTAAAGGGGCGTTCTCATCGTCTAAAAATCTTAAGTCTATTAAAAGTGTGGGAGTGCAAGGTGTGGGAGGGGGGATTTCCATTATTAGCCAGTGTGCAATATCAGAGAATATTGGTTTTAATTGCTTGATTTTGTTTGTTGTTAGTGTGTGCCCTACATGAGAATAGGAGAGAATCTGCCAGGGAGGCTGTCTTAAAAAATGTCTAGCTCAAACTACAGTAACCAGTGTAGGGGATGAGGCAGATAAAGACTCCTATTAGGACAACCTCTAAGGCAGATCATCTTCCACCGCTTGTACTCCCCATAAGGTATATAGAGAGGTATATATGCCTAAACATTAAACACTAGAGTCCAAATATATATTAAAAAAAGGTATTTTTTAAATACTGATTTTATAGCCAATCATTTTTTAATAAGCCCTATTATACAAAATTAGTTTTATTTTTCTTGACCTAACGGGCATATATTTATTGGCAGCAGTTGCAAGAGGGTCCCAAATGATTTTGTATTTGGAAGAAAAATGAATTTAGAGTAAGAAAAAAACATACATTTATTTAATGATCCTCTATATTTTTTTTTTTCTACTGATGTCATAACAACCATCTAAATCCAGTAAATTGGCACATGTCAATCAACACACCCAAGTATTTTGCTGATTGCACCTTAGGTAATAGTATTTATGCCTGCACGGTTGTCATGGCAACACGACTTTGCATGGCTGATTCCATACAAGCTGTGCATCATGGTTATTTTTATAAGGATTCCTTCATGTCTGCACGTTTATGAATATATTTGGGACTCCCTCATCAAAAACAATAAAATAGGAAAATCTAGGTATTTTGCATATTATTGTTTTGTTGCATGATTCTTTTAACTGTTTTTTTTACTGAGAGTAAATTCATTAAAACAGATTTAAAAAAAAATCATAAAAGTAAAATACATAGTCACACAAGCCTTGCTGCTAAGATTGAAACATTATTACTATTCTTCAAGGATCACTGTGGTTATTTGGAACTTTCCTGTTTTGTCCCCGCCGGTAGTGGTGTGCAGCAGGCAGTTGGTGGCGCGGCTGTGGTTCACCAGGACTGGATTCTATTTTTTCTTCTTTGTGTTAGATTTAGTGGTTAAAGTTAAGGTTTAGGGTTAGGGTAGTGGCAGATGATAAGCTTTATCACAGAAACTTTCGGTCCTGGTGGGCCGCACACATGCCTGGATTTTAGGATATCCCTTCTATACTCAGGTATAGCTTCTTCAGTCATCCTGATTGATTGAACTGTGAACAGAAAGGAAATCCTGGTGTACGGCCCACCAGTACCAAACTTTGACACCCTTGCTTTACATAAAAAGATAATGGCACGCACGCTTATCATCTGCCTCTACCCTAACCCTAACCCCTAAATCTAAACCTAACCATAACCCTGAGAAGAAATTGAACAAAGTATTGATGAGCCACCGCCATGCCCCTTACTGCCTGCTGCACGCCACTGCTGGTGGGGTCGAACAGGAAATATCCATTATATGAGAGAAAACTCTGTCCTTCCCAGATGCTCAAAAGTTCCTATTTTGAATCACAGGCCCTGCTATTCCAGAAGGGATGGGTAGGGGTAATTTTATTTATTGGTAAGGGAGTAGAAAAATTGTTTTTTTTGTTGCCTTTTTTCTGTTGACTCTCATGTGTAAAATTTATATATCCAGTGCGGGATCTACCTTTTTGGAGCCTCTGGGCATTGAAGTGGAGGAGCACAAGGTTTGCACTCACTAATTTTTCTCTTTTCTGTCAGTATATATCGCTCTCTTGCTGTGTGAGCAAATCATAGACGTTTTCCCACAACAGCCATGTTAATAACATAGCTACTTATACACACACCGAGCAATTACTTGTTTATTAAATGCATTTGATGGTGAGCAATATTATTTATATTTTCTAAGCTAAAAAAGGGGCACCCTTCACAAGGAATCAACCCTAGTCGGCTGCCTAGTTGGCCTAATGGGTAATCCGGCCATGCATATATCTATCTATATCTATGTATATATATATATATATATGTGTATATATATATATATATATATATATATATATATATATATATAGATAGATAGTAAATAAAAAGTACATCTGTGTTCACATTTGTATCTCTAAAGCAAGTTAAAAAACCTGCTTCCAGCTCAGAGTTCCGAGAAAAACAGTTATTACACTGCATTCTGGGAAGTTGAGCCGGGACACACAAATATGGCCACAAATGCCTCGCTCTTCATTCCATAGCCATTATCAATCATGGCTTCCTTTAAGCTTATGCATGCTGTATTACACAGCTTTAATGCAAAGCCAAGGTTGGAATAAACACAGGCTGAGTATCCAATCCATGTACAGCTGTTTCAAGCTTACTGGCTATCATCAGCATGGAGCGGGATCTCAGCCTGTGTTGTGGAAATTATGAATAGATAGTATAGATAGATAGATAGATAGATAGATAGATAGATAGATAGATAGATAGATAGATAAATATATATATATATATATATATATATATATATATAAATATAATATTAATCACACCAATAAGTCTTCTTGTATTTGCTCAGTGTGCTAATTAATGGATCATAGTGCTTGATAAGGATGGGAAGGCATCTAACTATATGATAACATTAAGGAACATCAAAGCAGCTAATATGCATATTGATGCAGATCAAACAATGCTAAATATCCCAGGAATGGATCACTTTACAAAAAAATGGCTAGTACATTAATTTAAAAGACCAATCTGAGTTTGGGGTGACAGTTCCATTGAGATTGCCAATTTATATAGCCAGGTATCAGCTTCACACAGCTCTAGGGGCATGCTTACTAACCCAAAAGTGTTTTGCTCTGTTTTGAGTAGTTAAAAAAATTGTATTACAGAGATGAATTAGAATGCAAACCACTCTGTTGAGTATTTCTGTGCACACTGATTTGCATTTATGTAATAAATAACAATATATATAACAATAAAATATTCCAGTATTGCAAAATAATTTTGCAATAAGTAGCATCTGTGAAAAATAGAGTTATTAATCAAATAGTATTCTGAACACTCCCCAAGGCAATAAGTCAATAAATAAATAAATAAATAAATACCAAGGGGCCTCATTCAATTGCGATTTGGCCAATTGTCTGTGAAAAATTAATATTTTCTCTATTATTGATTTTACTTTCATGAGTTGCATTGCAGCTGATGCTGCTAGCTTGTTACAAACTTCACAAATGTGAGTTCTTTTTATAAACTACAATAATGCTTTAGTAGGAATAAAAAATAAAAAAATAAATATAAATAAATATATATATATATATATATATATATATATATATATATATATATATATATATATATATATGTATTTTTTTTTATCAGAGTATCTTTTTAAGGAGTCCGACCATATACCTGAAAATCTTTAGGTACCATCTTTTTATACATATTTACTAAATATAAATATTACCATGATAAGTTATATAGTCAATTCACTGTGTCACTGTGCATAGAAAAATATTATAGCATTATTATACTAAAGCACAGCAGAGAGGCAGGTAGTTTAAGGAATCTCTAGAATATATTATGATTTATTAAGGACGGAGTTGTTGAAAAAATTGAACTTATAAAACATATGCATAATATTCATCAATCTGAAAAATTCTAAAAGTTTTCCCTTGATTTCGAGTTCTCTATTTGATTCTGTATGTCAGTATTGATGAATTTCATGTCCCATTATAGAAGTTGCTGCCACTTTGGTTGCCTTTATTGACGCTGCTGCCATTTTGACCTAGCGTACGCACTTGGACATGCTTGTTTGTAAACCTTAGTACAACTGACATTCCATCCTTCCTGATAAAGGACGTCAGAGCATTTGTCAGGACAAGTTGTAAGTTTGTCTTTGAGTTTCTGTCAAGCGAGGCCTTTGGGTTCTACTGCTTCGTCAGATTATATTTGTAAGATGCAAAGACAAATATTTACATACTTGCCTCGAAGAAGCCCTGTTTGTCTGGAGAACATTACGTAAATTCATTCAGTGTCCTGTCAACAACATAATAACTGTTGTGTATTGATTGCTAAGTATCTAAAGCCTTGGTATTGGCAGAGCCAATGGTTTTATTTAAATAATTAGATGGAACACAAAATCCTCTGTAAACACTGTACATCTGAAAGAATGGAGCAATAATGACATATTGGTTACAACTGTCTTTTATCACTTTGTTGTTGTTGTTCAGTCATTCAGTGGTGTCCGACCTTCCATGACCCTATGGACCACACCACGCCAGGCACGTTTTGTGTCTGGTTGTGCTCATCTATAAGGTTTTCATGGCAAAGATACTGGAGTGGGTTGCTAGTTCCGTCTTCAGTGGACTGCAATTTGTCTGATCTCTCTGCCATGACCTGCCCATCTTGGGTGACCCTACATGGTATAGCTCACAGCTTCATTGAAGTACACAAGCCCATTCACCACAACAAGGTAGCAATCCAGAAGTGGTTTATCACTCAAGTACTCTTTAAAGTATGTTTCTTTAAATATATAGAAAACCGCAAAAAAAAAATGCTACTTTACAAAAATAATACAAATCCTTATATTTATTAATTACATACATAACAACGCTGCATTTAAAGTTAAAAAACTGAACAGTCACAGTATAATAACCAATGAGCAAACCATCCAATTGGAAATCTCTATAATAAACACAGATATAATACCCAGAAGGGGGACCAGTTGAAAAATAAAATATAGTCCTCTGATCCACAATGGAATTTGTAGGATATTTAGGATAAACCCTTTTGAAATTTTCAATATATTATTAAATGCAATCTGCCATTTTGGTTTCTACTAATCCTGAGGTGGGTGGTAACATTGGAAATGTAATGGTTCTTTTAGCCTTAATGTTAATGTGACATCTAAAACTGCCAGTGCTTTCTCTGGCAATAATTAAAAGCTTATTATTTTATAAGGATACACCCGTAATAGACAGGATCATGTTGAAAGAGAAAGTTGTAGCCTGCAGTAAAGAATAATGGCATATAAATACATATAACACATTTTACAATGCCTGTTGTCATGTTTAGCTATTCAAAAGGTCATATAGAAAGATGAAACCACACTGGCCATATATATATATATATATATATATATATATATATATATATATATATTTAAATAAAAGGTGTGTGCGTATACATGTACATATATGTATATATATATATATATATATATATATATATATATATATATATATATATATATATATATACACAATATATATCACATTTATTGTAACTAAAGAATGGCAACATTTCTGCATTTTTATAAACACTTAGACATTCCGAAATGGAACCTGTTTCCTTTGTACAAATATATTCTTTACAGTCAAAAGGTGTACCACTGTGTTTAAATAAGTACAAAGTATTTTGCATTGGGTATAGAGCACTATTAGAATATAAATGCAAAGCTACATGTTCATAACTGAAATGATAGTCCTCAGCTTGTGATTGGATGAGCCTGATTTGGGTTGCTATGGGCAACCGGCAGCAATACCCTGAAAATGCCAGATGCCCCTAGCAACTGGTGATAGTGATGCACAGGAGAGAAGAAGCAATGGCTACAGATAACTTATTATACATGTACAGAATCATTTCTATTCCAGGTATTAGTGCGTCCTTCCTAAGAAACAATGTATATTGGACATAATGGACCACTGTAGTCCTTTATAGCTAGGCAAGGCAGGTGGGCAGGCTATACTTACAACATGACAGGGGGAGACTCTATCCAGTGATCTATTCGGTCCACCCCCCTAGCAGGAAAGAACACACACCGTTTTCCATTAACAAAACTAATTATAAAATAAATAATAAATTCATATAAATATAGAAGACTGGACTCAAAACTGTATATATATATATATATATATATATATCACATATATAGTTGTGAGCGTACGAGTTGTTGCTAACGCTGCGGGCTCGCGTAGCGAGCCAAGGCCCTCGCAAAGCGAGGGCACTGGGCGAGGGTCGCAGTTGCTGGCATGGAGCGCCGTCGGCGCTCCATGCCAGCAACTGCGACCCTCGCAAACTTCAGGTCGCAACCCAAAGAGCACGACACACACATTACAACACTCGCAAACAACATACGACACACGTTCACACACATTACGGCCTCGCAACACTCGGACGCAACTCGCTAACACTACAAAATTAAAAACACAATACATACACACAGCACATACATAAAAACCTTACCTACAGCAACAGGAAGCATCCAGGACCTCAAAAATGCAACTTACACCTTCATTTTACTCAAAATAAAAGAGTTTAGACACTAAACAATTTGCTAAGCGACACAAAAAATGGCCGACGCACAAAACCAAAACGAGGCTACACACGCAAACACCATACGAGACACGTTACCAGACATAACGATCTCGCAAACCTCGAACGCAACACGCCGACATACAAACATTTAAAACACAATAAATACACACAACACACACATAAAAAGCTTACCTACAGCAAGAGGAACCATCCAGCACCTCAAAAAACCAAGTTACACCTTCATTTAAATAAAAAAAAACACTTTAGACACTAATAAAATCTCTAAGCGAGAGAAAAAATGGCCGCCGAAAAAAAACAAAACGAGGCTACATTACTCTCAACACGTAAAACACCACAACACACTCACAAAACACCACACGAAACTCGAAAAACACCACGAAGCACCGACGGATAATCTGCAAAAACGCATACCACAGATAACCCGCCATTTTACGCCAATGCGGAAGTACACGACTACGCTAACGGTTTGGTCTCGCGCACGCACAGTATTACACTGCACACATTCATCACGCTTACACAGCAGCTCCACACCACTAATGCTGCAGCAACATCAACACAGATTGACAGCTCTTCAACACAATGCTTCAAAATAGGTAAAGTATATTATTTTATTAATGTATTACATATTTCATTATTACACACCAAACAGCATTAGCTACCTTACAAATTCATTGCCGTCATTTTTTGACGGCAATTCGCTAGTATATATATATATGTATTAGCAGCTCTATTTCTTTGAATTCTGAGCAGGAAACAATATACTTTTATTAATTTTGTAAGTATAATAAATTGTTATAATTTGGTATCATTTGTGACTTTGCTTCTAGGGGATGGATCATATCAACAGCTAAATGAAGAGAGTAAACAAAACGAGTCAGAGGTGCTCTTCTGAAACAACACCTACGTAGGTTTGTTCTCTAGGTCTGGTTACCCACTCTGAGAGCAGCCTCTTTTAGCCACATGTGCCCTTCATAGGAAGATATATCCTGTAGTATATCAGTCTGGTCTCACCCAATAGAATGATCCTCCCCCGAAATACCTGACAATTCTATCCTGAGCAGGAGAAACAGCAGACCCAAGACATACGTTTCGACTTCTTGTCATTAAGGTGTAGCTAAATTCACTAAGGCACAGTCCACGTCTAGATGCCCCTATGACCGTTCAGGCGAGAAAAAAATAAACAAAAAGTGTTAGAAGTGCTCTTCTGAGAATGAACAACACCTTAGTAGGTTTGTTCTATAGGTCTGGTTACTTACTCTGAGAAAAGAGAGTATCAACCTTTCATGTTGGAAGCAGAGCCTGCCCAGCTGTGTGGCTTCAGTTTCCCAACTATGACATCATCTTTGCATATACAGTAGCAAGCTCCAGCTATACAAGATAGAAGTGGATATTAGGGAGGGATAATGTGAGAGTTAGATGGCAAATCATATACTGTGCAATATAATATAAGATAACAGAGTGAGTAAGCCCAGTATAATTTATATATTTCATAAAGATGTTTATAAAAAGTGTAAATATTTGCATGTCACTACCCAGAATCCTTAGCTTTAACAGACGCACTGTAACAGAAACAATCAGGTCTGATAAGTTGCTTGGGGCCTGTAAATTTTCTCTAAATCTCTTTTTTTATTCCAAACTAAATCACAGCAATATTTGTTTCTGTAGCTTTTGTCAGCTGAGATTATTGTTTATCTGCATTGCCCACAAAATGACAAGCCTGTGAGAAACTATTACTGTATATAACATACCAAGCAAACCATACTAAATGGAACAAGAAGCCGGGAGCAGAGGAATAGTTCAGACACCACCCATAGAACAGCTGGGATTTCAGGCCTCTTACATCATTTGTTAGTTTTTGTTTATTTCTTTTCTACATTTTCCTAGATTGTATTTGTGTTGTTATTTTATCTTTCATTTCTTGTAAATCCTGAAGATTTGCTTGCACTCAAAATATAGTTATATGTGCTACAGCTGTCAATACTGGCATTTTATAGTTTAGTTCCTTATCTTTTCACTTTTTGAGCAAGTAGCACTCTGCACAAAACGCGTCAGACAATTTGGGGCCTCTCACTGCCTGCCATCTGCTGCTGTTCTTGCTATGATTTTAATACAGTGATAAATATTTGGATGTTAATGCAATTTCGAATGTTCATTTAGCTATATGAGTGTTGGTTCTATGCATTGCTTCTGATATCTTTGGAAAAGTAATACTGTTGGTTGCTGAAAGGATCACTGACGTAATCCAAACTACTCATCCGACACCGGTATAGCAGTGAAAATAAAGGAAGAAAAATGCACTTGCAGATATTTTTTAATTGAAGCTTTTTTCACCCAAATATCTTGTTGTTTATATTGGCTTCTGATGCTCCTTGTAGCAATCCTCCAATGTTCTGCATTAGTTATGAGTAGGGATACATAATGTATAGTACATTGAAGTCTATTGAGCTGGCTGTGACTAACAGCTCTGACAGTTAGACCCTCCTAACATGCTCAATACAATGGTGATGTCTCTGCTGGAGGCTGTCCTACATTCTCATCCCCAAGAGTCTGATTGGAGGAAGCAGAATGCTTTCTCTATAGTGTCTTGCAGCATGCTTTCCTGCATACAGACCCACAGACTCATCTTATTGTATATCTTTCACCTTGTGTCAAACATAGTTACCTTTGCTGCATATAATGAGAAACAAAATAAATGTATTGAAAAGAATAAAATGTTTGTCTGTGCATTAACACAGCACTATATATTTAGGACTATTTAAAGACCTAAATGATGGCAAGACAGTACTCATAGTTTCTGATAAAGTTATGTTTATAAACTGCATAGGAATTGGATTTCACTCACTGGGGCATAATTTGGCTTCCTTTAAAGGGTATTGTATCTAACGTAAAAGATGACAAGGTTTGAACAAATAAATCAGACTACTAGCATATGAAAAGCACTTTACTACAGTGAACATCAAGGTATTGTTAATGCAGAATGATTGTGGTAGTGATGAAAATCCTGTATGCGACGCTTCATGATGCTGTTACACACCATTCGCCAGACCTCAAATCTGCCCTCTCGTTTTTCAAGAGGTAATTTCTTCATTTCCAATGAACCTTTTTTCCGAGTACATATTCAGTTCAGTATTCATGTAAATGTCTTACATTCAAAGGCCCATTATGATTGCTTTGCAAAGCCACAAAACCTTCAAATCAACAATTAAAGTGCGGTTTGAAGAACATGGATTCGGTATTAGGGATGTGTTGATGGCCAAATTCTTCCTGGCTCGTTTTTATGAGGATATAAAAAAAACTGCTAATGTGCTGGGATAAAACTTTTCTAATTATTTTATTTAGAAGGGAGATGCGTTTAAGCCTTAAAGTGATACAGCAATAGTCCCAATTACTACAAATCATTGTAGATGGTTGTTATTAAACATTTTGCATGTTAAAGTTAGATAATTGAGATTAAAAGTTAGATATTTTAGGGATAAATTACTTGAAAAGATCTTCACATGTCTTTTTGCCACATGATTATCTCTTACTGTGGGAAGTGATCATGAAGAAGAGCATGCTCAGCTAGTTAAGTAATAATAATTACTGAGACTTTTAAATGTTATTATCATTTTATACCAGTTGGGCATGTTTTTTTATTTTCATGATCACGTAAACCCTTTTAAAAAAAGGGCAGCAATAAGAAAAAAATAAAAATAAAAAAGATTAAAGTTCTTCCAATTGTCAAATGATAATATGTATGATGTCATAGCTTAATAATGGTATAAGAGACTATTGTCCTTGTGCCTTAGTGATTCCTTATTTGTGTCTTCCACACTTCTTACTATCTTGGAGACTGAGGAATGTGCTCAGCTCGATTGTATAATCTGTTCAGCAGGGGATGTATGCATGTTGACTCATTGGTTGACCCAAAAAAAGCTTTTAATATTTGATAACATGCCCCTCTCCTGTTCAAACTACACTTGCCCTCCTCTGTACCCGACTCCAGACTTCACATCCCATGATGCTTTGCTACAGAGACTTTCCCCAAACATTGTAACAATGTTGTAGCTTCCTCTGATTAGCCACAACAAATTATGAATTTTATGCTAATTTAGCCTGGATTTTCAGGGGAATTCTCTCTCAAAAACTGAAGAAATTTGCTAATTTTAGGGTAAGTTCATTAATGTTTATGTTGGGATATTTTCATGTATATTTGCATACAATACTGATTCTCCTTTATTAGATGTATTCATAATCCAGGAAACATCTATATTTTTTCTTAAATAATTTTATGCCCACAGTTTACACAGCTACTAATGTTATCATCTTGTTGAATATTTAACCAACATTTGAAGTTTTTCTTAATCCTTTCAAATTATATTTTGACATCACAGGTTCTGTATAAATGTGTAGCTGGTTCATGTATCTCTGCACTGTATACACAGATATATTTGTTCCCAACATCCTTCCGAGCTAACGTTCGTCAATAGATAAATATTATCCCTGTCCTTACTTTCACCTTCCTGTAATTTATTGGTTAAAAATCACAAGAAAACTGAGTTTTGTCATCTTTTTTAAATATTAGTCTTTCAGAGCAAGGCATTTTGTATATCATTTTGCTCTTATCTAAATATAAAGGACAGGCAGTACTGAAATAACATTGGCGTGTCTGCTTTGTGTCTGACACGTTAAGACAAGATAATGACAATGTCAAGGTACGGAGGTTCTGGGCTGTGCAAAGTTTAATCTAGTATTAAAAATAGAGTTATAAGGTATAGTGTCAGAACATGCTTGGGATAGACCGAGGGATATCGTGAATACAGAATAATAACTGCGTTTGGTCTGAGCTTTAAAGGACCACAGCAGAAGTCTTGAGTATGCTAGAGTAATAAAGTACCAATAAATATGTGAATATAAGCAATATTTAGTAATAGAATTTTTTTTTGAATTTACTACATTTCAGCATTCACTCAAGAGAGCCTTCTTCCAGCTGGTCTTGTTATCAATACCTAATTATATCATGATTGATGAATGGCTCCCTGTATTAATGGTTCCCATTTGCATATAACTTTTAAGATATCAGTCTTGGGACAGGCAGACCTTATTGATACCCCCAGAAGCCATATGCAAAAGAAAAGCTTTAATTCACTGAAGTAGTTAGACAATGATAATAAAAACCAGTGCAAAAACAAAATAAAACCAGTGTTGGAAGATATCTCAAGCTGAGTGACATCCAAAATGTCCGAAATCCGATTGTTACTAAAAAATTTTTTTAAAAAACATGCAATTGCAGATATTCATATTTTTATTGGTACTTTACTGTCATAAAGCAACACTGACATCATGAAATAAGTTGAAAAAAGTTAAAACTTGATATAAATAAATATAATTTCTCTGAACTGTTTTGTTTTACATTATTTATGATTAATATATTACTTTTTGTTACAAATTATTTCAAAATTCAGGACCTTCTTATAGGTATTAATCTGCAGCAACAGCTCTATAAAAATATGTCAATCACATATATAGTTGTCGTAGTTACAATTTGTCGATCACGCTATGTTAAAAGTTACCGGATTGCGCATGCTCCACAATCTGCGAAAAGCGGCGCTCATCTCGAGGCCCGCACGACAAGAAGGCTCACAATGAGCGCCAAAGGTGCTCATTGCGAGGCCCACGAAGAGCGGCAAAGGCCATAGGCCTTTGGCGCTCATTGCGAGGCATGCAAGAGAAAAAGGCTTGCAATGAGCGCCGAAGTCAAGAGTTTTAAACAATTACAGCTTTAACGGCCGCCATTTTTTTCAAGCCCATAACTTGGAAGCTGTTCAGAGGCCCCCCAAAAACGCCAATTGATTAAAAAATTAAATGACAACCGATAAGGGAAAAAAAACACACAGGGCAGGGAGAGGAGGCAAAGAGACAGCGGGAGGGAGAGAGGGGGAAAAAGACACAGGGGAGGGAGAGGGTGGAAAGAGACACAGGGGTGAGAGAGTGGGGAGAGGCTCGTAATGAGCGCCCTTTAAAGTAGACGGAGGGAGAGCCTTGCATTGTGTGGCAAGCAGCATTGCCAGGCTTAACGGGCTATTCCCTAGTCAATTATAACATCTCACTGCTCTCCCTTTGGGGAGGTTTTACTCTCTGCACTAAGTTGACTGTTATGTATTTGCACATTATTTCTTGCATTTTGACCCTATACAAGTTATGTTGAAATTACTAAATTTTAACATGACTTAAATGTTTTATTATGTTGTTTTATCTTCTGTTTTATTTATGTTTTGTTTTATTTGTGGAGGGTTTGCAGAATAATGAATTAAAATGCCAGAAATGTCAAAAATCGAAAATAGCCAACTTGTGTGCATAGACACATTGAAGGCCCCCAAATAATTTACAGTGATGCTGAAACCTTAAAGTGATACAGTGAAGGTACCAATGATGATCCCAATTTATGCTCTCCACCCTCCACAGTCCCTCTGTCTTCCCAAAGAATATGACATTTCCTTAGTCCTCCAGTATTTTAATCCATTATGTGCCAGATATTTGGACACTGCAAACACATTATCTTCCCACCCAAACCCTGCAATAGTGGAACAGAAGGGCTGTATTTATATTCCTCTAATGTTTGTATTCTGTTTCAAACTGGATATGAGTGTTGGCCAATTTGTTTCAACTCAATGATCAACAATGTTAATTATACCCCAAAAACAGCACAGAATGTAAATCACATGCATTGTATGCCAGATAATTGCAGAGTGCACTGCCAGCAGATTTTCAAGTAAATTATAAGATACTTTAATACATGAAAACAGATGTAACAAGCCTTCTGAAAGGGACAGAAATAGGTGGTCAATTAATGCTCATTAAAATTCATGTCGAATTTCAATGAGGTATGTTTAAAGGAGATGGGAAAATTGCAGTATTTTAGATCATTCCTGCTGTTGAATTGCACAATCTTGATTTTTTTAGGAGGTTCTACTGTTTTTTCTTTTTTTCCTTTTTTTTTTATTTTTTTATTTTTTTTGCAGTGGTGCAGTGACCAATAAGGTTTAAGCCTAGGGCAGCAACTTACTATACTAGCAGTTGCAGGGTTATGGAAAGTTGGGGGTAATTTACTAAAGCATTGCAGGTGGTTGAGATGGGCCAAGATAACCTGTGATTTAATAAAGCCTTTATTTTGTGACCAAAAATAACTTTGCAGGGCTTTAGATCGCAGAATTTTCTAAAGCAAATTTGATCTAAAGAGGCCATAATGCTACTTTTGAGCAGTGTATACTAAAACCATCTAATGTGATAAAACCCCAGGAATACATACAATTAAAATAAGAGGACAGGGTACCCTCAGGGCCGTATCTACCTTTTTGGAGCCCTTAGGCAGTGAAGTGGAGGAGCCCCTCCACAGACCCATTTTTGCCTTTTCTGTACGTGTAAGTTACCCCATAGTAGCCAGTTTATGAACTGCAACATTTCATTTTTTTTAAACAATGGACCATTTTTTTTAAGAAGTGGCGCCACTTACAGGGAAATGCCCCTGGGCGGCTGCCTAGTTGGCCTAATGGGTAATCCGGCCGTGGGTACACTAACTCACCTCCTCACTTGTGTCAGTGAAATGTTAACCTCTTAAATGTTGTAAGGAATTTAAGACCCCCTACCTACCCTTTGCCATGAGCTGGACACATAACTTAATAACTAAAGTGGATCACTGGACTCACTAATTCAGATAAGTGTCCTTTGCCCCCCTACCCTTTTGTTGCTTGTGGGATAAACTAATTGCCTTTAACTTATTCCACCTAGCCCATGTGGGATAGGATGAACCACCACCTCGATGCCCCTAACACCCACATATCCCTTATATTCAATTCCTTAGGGTGTTATGGGGGTAAATGATGATCCCTAACCCCCTTACACCTAACAATATAGTTGATATAGGATTAATAGTGACCTGCAACCTCCCATACACCTAACTCCATGGGGAGTATGGAGTCAATGATAAAAACCTCGCCCCTTATACCTAAGCCAATATCCCTATCCCCCTGGGGTCCATTATGACCCCTATGTTCCACATTCTTTAACTGACCAATGGAAGTCCCTAACACTTGCCTTCACATCCATGGGGGTTCATATGAATCCTATATAACCTATCACTAGCCCCATTACAAGGCAAAAACTACTAATCAAATCCATAGTACACCCTCATTATGGGCACCACTTCATAAAAAATACATTTTAGAGTTGAGAAAAGTACAGAGGAAGGCAAAAAAACTAGTAAGGGGAATGGAAAGGCTAAGTTATGAAGAAAGGCAAACCAAATTAAACGTGTTTTCTCTAGAGAAAAGGTGCCTAAGAGGGGATATGATAAACTATATCCAGGGTCAATATAAAGCTTTGTCAAGTTAACTTTTTGTGCCAAGAGGTTTTCAACTGACATGCATGTTTGGATTACCCATTAGATAAACTAGGCAGCCGCCTAGGGGTGTCTCCCTGTGAGGGGCGCCTGTTTTTTTTAGATTAAAAAGCTTTAAATCATTTCTGTCTGAAAGTAACAAAAGGAATAGTTAGTGTCAGACTGTCATTGCAGTGCAAGAGAATGGTAAGTTGTAATATAGACACACACATTACTGTAAAATGGATATATTAGATATTACTGGATGTTTATCATCCACATACTGTGCAATATAATTATATGTCTTTGTGTTATTGTGTATGTATATATTAGTGTTAGAAGGTCTGACTATCTCTTTATTATGTATGTTTATTATAGCTATGTGCAGAGCGAGTGAGTGTGGGCGAAATAGTATTTTTATATCTATAACTAGCAACTTGCCAGTCAAAAAATTACGGTCAATAAAATTTGAAGCCATGGCAATGCTGTTTGGCACACAATGTTAAGCTTTTTATACTGTAAGGACCTTCGGCGCTCATTGCGAGCCTCTCCTCGCGTGTCCTTTGCTCGACTCTATATTTTTTTAAATACTAATTAATGAATTAATTGAATAATGAATTTATTAAGTTTACCTTTTTCTAATTAATATATGTAACAATCAATAGCCTAAAGAGGTAACAATCTCTTTTTATTGTCCTGCAGCATATAATGTTCAGTGGGACTGTTGCTGGCCTGAGGAGATAGTGTTATGAATGTTGTAACAGTGCATTAGAAGTAGGCTGCGTGTGCAAGGGCAAACCGTTGGTTTATTTCTGTATAGAGCTACTGTAGATGCGTAATGTTATTGGTGGCAAGTTTGGATTATAAAATAGCGTGTATTGTCTATGTGTTACTCGGTTCGCGAGCATTTGCCGTCATTTGTAATAGTGTATTTTGTACCTCGGAGGTTCCTGTGTGAAAGTGGTACGTGGTAGTGGTGGTGTATTGCGCGGTCCAGGGTCGTGTAGCCTCGTTTTCCTTTATGTGGCCGCCATTTTTTTCTCCCTTAGACGATTTTAGAGTGCTGAAACTCGCTGAAATGGACTTAAATTTGTGTTTCACCTCACTTTCAGACGTCCTGGCTCTTCCCCCGTGCTGCATGTAATGTTTTTGTTGTATTTTAATTTTTTGTGTGTTTTATGTTTTCTGCTTTGCGCGGTTCGGTCATTAACTTCGTATTTTTCCTATCTCGTATTTTTTTTTTCCTAAGTCCCGTGTTCGTCAAGTGCTTGCAGCCTAAGGCGATCACGCGTTTCCTAAGTGCTTCTTTGGCTCCACTGCTCGCTTCGCAAGGATAGCAGGCAATAAGTGCCTTTGGTGCTCATTGCCTAAGTGCTGCGAGTTTTAGTGCTGTGAGTTAACGGCTTGCTTTGCTACGCGAGGCTCTCAGGCGATGAGCGCTCATGGCCCAAGTGCCGTGACTTAATGTCTTGCCTCGTTTTGCGAGGCTCGCAAGCAATGAGCACCTCATCGCCTCATTGTAAGCACCACGCAAAGCGTGACAACGTCTCGTAGTTCAACAATTATAATATGTGATGTGAGAGAATTAGTATCTGGCTGTAACCTCTGTATATCTCTGCTGTGTATATATCTGTCAGTTTCTACCTTGTGTGGAGGTGTATATAAATAATACGGCCCACCATCAAATGCATTTAACAAACAAGTACCGTAATAATAGCTTGGCGTGTATATGAGTAGTTATGTTGTTGAAATTAAGGGGAAATGTCTATGATTTGCTCACACAGTAAGAGAGCGTTAAACATGCACAGAAAAGGGGAAATGGGTTTGTGCATACTTTGCGAACGCACTGCAGGGGCTCCTCCACTTCACTGCCCAGGGGCTCCAAAAAGGTAAATATGGAGATTAGAAGTAAAAAAAATTCCACACACCAAGTCAGCTATTCATTATCCAGGAGTCGCTTTTTTGTATAAAAATACAGCACAAATAATTATGTTTTTCAGGAATTGTCCACTTTAGGGGGGAAATGGCTAATACAATGTATACACAGTTTTCCCTGCTCTTTCAGAACATATTTAAAAAAACAGTGTGATTTTGTGGGGATAGAATCCCTTTAACCTCCTAAGCGCTAATCCTGAGCGTGACTTAATTTTAAGTACCTAAATCGCTAACCCCAGGCCACTCTCGGGGTTACTGCATGGAGGATCTGGAGGGGGCCCAGTGCTACCATATTTGCCTGGGCCCACTCAGCTCACCATTCCTCCTCCTCATCCCTCCTTCCCCCTGATCATCCTCCCTTCCTTCCCCGTTATCATCCTCCTCCTCCCCTCTTATGATCCTCATCCTCCTTCCCCCCTTAGGATCCTGCTCCTCACTTCCCCCTGATCATTCTCCTCACTTCCCCCTCTCTTCTTACCTGTAATCAGATGAGCTGCCTGCTCATCTCTCCCCACGCAGCCTGTCTTCCGGCAGTGAAGTGACCGGTATATGCTAATGACGTGACGCGCTTCTGAAGTCACGTCATAAGCAATCTTTTTACTTCTAACCTCAAAGGATGTCCTCTTGTAAGTTGGAAATCTCTTGGCACAAAAAGCTCCCTTGACAAAACTTTATATTGACCCTGGATGTATTTATATAGGGTAATCATATCCCCTCTTAGATGCCTTTTTCTAGAGAAAATAAGTTTAATTTGGTTAGCCTTTCTTCATAACTTAGACCCTCCATTCCCCTTATTAGTTTTGTTGCCCTCCTCTGTACCTTTTCCAGCTCTAAAATTTATTTTTTTATGAAGTGGCGCCCAAAATTGTACTCCATATTCCAAATGAAGGTGTACTAGGGATTTGTATAGTGGCAGAATTATATTTGCTTCCCTGGCTTCTATACCCTTCTTAATACATGCTAATATTTTTTTTTGCATTTGCAGCTGTTGCTTGGCATTGAGCACTGTTACCTAGGTTGTTGTCCACAAGTACTCCCAAATCCATTTCAATATCTGATACCCATAGATTTGCTTCATTAAGATTATAAATTGCATGGCTATTTTTTCTTCCTCTATGCATAACTTTACATTTATTCATATTAAATCTCATCTGCTACTTAGATGGCCATTCCTCAATTTTATTTAAATCCCTTTGAAGGGAAAGTACATCAATATGTGATTGAATTACCTTTCACAACTTCGTGTCATCAGCAAAAATGGAGACAATACTTTCCAGTCCCACCTCTAAGTCATTAATAGATATGTTAAAAAGGAAAGGAACTAATACTGAACCCTGAGGAACCCCACTTACCACATTAGTCCAATTGGAGTATGTTCCATCTACCACAACCCTTTGCTTCCTATCTTTTAGCCAGCTCTCAATCCATGAGCAGATATTTACTGCAATTCCTGTATCCCTTAGTTTGCACAATAGTCTTCCACGTGGCACTGTATCAAAAACCATGGCAAAATCCAAAAAGACTACATCCACTTGGTTGCCTTTATCCAGGTTCCTACTAACTTCCTCATAGAAACTAATTAGATTTGTTTGAATGACCTATCCATGTTGGCTCCTACTTATAATCCTGTTCAAATCGACATATTCTTGCATATTTTCTCTTTTTAACCCTTCTAACAGCTTTCCCACTACAGATGTGAGGCTCACTGGTCTATAATGGTGCTTTATTCAAATTTATTTTTTCCAACCTCATTTCTTCGATTTCTTCCTGTTTTAACCAATTATTTGACGAATAATAAAATAAAGTACATAAAAGTAAATGGATGTACATGTATATTATCTTCCTAGTAACATTCAGGAATCTTCCATGTCCCTTTATTTGTACTAAGCAACCTCCTAAGTGCCAAAATGTTTTTGAAAATATTGCTTAGTCGTGAATGTATATTCAATAACATTTCCTGTATTATTGATTCATATTATAGTGTTTTAAAAACACACATTAAATGAGTGTAAGCTTCTACAACATGTCAATAACATTGTAAAAAAGCCCATTATTGTTCCAATATTTAATATTGTGATAGTATTTTGTACTTACAGCCCCATTAATCTTATGTCTGCTCTACAGCTACTATTTCATGCCTCTAATCACTCAGTTTACACTCTGGATTTAAGATTTTTAAACAGTGCTTGAAAATGATGGCAAAACTGGGATAATTTACTTTTGCTAACGAGGGTTTAAGATCTTCCATCTTCAAGACTGTGTGTTGTTCTCCTCTGGTGCTCTAAAATCTCAGTAAAATAATAATGCGCTCATAAATTCCATGATTAAGGTAGATATTCATGAGCTGCTTGGGGGTGTGTTAAATATTTAAATATGGAAGTGAAGATTATACTCTGACTTATCCTCTCTTTATGCCTTTGATTTCAACTTCAAATACCCTGCCTTTAAAGTGCTGGATTTAAAAGGGTAACAACTTTTCTTTATACATTTCTGAAGTTAAAATATGTCAAATTGGAATCAAAGGTGCTTTTCTGCATTGATTTTAAACATTTGCTTTAAAGGCACATAGATCGCCTAAACTTAAAATTGTGCATTTAAAAGAATATGCTTTAACAAACCATTCCTGTTACCTGGCCACCCGCAGTGGTGGACATTGGCCACTAGGTGGCGCGGCCGAGAGTTTAGTGAATTTCTTAGGGATATGGTTAAATGTTACGGTTAGGGTACTGGCAGATAATAAGCTTTACACTGATAAGAAATTCACTAAAGTCTTGGCTGCTTCACCAATTGGTGTGGCCAGCTAAAAGGAAAGATACGCTTTAACCCCTGCAAAAGCTGTTTTTAATTTAATTACATTATTTCCACAGCATATTTTGCTTGTTTTTCATCATAATGTTTAGATCGGGGAACATTTCCTAATTTCCAATGACCTTCCAGGCCGTATAAGCTTCAGATCTCTCCTGAATGAAGTATTGTGGCTTGAGTTGACCCAGCCAGGGGAGAGTTCCAAATGAAAACCACTCTCTGACACACAATAGTAGCAGGGAGCAGTGTAACCTGAGCAGCTAGCCATGTACACACACTTTCTAGTCACCACCCATTATCATACTGCAGTTGTGGTGTATCAATTTGACAATTTAGATAGCTCCGGGAGGCTCCACTCCAGACACAATACTTCATTTGTGAGTGGAGATATCTGGAGTGTATACAGAATAATGAATAATAGTAATTGATCTTTTAAATCACAGTCATGCTGTCTGTTCTCAGTATGTGTGTAACAATTAAGGGGCCAGGATTTTGTCCGTTCTCTGTATGCAATATGAAAGAGGCCAAGATTGTGTCCGTTCTCAGTATGTGTGTAATAATTAAGGGGCCAGGATTGTGTCAGTTCTTAGTATGTGTGTAATAATTAAGGGGCCAGGATTGTGTCCGTTCTTAGTATATATGCAATATGAAAGAGGCCAAGATTGTGTCTGTTCTCAGTATGTGTGTAATAAATAAGGGGCCAGGATTGTATCCGTTCTCAGTATGTATGCAATATGAAAGAGGCCAAGATTGTGTCCGTTCTCAGTATGTGTGTAATAATTAAGGGGCCGGGATTGTGTCCGTTCTCAGTATGTATGCAATATGAAAGAGGCCAAGATTGTGTCCGTTCTCAGTATGTGTGTAATAATTAAGGGGCCAGGATTGTGTCCGTTCTCAGTATGTATGCAATATGAAAGAGGCCAAGATTGTGTCCGTTCTCAGTATGTGTGTAATAATTAAGGGGCCGGGATTGTGTCCGTTCTCAGTATGTATGCAATATGAAAGAGGCCAAGATTGTGTCCGTTCTCAGTATGTGTGTAATAATTAAGGGGCCAGGATTGTGTCCGTTCTCAGTATGTATGCAATATGAAAGAGGCCAAGATTGTGTCCGTTCTCAGTATGTGTGTAACAATTAAGGGGCCAGGATTGTGTCTGTTCTCAGTATGTATGCAATAGGAAAGAGGCCAAGATTGTGTCCATTCTCAGTATGTGTGTAACAATTAAGGGGCCGGGATTGTGTCCGTTCTCAGTATGTATGCAATATGAAAGAAGCCAAGATTGTGTCCGTTCTCAGTATGTGTGTAATAATTAAGGGGCCAGGTTTGTGTCCGTTCTCAGTATGTATGCAATATGAAAGAGGCCAAGATTGTGTCCGTTCTCAGTATGTGTGTAACAATTAAGGGGCCAGGTTTGTGTCCGTTCTCAGTATGTGTGCAATATGAAAGAGGCCAAGATTGTGTCTGTTCTGCATTATCTGGTTAGATAGAAACCGTTCATAACTGTGTCTGTTCTGCCATACATATATGACAAGAAAGGGGCCAAGGTGAGTTTCTGTTCTGCAGTAAAAGTGTAAATAAAGAGACTCAGATTGTGTAGGTACTGCAGTATGTGTCTGGCAGCAAAGGGTATAATATATACTGTATCAGTGAATAAAGATAAGTCATATTCATGTCTATTCTGTAGTATATATGTGAATTGGTAAGGGGAGAGGTTTTTCGGCATGCCATGAGAGCACATTATGTTGTATGACCATATTGTAATGCAGGTTTGTTAACGTGTCAGCTGTCCTCGGACCTGTTGTTCCCAGCCTCCTCATCCTCATATCACATTAGACATGTAAGAAGCTGTGTCATTCAATATAAGCCTCTTCCATGGTGCTTTGATTCATTGAACATCGTCATCATTTATTTATAAGGTGCTAATGTATTCTGCAGCCCAGTGCAAACAGGAAAACAAACAGAACACAAATACTGAGTGACATAGATAGATAGATAGATAGATGGATAGATAGATAGATAGATAGATAGATAGATAGATAGATAGATAGATAGATAGATAGATAGATGGGGAATCTTTTTATAGGAGCCACACAGACTATTTTTCTAGAAGCCTGAAAGAAAGCCCTTCGTAGAGATACCTTTTACTTTGGAAAAATATTGAGGAACCAGCAGTACAAATTGGAGGAGCCCTGGTTCAAGCTCCTGTGTTGTTGTTGTTTATTCATTCAGATGTGCCTTGTTTATTTAAAAATATAACATGGGATGCCTGCTAAGGCTTTGCTTATAACTCAGATTAAAATGACCAATTATTCTACCAGTGGCGGAGCTAGAGGTTGGAGGGGCCTGGTGCAAATAAAAGTTTTGCTCCTCACCCCAAGGTACCACTTGCTCCACCACCCCTGGCTAGGCACATCTGTCAGCCACTGCCCCTCTGAGCTCCATCAAGCTAATGTTCATTGCTTAAACAATTTTATCTATCCACTTGGAGGTATTATTTTGATGCATCTGATGAACATTGGAGGCTCCCATGATACTTTGCAAGCTGCCTACTTCTAAACTTATGCTTGAGATGGGGGTAGGTGTCAAATTCTAAAATATTCCCTGCCAACTTTTAGATCTTGCAATATAATAACATCCAAGCCATTTTATTTTGCCATTATCAAATTACCATTAATTATATTCTCATTTTGTTTTGCCCTAAGTGCATCACTATCCATTTGCATTGACTTTAATATAAAAAAGAACAACCCAGCACCCAAATACCAGCCAATTCTCATTTTAAGCCTGGCTTAGTATATGCCACTACTGAGATAAACATTATTGCATCCTAGATAGAACAAGTCACAATATTAGATTTGTTTATTCTGAGTTGATTATTTCGGAAATGTGACTCTAGAAAACAAAGCCTCGACTGAAGACATGGTTAAGCATTCGATCCTCGCGGGGAGTTTTTGGCACCTCACCTACTTGCATATTATTTCCGTCATCTAATTTTAGCACCCAGATATACGCTGCTTTCAGGCAGTATGACAGGAGCTCACCTTTAATCTGCCTTCACTGTTAGACATTTTTGAAGTCACTCGCACACATATCGAAATCTATTCTATAAATGTTATCTACTGACACGTCCTCTTTATCTATCCCCTGAGAACGAGTGGGTGGATCTTCCAATTATTTGCTCTACCACTGAGAAAAAGGGAAAGACCTCAACACCTTGTATTCGCGAGCGTAAACATGTTATTTTTTTTTTATTCACGCCGAACGCCAACTGTGACTCCGACACAATGCCAGACAATTACAGAGTTAGCAGATATAGTCAAAAGGCATTCACAGGAGGGTATATTCTCATACTCCACATTGTCAGAGGAGATATAAGCAGCTGTTAATTAACAAACGGTTCTGTTCAGCGCAGCTAATTATTTGAAATGTCTCAATGAACAAATATTGAAGCACAAAACATGACAGGGGATGTTAATGTCACTTTGGCCTTCAGGCAGAAACAGTTCTGTATCTGGGGGAAAAAGGCAATTGACTTTATTAGTATGTGCTTTTTTGTGTGTGTTTTGTTAACCTTTAGTTTACTGAACATACTAATGTTAATTAAACCATGCCTTCCATTGCACATTACGTATTCAGTCTCTCATGAACCTATACCAGGGATACAGTCAGGGGCATAGGAACTGTGGGGGTGGGTGGACAAATCATCAACAGATTATTTGAACAGGGGACACAAAAAATAGCAAAATTAAACTTAATCATGCATTACAAGATGGCCACTAGAGGCTTTAACATATATATATATATATATATATATATATATATATATATATATATATATATATATAATTTTTATTATTTTGAGGGATAGATGCTGCCCAGGGGCATTGAGAATTTAAACAAGCAGGGGCACTGCAGCACTGGGCCCTCCAGAGCAGGGCCCGGGTGCATTGGTGATAGATCCACCCCTGAGGGACACAGTTTTTTTTTATCTTTAAGCTGTATCCACTCCCCCCCAGATTTTTTTTGGCTCCTACGCCAATGGATACTGTAATGCTCCATTTTCAGGTTTTAAAGGTGTATTTAAGTTTCCCTGTTTTAACTTTTTCTAATCTAACATATTTGCACTGCAGAATATGTCAGCGCATTATAAATACTAGATAATAATAATATTAATACTGCTTATATCAAAACCACACATTACATGGAGTCATTCTATACACATACTAACCTATTTTAGTGCTTACATAGGCATAGTGTACCCACCAATAGAAACACTTAATTTGGGTATGGTTTTCAACCTTATACTAACCTTCAAGACAACAGCAGCAGAGCTCCACAGAGCAAAGTCTGAGCTCCTCCTTGTTTCCTTGTACAGATTTAAAACAAGAATACACATTCCATAATGCTTTGCTGCACAAACTCCCATCACAGATTGAAACAATGTTATAGCGACCTGTGATTGGCCAAAACAAATTATGAATTGTATATTATTTTTAGCTGATAATTTCATGGGTGTTAACTCTCAAAATCAACTGCTTGCAAATTCAAGAGATTTAGCAAACTTTAGGGTAATTTTAATGTTTATTTTGGTATTTTTTCATGCAATTTTTTTTCATACTGATTCTCGTCTGTCAGATGCATTCGTAACCCATGATACTTACATATGCCTTTAGGAAATAGAAAGAAAAAATAACTACAGAACTAGCATTCATCCAGGGTAAAACTATCAAATTTATAGTACAGTCTTATTAAATGATATAAACAAACCAAGGAATCTTTAAAGAAAGATAACAATTAGTTGTGTTTTATTGATAAAAAATATTTATTATTCACTATATTGGATACAATAAAATACAAAACAGTGGATGTGTAAAATCTTAAATTATATAGAGCATAAGGTATCATGTCACAGATCTAATCACCTGCAATTAATTGTGTTGTCCATAAATTGCTTTCATTTTATTTTCAATACACCCAATCCCCTAATAGGCTATGTATAGATTAATGTATAGTCCTTCTAATATCTGTGAATCCAGGCAATAGTCTTACTTGTCCTATAGTCTTTCATGTCCAATAGTCTTACTTGCCCTATAGTCTTTCTTGTCCTATAATCTTAGTTGTCCTATAGTCTTTCTTGTCCTATAGTCTTACTTGTCCTATAATCTTTCTTGTCCTATAGTCTTACTTGTCCTATAGGCTTTCTTGTCCTATAGCCTTCCTTGTCCTATAGTCTTACTTGCCCTATTGGTATCACGATATCACAATACCCATGTTTTGTCCCTTGGGATGGGGTCTAGGTTGTGGGTGGCACTCACCTCGCGGGGAAATGTAAAAGCTGTGAATGTTGAGGGTCTACTGTATTGGAAAGATAATTGTATAAGACTGAAATAGACACAATACCAGTTCCCTCACACTGACCCAGAAACAGGCCCCTTGTATCATTCACTGCAACAATAGAACTCCAGAAAAATGAAAATGCCCCTCTCACTCACAAAGCTTCCACCAAAGTATCATGGATCTCTCCAGGGCTCCGCCATAGGCATCAAAACTATTTATTTTTCTTTTTATTAAAATCTATATTTATGATTTTTTTCCTGCTTAATGATGCTCTGAATCAGTCTTAAATATTTCAAACAAATGATTGTGCCTAAAAAGGCATTTCCACCCATTCATGTCAAAAATAAGCAATAAAATCTGGCCTGCCACTGGACAACCAAGTCTAGCCACTTACATAATGTAGGCTTTTACCATTATAATATAAACATATTTTCTCTATTTGCTATTTACCTGGGGTCGTCTTGGCCGAACAACCTGCTAATTGGAAATCCTGCTTGAAGGTACAGCCAGGAAACAATTGCTAAATAATAAATCAGTGATCATTGTCTGTGCTAAGAAAGCGACTCCTGGGATCAGTAGCTGACGATTATCTTCCCTCGGGGCCTCCCACATCCTAACATAAAAAGTGCCTCTCAGGATAGAAGCTGAAACTACGTAAAGCTATAAACAGCTTCCACTGCTAATGGAAATGGATTTAACTCCATCACTGGACTGTGGAGCTAAAGCACTGACCACAAGAGGCTTCAGTCGGGTTCTGAGAACACAAAACATCTAGGGTTTGGTATTCATGGTGCGGTATGACTCAAACCCAAAATGATTGGAAGCACCTTAACATTCACCTTCATTTCTCTCTGTGTAAATGTACATGAATGTATATATATATATATATATATATATATATACATACACCATGTAGGGTCACCCAAGATGGGCAGGTCATAATAGAGAGGTCAGACAAATCACAGTCCAGTGTAGAAGTATCTTTGTCATGGAAACCATATGCATAACACAAGCATATGGTCACCCAGAGTCAGACACGACTGAGGGAGTGAACAACAACATATATATATATATATATATATGTATATATATATTTATATATATATATATATATATAAAATATATTCCCATTTGAATGTTTAAAATAAGTAAAAAAACGTATTTCCTGCTCAGAAAATACAGTTATTGCATACAGTTCTTGCGTACAGTTATTGCACTGCACTTTGGGAAACTGGGCAAGATGCAAATGAGCCCACAATGCATTTTCACTCTTTAATCCAAAAAACACTTTATACATATGTATACATATAAATATATAGACAAAATTAACACATTACAAAGAATGTAGGGCCCTGTTTTTGAACTTAAAATCAAATGTACATAGTGCAAATATGCAATCAAAAATTATTTCATTTTATGTTTCATTTCCATGTCATACGAATCTTGGGAACAAATGAATTAATATATATCAGGCCACCCACATGGACTAGAACAGTATCGTCATTAATTTTTTATATTTTATACATTGCCGAATTGCGAGTCTGATCACATATGGGACCTCTAAACGCTAAATGATTGATGTGTAACCTCCATGTTTTACTGATGTCATTATGATGGTCTCATTTACTATTGGATGTTTCGAAATTGGTGGTTACGGCCTGGCTTAATTGATCATGATCCTGCTCTGAAATGCTACATTCAATTGCATGGTTTACGGTTTAGGCTTTCGCCCCGTAAATTGTGGGCTTGTTCAATTGAATCACTCTGTAATTGCAGCAAATTTTCAGCCCGCAGACATACGGCCAGTATAACGTAATCTGCGGCTTGCAATTGAATAGGGACCATGTCTGGTTTCTTTGTGACATTATTCATTGTACTAAGAGATCAGTTTTTCCATTAGGTGGGTTATTTCTTATTTTGCACATTGTAAGCATTATATGGCATTAGATCTTCCCACACGGCTTTCCTACAGTAATGGGACTTTGTGCAAAATTGTCTACCTTAGCGATTTTAGATAATTGGACAATTAATTAGAGTAACCTGATTTTCTCCATAAGGGTTTGAGAATAGATTTGACCAGTTACATTAGTTGCCACCGGCATGCCTTGAGCATTTTTACCAACTGTCGACTGCTTTGAGGTTTTCCTATAATATTTACTTTTTTTTTAGATCTATTATCCATAATCCTCTAAAATAAGTGTTTTAAATTTGCTTAATTAATTTCTTTCCTCTTCGTACTTCACTTTATTGAACTGTGTGGGATATATGTTCCTAAGAAAGTTATGATTTTTAAGTTTCATTTAAGTTTTAAAGGTTAAACTTTTTAAGGTTAAAAAGTTACAAGAAATCAACAGCCTGGCAGGATGTTGGATTCAAGTTCCTCCCAAGAATGAATATTTTTTTCCCCAAATATATCTATAAGGTCTGTACAGAATTGTAGTGTATAACGCAAGAGCAATTTATTTAAAGGGCCTCTGTAAGACTAAAATAAATGTGTTTATTTTAAATTAATCTTATATATTATATTGTATATTATACTAGCTTTTAATCTCTGAGATAGTCAGCAATGTTTCTGCAACATTGCTATGCAAATTTGCAGCTTTTGAATGCTATTTTACAGCTTTGATGTGCTAATTAGTGACACAGTCTGCTTATTTATTTCCATTCTGGCCATACAGATAATGCTTAATATCTTGGGAATGGTTTACAGTAGAGAAAAACAGCTAGTACAATGTATATACAGTTGTATTTGTCCTGAGTAAGTCGCTGATGGACTGTTACACTTATCCACTACTCTTTCTATAAAGTAGTTGATGTTTTTTAGTCATTCAGTTGTGTCTGACTCTCAATGACCATGTGCATAGAAGCATGCCAGGCACATCGGTCAGCCACAGCCCCTCTGAGCTCGTTCAAACTCATGTTTATTTCCTCAATGGCCGCATCTATCCTTCTCCGCCTCTTCTTTGTGTGCAATCTTCCCCACCATCAGAGTCTTTTCTAGGGAATCCTGTCTTCTCATGATATGGCCAAAATTTTAGAGCTTCAGCCTCATGATCAACGCTACCAGTAAACAGTTTGTCTTGATTTCATGTAGTGCTGATTTATTGAATCCTGTTGGAGTCCAGGGGACTCAAAGCAGTGTTCTCCAACATCACAATTCAAAAAGTACTATTTTCTCATATATTACCCCCAAACTTTCCAACTTTATATCATGGCCGCTTGTTCTTGCATTTCTTTTTTCTGGAAGACACTTCCTTCCTGAATTTTATTCAATCCTTTGATACATTTGAAGGTTTCCTCCATGGGCGTCTTAGCCTAAAAAAATCTGGGGGGACAAAGTTTAGAGACAAAAAACTGTGGCCCTGTGTGGTGCTATTTATATCTATGGGTCAAAGCTTTCATGGTAAGGACATACTGCTCCATAGTGCTGGTAATGCATGATTAAGTTTAATTTTGCTATTTTTTGTGTCCCCTATTCATATAATCTGGGGGGGGTTTGTCAGACCCCTGGTTTCTTTACAACCGCTCTATCCTTCCTGTCCTCTAAAATACATATTCAAATCATGATGCCTTATTATAACAAATAGCCTTTAGCTTGTTAACTATTACATACAATTATTCTTTATTATTACCTGGTTTGAGCTGTTCGCTCAAGGACTTGGTAAAATAGTGAGATTTCCATTAGCCCTATGAGATCATCAACACCCAGGACTGACATATTTCTAATGCAGTATCTGAAAGCTTATGTGCATTGAATATCCTCCTCCGTCCATACACAAACAGCAAAAAAAACACTATCACTGCAGCAAGAAAATGTGCATAAAATATTTAATAAATTAAAGGAGGTATTTTTTATATGTTTTGTTAATTATTAATTGTAGTTATTGAAAACAGCATATTATACATTTAGGAGTACAGTGATATGTGAACAACAGACTGTGCCAGTGAAAGTGTATTTTAGTATGTGTTTGTATACAATCCATGTATTGATCCCATATGTAATATAGCACATTCACTGCTTTATTCTGTTAGTGGGCTCTTTGGGATTTTCTATACTGTTTCTGTATTGCCAATTTCCTGACCCAATTTCCTATGCTATTTTTGGCTCGTAGCCTTCTGATGCTCATGTGGCAAGTAATAAAATCACTAAGGGATAGACCAGGGGGAGGTCACCCGTACACAGCACATACATCAGCCCTGAAGACATTTCTCTTGGTAATAATAACCGGCCCTCTTCTTCCATCCTAATATATTAACAAAATAGGTCAATTTAAAATATTTTCATTAGCATTTCAAAGAGATGCAGTTTGTCATCTTTAAAGGGAAAATTAACATCAAAATATATTCAATATTTTACTTACCTTAGCAGCTGAATCATTAATACGCACTTGCCTCTACTGATGGTTATATTAAAATGTTTAATAAAAGATATTATTTTTTTAAAGGTTTTTTCATCTTTTTGTTGTTCAATCGTGTCTGACTCTCCATGACCCTATGGACCACAGCACATCAGGAGCATCTTGTATCTGGTTGTGCTTATCCATAAGGTTTTTATGGCAAAGATACTGGAGTGTCTTGCCAGTTCCTTCTCCAGTGGACCGTGATTTGTCTGACTTGTCTGCTGTGACCTGCCCATCTTGGTATAGCTACATGGTATAGTTCATTGAGGTACACAAGCATCTTCACCACGACAAGGTAACGATCCAGAAAGGTCAGTCCTGTTCGACTCTCTGTGACCTCATGGACAACACACCATGCTGATCAACTTGGTTTTCATGGCAGAGATTCTGAAGTGGGTTGCCAGTTCCTTCTCCAGTGCGCTACAGCATACAGCTACTGGTATTCTCAGGTGGTCTCCCATCCAAGTACTGACCAGTGTGGCTGGATTCATACCCAGGATGCTGTGGGGAAAGCACCTGCATCGTAACCACTGCACCACCTAAAGAGCAATATAAGCTGGATATACAGTATTGTTTCACTATAATAAATTAATCCTATGGTATACTATACTGTTTTATAGCTAATGTGCAACTCGTTATGCTAATGTGCAGCTTGTTATGCTAAGTTGCAACTTGGAGTTCTTCATAAGAATGCGGGAGGGGATCTATCAATGACAACATTGGGTGTCATTGTTTTTACCTGCCTAGGGACAGTCAAGCAGACTGTGATTCTAATGAGCACATCAAAGCATCTAATTATTATTTGGGGGCCACTCATTTGCATATAAATGTAGCACAAATTATACCGAATTTCTCAGGAAATGGCTAAAATAATGCATAACCTGCTTAATATGCTCTTTAAGAATAACCTAAAAAAGCAAATTGATTTTAGGGTGTCCCTTTAACATTGTCCATTTTTAATTAAAATGAGACAAAGTATACTTTTTCAAGGAATACAAAATGTAATAATTTTGCAATTGCAAATCTAGCAGAATAAAATCTAGCTTGAACCTGCTATTTTATATCCATATATCAGCCTCGTTTTTGCTCCCCTGCCAGTGCACCTTATCTATTATTCACACGTCTTTTTTATTCACAATAGGATGGTGCGAAAATCGTTCAAGGTGCACAGGCTTCACCTTTTAAATGCAGTGTTTGTCTTTTCAAAAGAAGAGGATCAGCAACAAATTGCTTTGTATGATATACACTATAGGGCATATGCTACGAAAAGCAGTCTGTGCAGATGCAGCTATCTACAATGAATAGGTATTATCACTCCTTGAGGGTTAACACATGCTCAGAGTGGCTCCAGTGCAGAACTTACAATTAATCCAGATAAGCAAATATTAACTATTCATACATGATACTTTAGAGAGGCAGTATATATGACAGGGGTATTTACTTGCAGTGCTTGCCGTTATTGTTGAAAGCTGCCTTCTTCTGTGCATGTACAGGGTACTTGTCAAACTCCAATCACTTAACAAATCTTCCTCTCCCACCACTTTTCAGTAGGTTTGCCCTCAGGCTTCAAGCATTCAGGATGTTCTCAAGTTAGACAAGATGGAAACTTGTTTTTATCTCAAATTATTTTCTGTTTAGGTGTTTGTTAGGAAGACACAAGGGAGGGGAGAGGAAGACACAGGGTAGGCGAGAGGGGGAAAGACATAGGGGAGGGGGGAACAGACACAGGTGAGGGAAGAAGTGGGGGAAGAGACACAGGGGGGGAAGAGACACAGGCGAGGGGAGAGGGGGAAGAGACACAGGGGAGGGAAGGGGGAAAGAGACACAGGGGAGTGGAGACAGAGAAAGAGGTGGAGGGGAGAGGGAGAATGAGACACAGGGGAGGGAAGGGAGGGAAGTGACACAGTGGAGGGGAGAGGGGGGAAGAGACACAGGCGAGGGGAGAGGGGGAAGAGACACAGGGGAGGGAAGGGGGAAAGAGACACAGGGGAGTGGAGAGAGAGAAAGAGACACAGGAGAGGGGAGAGGGAGAAAGAGACACATAGGAGAGGGAGAATGAGACACAGGGGAGGGAAGGGAGGGAAGAGACACCGTGGAGGGAAGGGGGAGAGGCACAGGGAAGGGGGAGGCTCAAACAAGGGAAAAGAGTGGGAAGGGCGAGAAAAATTAAAAATTATACTGTAATTTTTGATATGCAGTCTACTAGTAATTGTATAACTATTTGATGGGTGGGGGGGTAGGAGGGGGGGCAAACCCCTCTGAATATATGAACAGGGGACACAAAATATAGCAAAATTAAACTTAATTATGCATTAACAGCACTTGATGTCTTTGCCATGAAAGCTTTGACCCATAATTTGTTGAGGGGCACTGCAGGACTGGGGACCGAACAGGTAGATCCACCCCTGCTGCCTGTCCTGGGAGTAGAGTTGAATCGCACCACTCAGGGTCACAGTTTTTTTTGTCCCTTTAAACTTTACCCCCCCCCCCCCCCACAGATTTTTGTGGGCTCCTATGCCCATGCCATTTGCATATTGACATCTATAATTGACAGAGTGCAATGCAAATATTTTATTTCTTAGTTATAGCAAATTCCCAGAGTGCACTAGAAACATTTTATTTCTTAGATATAAAAAAATTACCAGAATGCAATGGAAACAATGTATTTCTTAGACACAGAGATGTACCCATAGAAGAAGATACACACACACTCATGTACCTATACTGTATCTAGGATGATTTTTCTTAAATATTCACATATATGCTCTTCTTTTCTATACTTTCAGTGGCAGAGGGTAAGGCAAAACATTTAAATGTAGTTCTATTTCTATGTTACTTGCACTGACTGAGATAAGATTAAGAGCAATTTATATATTGTAAATACCTAAATACATCTGTGGACTAACCAGATTTCCCTTTCGAGTTCTCAGCTGCTCCTTACATGCAGTGTCACAATGTCACTATCTCCCATGGAAAGTCTTGAATCTGTGCCCTACCCTGAGCTCTCGCATTTGTGATTCTTTTGTCTGGTGATTCATATCTTTGATATCAAGACAAGATGGTACCTCCCAGCATGTTTTGTACAGAAGAGAGGTAGTCCACAGATTGCCAGCAGAGTTCAACCAGTCAGAGAAAAACATTGCAAGTCCCTCCCCCAAAGAACTCTGAACACATTTAACACATTGTAGGTGTACAAAGATGGTGCCTCCTGTTGGTGAACACCCATGAGCACCTGCTCGCTATGCCTAATGATACACCTGGCCCTGTATAGAGCTATTCCTTGCAGTCAAATGCCATATAGAACCAATCAGAACTTGTACAGACCCAGAGCAGCCAATGGGAGTAATTACAAAGTCAATCCAGCTATCAAGACATTATCAGCCTTATTAAATTGCGATTTGGCCAATTGAATAGGGATCTATTAAAACACATAGCATATTTTTTAACAGATGTTTGTAGTTAGTGAAGACCTTGCTTTTGGATAGAAGTTCACTAACTAAAAACTTCTGTAAAAAAATATGCTATGTGCTTAAATAGAGCCCTATTCAATTGGCCAAATCACAATTTAATAAGGCTGTATGGCGGTAGGATGGGTAGTATTGATAGTGAGAGAAGAAAGTGTGTGTCTAGCTCCATATAATTTCTATATTCCATAAGAAACCATGACAACAATATTTGGACAAAACCAAAATTCCACATACAGGTAAACGTTGCTTAACGCTACCACGCTGAGTAGTGATTCGCCATAGCTCTCTTTTGCCTTAAAATTTCAAGCTCAGTGCTAAATCTCGTGATACCACAGTTTTGGCGTGTCAAATTGCATTTGACCCTCTAAATCCCAGCTTAGCGTTGAAATAATCGCCATAGCACTCTGAGCGCCATGGCGTTAAAACGCCACATTTAGCTGTGTTTCACATAGCGATCCTACATGCAAGAACACATGTGAATAAACAGGGTATTCCTAAATCGAAAAAACTTACAGAGGCCCCAGGGGGTCCCATTATTTTGTTTTATCCCACTGCTTTGATAAATAAATATACTCTAGTGTGTATCTACCTGATACTGGCTTGTTATGAATGGAACACTTACAATTAAACACATTTCCTCTTTAATGAACATTTGGCATATTTTATATTTTAATAATATGTTTTAATTTTGAATACCTGTTAATCCATATTTAAAAAAAGAAAATAACCTTTCATAGGGCCTCATTCAATTGTGATTTGGCCATTTGAATAGGGCTCTATATAAGCACATAGCATTTTTTTTTACAGAAGTTTTTAGTTAGTGAAGACTTTGCTTTTGGATAGAAGTTCACTAACTAAAAACTTCTGGAAAAAAAATATGCTATGTGCTTATATAGAGCCCTATTCAATTGGCCAAGTCACATTTGAATGAGGCCCATAGTCTGGGACACTGCAGTCTTGCATAATTAGTTATTTGCCTGTTTTTGTTCATATGTAGTGTGGTTGTAGAGTTCATATTTGTTTCCTGCAGTGTCCATAGCCTGGGCTATGGCCATGACAGCCATATTTGTTACTGGCGCTGTGATTGTTACATGCGTACCTGATGAAACTTGAACTAGTGCCTGCAAGTGATAACGCACTGCAGCATTTACATAGGAATGTGCAGCTAGAGTCCAGGGTCAGGTATTTTAATATGTCTTGATAACATGATTATTTAAAGAATATGAATATACTTTTTAAGGTGTCCATAATTTTATGGACATATTTAAATGAGGACCTTTAAGAAAAATAAATTCGGTCTCCTTTCATGCAGACTGATTACAATATTTAATGTACTTTCCGGGCAGCCTCTCGCCTTTTGTTTGCTGATTACCTCTAATGTGCCTAGTAAAAGTGGTAAACTCCATACTGGTTACTATGTCTTGTACTGGTATAAAGCAATGTCTTGTACGTACCTCTCATTACCTTTTTGTATGAACAGCAGGATTCCAGTAAGACGTGTACTAAGTAATTTAATACCTCTGGTGCAGCAGTATCCTGCAACGCCTTACAAAGCAAAGGTCAAGTGCTTTGTACAAGTTCCTCGAACCACAAGCCATAATAACTCTATTGTGTGGTGGAGTAGCTTATTCAGTCCCCATTGAAATCATCATGAAAACCCATTTAATGCATGAAAACGAATGGCTAGATCACAATTCCATTGAATACACTCCTCAATTCTCTAGCGTATAGAACTTTTTTTGCACCTCCATAATGCAGTTTAGCACCTACCTCTATAATGCAGTTCTTATATTTAAAGGGCTGCTGTGCCGATTAGCCGTTGATATTTAAATAAGTCACAAATTGTCTATCGTGCATTAAATAGCCCTTTAATTATCTCACAAATTGTCTCTCATGCATTAAAGGGACACAACATAGGCCCAATTTATTGCAGAAGTATTTATAATATGCACTTTAAAGGGACACTGCAAAAGTCCAAATATGAAAAGTATACGCATAAATGATAACTGCAGCTCAATAGATTTGAAGCATTAGGTAATTGAGATTGTATATAATTTATTTAATGCATAAATTATATGTAATGTTTATTGTATCTCAGCCTTTGTCTCAGAAGAGTAATTAATTCAGTGGAGGTGATAAGCAGGAAGCACATGCCCACTTGGTTAAATCAGCCTAATCTTGTGTCATTGTTCTTATTTATAGATCTTCCTGCTTATCATAACCCTCTACTGAGAGAGATAATTAATCACCTGAGATAATGTAATTAGCAAACAGAGAGGGTCATGCCATTAGGCTATTTAACCAACTAGGCATGTGCTTCCTGCTTATCACACCCCGATATGAGAATTACTCACCTGAGTAATAAAGGGAGTCATTCACTGAGTATTTATCTTCAGCTTTAATTCACATTTTTTAATAGTAACGAATTCTAATTATATGTTTCAATGTAAAACCAGTGTTGCAAAGGTTAATAACAGCTTTCTAACAATAGCCAGGAAGAGGTGGCTTTTGCATTTTGAGGTCCTCCTGGTGACAGAAATCTAATTCCATTGAGCCTAAGAGCATGATAATAAAAAAACAAGAAACATAAAGATAGTTTTTAATAAACCTGGACCCTAGAGCACTCCACTTGTTAAAGTGTGTATATGTGTGAGAGGGAGATTTGTGGAAATGTGTGGTCGCATCTTTTGTGCCTGTAAAGAGGAAGGAGTGTGGTGTCACCCGGAGTATGATTGTGTCTAGACCCATAAGGTCCAGGCCTAGGGCAGCACATTTTCAGGGGGCAGCAGGTTGAAGATACAATAGGATCTTGTGTGTTTCATACACGCCACTGAGGTCCGAGTGAGAAGTCCTCCCACTCGTCTGTCAAAGGCTCTGTCCACTTAAGGTGGATTACAATATTACAGTTCCATCAATGATATACAAGCAGAAAGAGTTTTATAGGAGATCAGAATGGGGGACCGGAGGGGGGGGGGGGGTAGGAGATCAGAATGGGGGACCTGGGGGTATAGGAGATCAAAATGGGGGACCTCAGGGGTTGGGGGGTTGAATCGAGGAGATCAGGACCTGGTCGGGTGGGAGTTCAGAATGGGGGACCTGGGGGGGGGGGCCCAAACCCCTGTAGGTCACCCATTCTGATCTCCTACCTCCCACCTCCCCCAGGTCCCCCATTCTGATCTCCTAAAGCACTCTTTCTGCTTGTATATCATTGTTGGAACTGTAACTGTAGTAATCCACCTTAAGTGGACAGAGCCTCTGACAGACAAGCGTGAGTACTTCTCACTCCGACCTCAGTGGCGTGAATGAAACACGCAAGATCCTACAGTGTAGTACATTAAAATATATTTGTATATGCACAGAAATGTCCATATGCAGGAAGATTTCTGTGTACTTGATACTTTGTGACATACCATATACTGTATATATAAACATAAAATTATGATTTAAGATATATAGATTGGAAAGGAGGGGCTGCAAGTAGACAAATCTGCATAGCACCATAAGTATGCTCATGGGTGTCATTCTTATCCAGTTATCTAACAATGACTATTAACCTCTTCCTACATGTAGCATGCTCTGATAAATACATAAACACACCCTCCTGTTCTAGCTTTGTGGAAGTGATGTAACAAACACAAAGTGGATTTCAATAATCTTCAACAGAGAGAGAAAAAGAGTGAATGGGAGACAGAAAGTGGGGAGAGTGAGGGAGGGAGAGAGAGAGCAAGGGAATGAAAGAGAGGAAGGGCGAGAGAAGGATTCAGGGAGAGAGAGGAACAGAGGGAGGTAAGGAACGAGGGAGAGAGAGAGAAAGAGGGGAAGGGAGAGAGAGAAGAATTGAGGGAGAGCGAGAGAAGTAGGGAGAGAGAGAGAGAAGTGGGAGAGAGCGAAGGGGGTATAGAGAGAAGGAGGGGCTGAGAGAGAGAAGAAGCAAAGAACAGGTAGAAGGAGGAAGTGAAAGAGAGGGAGGGAGAGAGAAAAGGAGAGAGCGCGCACATAGAGAGAGAGAGTGAGCACAGAAAGAGGGTGCAGAGAGAGAGAGAAGAGGGGAGAGAGAGAAGGAGGGAGAGAGAGAGAAGAAGCGAAGGACATGTAGAAGGAGGGAGTGAAAGAGAAAGGGAGGGAGAGAGAGAAGGAGAGAGCGTGCACAGAGAGAAAGAGTGTGCACAGAGAGAGGGAGAGGGTGCAGAGAGAGGGAGGGCACAGAGAGAGAGAGTGCACAAAGAGAGACAGAACACACAATCTTTAATACAATATTATGCTGTCACGTCACTAGCATCTCTATAAGAAGCATCTTGTTCGCCGTTGGCAGCTCTGACTGATCCCCTGCAGTGCTGTGTGCTTCCATTGCATATAATTGCCATAATATTATTATACATTTTATGCAAACTAATTCTAATATTATGATTCTATTTCCTGCTATTTTATATATCCCCTGGATAGCTTTAACACTTTCTCTGCCAGCAAATGTGACTGTGAAAGATGTATAATCCTTTCTGATCTCTACCAATTAAAGGGCCACTGTGGTCACATCTTTATAAGATAATATTCAAACAACTACACTTGAAAATAGAAAATAAAGTGATACAGCCTGTATTATATTACCTTTTATATGCCATTTTGGTTTCTGGTAACCAACTTCCTGAAGAGGGAGGAGACTTTGATTGCACAGGACGCTCCATCTACTCAGTGGGGATCTGGCACTAAGAAGTGCCAGAGCTTTCAGCAGCAGTAGAAAGAATCTCATTACAAGGACACAAACTTTGAGTCAGAATGGATTCCTGCAGTAAAGAATAATTGGGTATAAAATATAAAATTTCAAAAACTGTGTTTATTTTTTTACTTTCCAAAACCATTTTGGTTGATTATCGAGGTTGGGCATTTAAAATACTAGTAAAATACTAGTCAAGTATTTTTAAGCATAAATTATCTGAAAAAGACCCTCTTCTTTAAATTACTTTAATTAAGGGCATTAATTAACTCTCACACTAAGATGTGATAAGTAGATGGCGTTACTCAGTTGTGTCTGACTCTCTGTGACCTCATGGACAACACGCCATGATGATCCACTTGGTTTCCATGGCAGAGATACTGTAATGGTTTGCCAGTTCCTTCTCCAGTGGGCCACAGCATACAGCTCCTGGTATTCCAAAGTGGTCTCCCATCCAGGGAACCAAGTGTGACCTCTTGGTTCCCTGGATGGATTTGACAAAAGCACCAGCATCCTAACCACTGGGCCACCAGTGAAATCTGATAAGTAGATAGACCGTGCCAATTTGGTAAGAATGATAAGACTTTAGCATTTAAAGAGCTAGTGCAAGTGCCAGATAAAGATATGTGTGTTTATAAATTCAACAATAAAACCATCTGTATTACAATGGGTTAAAAATAAATATTACCTGCCTAATGGGCTGGTTCTGCCTTCACCTCCTTCCTGTTATGAGTCACATTGTTTTTGTAGAAGCCATTGAATTCAGGAAAGCTGTTTAAGTATTCAGTAATTCTTATTTATCTCCTCCTATCCCTGTGTTGTGTGCAAGTGTGACCCAACCCAACTGATGTTATTAGTGACATCAATTTTATTTTGTAGCCTGATTTTTGAAAAAACAGCTATTTTAAAGTCCTATCAGATTCAAAGGATGCTTGGATCTATTCTGTTATGGTGTCGGGACAGGTCTACCACCTCCAACCGCTAGATGGCACTGCCGATATTTTGCAGTGTTGCCGATATGTGAGAGAAGTTCTAAGCTTATAATGTTGGCCTAACCCTTGAACTAACCCTAACCCTCACTCTAACCCCAAACCTCACCCTAACCCTAACAGTTTACCTAAGCCTTGACTCTATTATATGGCGCAGGAATTTCGGCAGCGTCATCTAGATGCTCACCGCCACTGCTGCTGCCTTTTGCTGCGCTACCATAAATGGATAGGACCGGATGCTTAAATCAGAACTCCTAAACAGTTAACCAGCTATCTGATAATTCAATGGCTTCTACAGAAACAATTGGAGTCATGTGACAGGAGGCAGGTGCAGACAGACCCAGCACATTCGACAGAACATATATTTTTAAACCATTTATAGTTGTTTTTGTTGTTGATTTTATACATAGATATTTATTGAACTAAACAGATACTCACAGATCTTTACATGGTACTTACACTGGCCCATTAAATGTATCTGAGACCATTGTGGTTTAACCAACTGGGCATGCTCTTCATCCTTATCAGGCTATGATGGTGAAAGCCCCGGTTTACTATATTAGCTGCTATTAAACCTACAAATCGCCTTGTCTACTGGTAAAACCATTGCTTTACTATAACTTTACGATCACACAACTATATCTAAAGGCTGAACCAATGTAACATACTAATTAGTGATCGTTACCAATTGGCTGCTGTCCAATATGAAATAAAGTTGTTCAGTAGTGCTTCTGCTGGGCCTGGTGGGAACCATATAAATTGTAATTTCATGTATAATTAAATGACCTGTGTAGTTCAAGAAACCCTGCATATATTTGTAAAATATGTAACTAACAAGTAGTGATTACGTATAAAGGATTCCATCTAAGGAGTGTATTAGTTAATCGTTGGATCTTTTAGAATTTGACCTCTACTCCCTTCCCTGAACATGCTTAGAAGCATGTAGTTTGCATCGACAAATGCAAGCCCTGCTTGAGAAATGAAAATGCCTTTCTTACACACAACTTTCATCAAAGTTTCATTGATGATATCATGACTGATTTAGGGGCCAGGATGGGCCCCCCTGCACCCCGACAAGTAACACTGTTATTTGGGACTCTATCACATTTGTTTGCTTATATCAAAGGTTATCAAATGGACATGGGATGTATTTTAATGATTGTAACAATTTGTCTTTCATTTATGTGTCATGTTTAAAGAATTAATGTGTGCATATAGTTAGTGTCATGTATGTAATGTGTGCATATAGTTAGTGTCACGATTTCTTTGTTACAATGAATATTCTGTTATTGATGTAAGGTTGCTGAAATGGTTTATGTGATATTCTGATGTATTTGGTCCAGAGGTGCAATTCCCAGATGTTACACTACCCCCACCATAGCATCTCATGAGTGATCAAAAGACAGCAATAACATTTGAGGTGATCTGACCAGAAGAATTCAGACCCCTCTAACAGAGAATAATTTGTGTGGGGGGACATGAAGCAAGCCTCTCTGGCCAAAGGGCTAGAACTGGGGGGGGGGGGGGCTGTTAAAATGTGTCTGGAGAATAAAAAAAGTGTCTAGTCTTCTATGCACTAAAAACGGTGTGGCCTGATTTCTCTGTGGCTTCATGACTGATGTCCAGATTTAAATTGCTGGTGTACTAAGATGAGCATAAAATCACAACCTGCAGATTGCTCCTATGAGCCACAGAAGGAGGATTAGGTATTGAGCCCCTCAAATCTGGGTCGTGACAGATGCTTCCAGGGATCATCAGACAACTCAACGTTTTGTTTCCTAATTAATACTAGCTTTACTATTTTTTCCTAATTGGAAAATTATAGTCTTAGCCTCAAATTTTCCAAAATTTCTAGTTTTTCCATTGTATATTGTCCCTTTAAATGCGTTTTTTATACTCTTTCTAACTTATTTAAGTCATAACTTTTTCCCTTCAACTTTTCCATTGGACTTCTGAGACGAAAATGCACACAATGAATCAAATCTGATTTCTTTTATATATATTTGTGCTTCATTTAGAACCATAACTCTGTTGC
This sequence comes from Discoglossus pictus, assembly GCA_027410445.1. NCBI lineage: Eukaryota > Metazoa > Chordata > Amphibia > Anura > Alytidae > Discoglossus > Discoglossus pictus. The sequence continues at coordinate 159,241,871 of CM050170.1, read as the reverse complement.
CACAATGTCAATAATTACACAATAGCGCTAAGTAAATCTGAGCTTGTAGCAGTGGGGTTTAAGAATGAAAGAATGTGAAAGCATGGCAATACAGCAATCCAACAGGGGCACCATCTGGTATCATAAAAATATACATTTATTTTCTTTGAAAACACTTGAGAAAGGCGAGCAATCACGCCATGTCCTAGAGCGAGGCAGAGAGGTATTTTTAGACAACGTATTTCATTGCTGTAACCTTTCTGTTTGTTTTCTGGTGGCTGAATGTGTTTGTGAAGCCTCCAGTCAATTATTTTACTTGCAAATAACCTTGTTTAGACTCACTACATAAATGTAAGGTAAAAAGTAGTATTGCAAATTTATATTGTATCGGTGGTGGGAAACAACAGAACAATAGACCACCGTACTAAGGGTATATTTAGGCAATAAAAAGTCATAAAGCAATTTTTAATAATATGAACAAATAAATGTTGATGGACCTTGGAGCCAGTGGTGGAGCTAGTAAATGGTGGACCATGGTGCAAAACAAATTGTTGGCCCCCTGGCCTCCACACCCCGGCCTATGCCTGCATGGCCCCACTCACGCTCACCAGTCTTTTTGCCTCTGCGGGAATCCCGAATGGCTTCATGTGATGTCATTCGGGATTCCCCTGTTGTGGCAAAAAGACTTACAAGCAGGGAAAAGAAGAACCGACATTGAATTCCCCCAGATAGTCCTTAGAAGGCCACAAATGGAAGGGGTCTGGTGAGTGTGAGGGGGGCCGGTGCAGACATGGGCAGAGGCGGGGGGAGATGGGAGCGTTACACTACGAAAAAATGATAAAACATTCAGGGGGCAGCAGGGGCACCACGGTAATCCCCCCGCCTGGAGCAATAGGAAATACTGTCCCATTAGTATTTAATAGCAGGGGCAATATTACATTTGGAGCTTAAATAGTTAATGATAGAAGGAGACAACATTTTGGAGGGGGACCAACTGGTTACATTTCAGTGCTCATGGGGACCAGCTTTCACATCCAGAACATTTTGTACATACTTTAGTAATCTTGTTGTATAGGATAAAAAAAACTGCTCTGGCAGTTTTTAATTGCACTCAGGTATTTAGATCTCTGTAAGGGTATGTAAAGAGTTCAGCCTGATGTACCCCCTATTTGTACCATAATGATTTCATAAACTACATTATATAACAATGAAATTGCTGCTTTATTTCTTATCACTACAATAAATCTCTTATAATCACACATCTTAGATAAGTCTACTATAACTCAATACCATAATCCTGTTAAAAACCAATGGCTACTATAATTCTTCTATGAACCAGTGCCTATGATTAGTGTAATCCTTCTTTAAACCACTTCATAACGATCATAATCCTAATATGATAGCAGCCACTATATTATATTTAATTATAAATAATCTAAACCACTTAAACAATCCTTCTATGAGCCAAGCGATACCACTACTATAATACAAGTGTAAAACTGTCCTACACTCCTACATTAAGACAAACAGTTCTTACATCAGTGTAGGGTAACAGTTGGCCCAGGGTCCACATGCGGTCCCAGGTGGCCCCCGGCCTGTTCACCACAGTGGAAGACCACTTTTCTTCTAATACCCAATTGTACTTCTCTCCCATTATTTATTGAATGCAAATGGTTATTACATATTTTGAGGGGAAGTACAGGAATACTAAACAGGGCACTTTTAAAGCCATAGCGCTAAAGCAGTGCTATAGCGGGGAAAAGAGGAGATTTAAAAACAAATTGCAGAATTTCGCACCAATACCGCACTATTGCGAGATTTAGCGCTACGCAGGGAATTTTAAGCCAAAACTATAGCAAATAATCGATATGCGTGGCAGTGTAACGCGGAGTATACCTGTATTAGATAATTGAGTTTAAAAGTTATGGATTTATTATCAGTCACATGATAAGAATTACCTTCTCTACTAATGATTTTATTAATTATCTCTCACAGTGGGATGGGGCATTTATAAGTCAGAAGAGCATGCCCATTTTTGTTTATAGAAAGATTAAGACAATGCTTTTATCACTTCCAAGTCTCTGTGACGATTCGGCAGTGACTTAGATCTCTGCTGTGTGTACTTAGACTTAAGAACGTACAGCCATATTAAAGTGTGATTTGGCTAATTGAATAGGGCTCTATATAAGCACAGAGCATATTGTTTTTACAGAAGTTTTTAGTTAGTTACCTTGCTTTTGGATAGAAGTTCCCTAACTAAAAACTTCAATAAAAAATATTTTATGTGCTTATATAGAGCCCTATTCAATTGGCCGAATCGCAATTTAATAAGGCTGCAAATACACAAAATTCAGAGACGTTCTCTTTTACTGCTGTTAATAACATATGAACCACAACCAATATGCTGCATATACAAAATTAGCTGTACCTGTCTCTGTGTCTTTTTATAAGTCTGTATGTAAAATTACAGCATTAATTAGCACCTGCCAACCCAATTATGTCACATTTTGATGGTGAAAATGCGAACAGCAGAGCCTACGATCTACACGCCGGCTCAGACATTATTGCTGAGATCTTTTTAATGAATTAGTTATCCATTAAAGTATCAGGGTGGTCATTTTTTCATTTCCTTTTTGGCCTAATTGTGTCTGCTACTTTTTCCTTGAAAACTAATGAACATTTTATTAGTCAGTTTTAACTGCCACATTACCTTTTGTGTAGACCAAAGCTTCTTCTGCATTCAAATTCTGAAAAATCTATATATTAGAGGCTGTATTTTTGTTTTACATTGCGGTCCACTGGAGAAGAAATTGGCAACCCACACCAGGAACTTTGCCAAAGAAATCTATGCTGTGGTCCATAGGGTCATGGAGTGGCGGACTCAACTGTATTACTAATCAACAGCAACTGCAGTTATAATGTGCTTACTATGTTAAAACGGAATTTTATATATATATATATATATATAGTTAAATTTAATGAATGATACGCTATGTACCATATATATATATATGATGGCCCTCCAATCACTAACTCCACCGCTGCCAATAAGCTCAGTTTTTTATATTACCATGTTACTTTTCCTTGCAAAACAGTTGAGAAATGTTAGATAATGAACAGATTTCAAATTAGCTTAAGCTCAGTTTTAATGACCAATGATGGATTTATTTCTCTCGTCCATTGTTATACGTTGGCTGGACTACAAGTTCAGTCTGTTTTTGGCAACCCTTAACTTAGTCACTGGCCAATTACTGGGATTTAATTAAAACCCTTTCCGTACCATTCAGCAACAATGAGTTTCTTAGCAATTAGGTATCACGTGTGGTTTTAATGTCTTCAGGCGTTGCCTAAAAGGGACATGGAAGGTTTCTGGATTTTACTAGGTATGTAATATACATATTTATCTATTTAAATTATGTGCTTTATTTTATTAAGAAGTGCTTAACTCTGTAGGGCTGGATGTGCAGTGTAGTGTCCTAGCCTATCAGGGACCACATCTCAGCAGCATGTTACAGAATGTTGATTAGAGATGGTCCCTGATTGGTTAGTATGAGACACTGCACACACAGTACTACAGAGTCTGTGTCTTCGTGAGCTGTAGTGGGTAGACCCATCATGAGCTCTTTCTCATACTAACTAATTGTATCTCTCCTGTTTTATGTGCACATTTCTGGATGCGTTGGAAGCGCACAGTCGCCTACTCTAGGGATGCAGCCGCGCTCGCGTCACCATGTAGCTGTCAAAAATAGGTAGTACACCCAAAGCCCCTAACCCTAACCCCCTAAACCTCACTTCCAAACCCTAACCCCTAAACCTCATTTCCTAACTCTAACCCTCCTAACCTTAACCCCCTAACCTCACTTCCTAACCCTAACCAAAAACCCCTAACCCTAACCCTCTAACCCTAACCCCCTAAACCTCACTTCCTAACCCTAATCCTCCTAACCTTAACCCCCTAACCTCACTTCCTAACCCTAACCCTAACCCTCCCAACCCTAACCCCCTAAACCTCACTTCCTAACCCTAACCCTCCTAACCCTAACCCTCCTAACCCTAACTCCCTAAACCTCACTTCCTAACCCTAACCCTCCTAGCCCTAACCCCCTAAATCTCACTTCCAAACCCTAACACCCTAACCATAATCCTAACTCCCTAACCACATAATCCTAACCCCCTAACCAATCAGTGACCATCTCTCTGCAACATGCTGCTGATACATGGTCCCTTATAGGTTTGGACACTACACTGCACATCCAGCCCTCCCGAACTTGTGTCTACATACACTGCAGTGGGCAGACCCATACAGGGACTATATGTTTGATTCACCTTCATATCTGTGCACTCAGCAGCTAAATGTATTTTTAGCTAGATATTTCCATGCATCACTTTTAATTGTAAGTGTTATAATATTGATAACAAGTTAATATCTGTGTTCAATTAAAGACACTTTGTATAGTGTTTCTTTTTTTAATTACAGAGATGATTAGACTCCCAGCTCCCATGTTATTTCTCAGTTCTCTGACACCTTTTCTATTTATATCCAGAAAAGGATAGTGGGAGTTTTTTGCTAATTCAGGTGGTATATATTTGCGAAAACCTGATTTAACTGGGTCTCCCCAGTTCAATGTAGGCCTGACTAAGGGTCTCATTCCATTGTGATTTGGCCAATTGAATAGAGCTCTATATAAGCACATAGCATGTTTTTTTACAAAAGTTTTTAGTTCGTGAAGTCCTTGCTTTTGGATAGAAGTTCACTAACTAAAAACTTCTGTAACAAAAAAAATGCTATGTGCTTATTTAGAGTCCTATTCAATTGGCGAAAATTGAAATTGAATGAGGCCCTCTGTCGGGATGGATTGTAGTGTAGTGTCGGAGCCTATCAGGGAACATGTCTCAGCAGCATGTTGCTGAGAGATGATCACTGATTGGTTCGTTTAAACAAGAGCACAGCAAGTACTACAGAGTCTGGGCCTCATTCAATTGCGATTCAGCCAATTGAATAGGGCTCTATGTAAGCACAGAGCATATTATTTTACAGAAGATTTTAGTTAGTGAACTTCTATCCAAAAGCAAGGTCTTCACTAACTAAAAACTTCTGTAAAAAAATATGCTCTGTGCTTAAATAGAGCCCTATTCAATTGGCCAAATCACATTTGAATGAGGCCCTCTGTGTCTTCATGAGCTGTAGAGGCAAGCCCAAGCAGGTAATATTTGTTTGATTTTAGGCAGTAAAAGCAGAGCTTACAAGCACTTCTTACTAAAATAAAAGTAAATAGATACACAGGTATATTAAATATATATTGTAAAACCTTCCATATCCCTTTAGTCAGGGACAATTACATTTCCGCCCCTTCTGCATGTGCTCACAGGGGTGTCAAATGCTAAAAGCTCCAATGATATAGCAGATCCTCCTCACCTTATTCATCCACACAGCACCTTTCACTGATAGATAACATTAGAACATGTCCTCATGCTCCAAGGTAAGTGGAAAAGCCAGATATGATGGAACTTTCTATACACAAAGTGCCTTCACTAGTCAGATGTCGAGATACTACTGAGAGACAGGAGCGCAATTACACCACAAATTACTTGTCAGATCTTATTAGAAAACATATTTGGTTTAGTTACTGGAAATAATCTCCTATGGAGTGGATCATTTGTTTCCATTATGGTGTCCGGTCCTTCCCTGTAGCATTTGTTGTGGTTTTGTCATTCAGTTGTGTCCGATTCTCTGTGACCTCATGGACCGTAACACACCATGCTGATCCACTGGCAGAGATACTGGAGTGGGTTGCCAGGTCCTTCTCCAGTGGACCACAGCATACAGCTCCTGGTATTCCTAGGTGGTCTCCCATCCAAGTACTGACCAGGCCAAGTGTGACTGAAGCATGGCACATTGCATATGTTCTTGAGACCAGGTAGTAATAAAACATATTTGTGAAATGTACAGATATAGCCAGGAGGAAAAAAAGTTATCCACAGCTCAAAGGATGCCGCAGTTAGGGGCGCTCAGTAGTAACCTCTATGTAGGATGCACCATAGCCAGAGGGAAAGTCAATGGCAGGCAGGGTATGGTGCACCATCTGTTGGTCTTACACTACAGGAATGGATGTGTGTAAAATAGAAATGACTGATGTCATAGATTAGTTATACCAGACCTATTGATGTATGGGGCATACTCTAATTGCATGCTCTAATAGCTAATCCCAACATACGTGCTCAAGTATCTACCTCCATCTTACCTTATGAGCCAGTGTTAGGCAGGACACAAGATCAGGATAACAACACATGCTTGGAAAATGTTTTAAAACAATCTTTAACACACACAGTCGAGTCACATTATTATGACCACCGAGGACTTTTCACGTTAGCAGCGAGTAGCCAATGAAGTACGGCATGTGTTGTGAGCTGGCTTTGTATTTGTATTCTGCGAACATTTCAACCATCTTGGGTAAAACATGTGATTTACCCAGCTTTGTAAAGGGCATGATCATTGGCTTTTGGGCCAAGCGTGGCAATATTTCTGAAACAGCGCAGATTGTGAACTGTTCGCGTACTCGTGTGGTTAAAGTGTACGGTGACTGGAAAAATGGCACCATGAGAATAAAAAGTGTAGAGACTGCAGAGCGCCACGCGCCGTTGATGTCAGAGGTAAAGGTCGGCTGCGAAGGTGTGTGAGGGATAACAGACACGGTACAGTTGAGCAACTCCCCGTCCATATGAACCAGGGGGCTACTAGACGTGTGTCTAAAATGACAGAACAGTGTATGAGGCTCCAAATCAAACGGATGGTCACTGCACCCATGCTGACGAGGGTTCATTGTCAGAAACAACTTCAATTTGCACAACAATATTGAAATTGGACTTCTGATTTGCAAAGGGTTGCCTTCTCTGATGAGTCACGTTTTCTGCTTAATCGACTGGACGGACATGTCAGACGCGAAACCTCAGAGAACAAACACTCTGCAACCACTGTTGGAAGAACACAAGCTGGTAGCTGGCGGCGGAAGCGTTATGGTCTGTGGAATATTTCCTTGGCATTGTCTGGGTCCACTCATACATCTGGAACCAATTGGGTTATCTATCCCTCCAGGCAGATCACGTACACCCATACATACTGCCTGTCTTCCTTGTAGTGGATGGGATCTTCCAGCAGGACAATGCAACATGTCCTACGGCCAGAATTGTCCAGGGGTGGTTGGAGGAGCATGACAAAGACCTCCAAGTACTTCACTGGCTTCCAAATTCCCTGGACTTGAACCCCACTGAGCACCTGTAGGACCACCTTGATCGCCATGTTCGCCGTATGGATCCTCCACCACACACTGTTCTGCAGCTGTATGATGCACTGCAGTCTGCATGTCTTCAGATAACCGCACCAACCTTCCAGCATCTTATTGACTTACTACCACGCTGTCTAGTTACGCTGACGGTTATTCAGGGTGTTAGCTGGTGGTCACAATAATGTGACTGGACCATGTATATGGTACATATCTGACCTATACAATGCCCCATAAAACCTATATATTTTGCAAAGACCCTGAGGAATTATTTTTTTATGAAACGCGTTGGGGAGAAGGCAGATATCTTTTAGCCATATATGTACCAGCTCTACTTTCAATCTATGTCTTAATTCATTGTTGCGATCAGAGAATGAAAATTATATATTTCATTCTGATCTTTTTTTTTGTATGCTACAATTATTATTATTATATTATCCTTCCTATATTTCCCCTCCTTATCTTACATGTATATTTTTTTAAGACAATTGTTTTTTTTTTGGATATCAATGTTGATATTGATGCAAATTCCAACAAAATTCTAAGTGCGACCAATATTCTGTTTTTTTCTTCATCCCAGTGGCTCAATCTCTATTCATTATTTCTATATTATTCAGAATTAAACATAGTTTTGTTGTGTTCATTGACAGAATGTATTCTTATGACAGTGAGTTCATTCATAAGAATGCAGCTAGTGAATACAAATTTACATGTATGCCATCAGTTATCAGGAAGAGTTGTTCTAAATTGAAATTGAATAAACTGATTCCTTTTTTAAATGACATTGCAAATAATCACGTAACAGATTGCGTCAGAACTCTCGAAAATAACATGGAGCTTGCAGGAGTTTTACTAGTATCAGAAAAAGAGGTTCAGAGAATTAGAGGACAGGGGCACAGCTGTGGTACAAGACGAAATTAGATAAAGCCCACTATTTATTGATTGTTGGCACCCGTCTGGAGATCTTGGCAAAGGAGTTTGGTATTTTAAGCACAACTTATCGATATAGGCCTTCGTCACTCTAACTCTCTTTATCAAGGACTGTTAATTAACTCTCACAGTGGTGGGTGATGAAGGAGAAGACCATGCCAGGTTGATATGGATTAGAATAATGATAATACTCTCTCCTGCTTACTTCGATATCACGCCCAGTGTAAGAATAAACGTTTGTTGTTGTTTAGTCGTTCAGTCGTGTAAAAAATATGCTCTGTGCTTATATAGAGCCCTATTCAATTGGCCAAATTGCAATTTAATGAGGCCCTTTGTGATCATGTTTTTGCTGTTAAAAATAGTCATTTTCTATTAAGAACATGTTAATTAAGTTAATACCATGCTGTTACTGAGCTGTGTTAAAATGTATATTGTTCATACAAAAATATGTTCAGTAGAGCGTGCCAGCTGGTGTGGTGTGTGAGATGCCAGGCTGGGTATATATAGGGGCTATAGGGGCTATGAGAGGCAGAAGATGTGAGGAAGGAGATTTTAGCACTAGAAGAAAATGCTATAATGATAAGTTGCTCTGGTTATTACAGTGTTGCCCAACATATGTATAAAACAAATGCACGATAACAGGACAGGCTCAGGCAATGCAGAGTGTCTATGTAGGATGATACCCTGATTGCACATTAACAGGACAGATGTCTATGTACAATGACAGCCTGAATGCACGTTAACAGGACAGGCTCAGGCAATGCTGAGTGTCAATGTAGGATGACAGCCTGAATGCACTTAACAGGACAGGCTCAGGCAATGCTGGGTGTCTATGTAGGATGACAGTCTGAATGCACTTAACAGGACAGGCTCAGGCATTCTAGTGCAGCATAATTGCAGATAAAAGTAAAATGTGAGAGGTTGTATTTTTTTTATATTCTAAATACCTGCTGATTATTTTCAGTTGTATTTCTTAAAAAAATATATATAAATTAAATGTAGCACCATAGTGGTCCTTTAACATAATTGCTATAGAAATGCATTCTGGATATTTTATGCCTGGAAATAAAAGATTGGGCCCAGTTATACGATCAGCTAATTATGGAGCATTGACGCGCACTTGACATCATTGGCTGCCATAACTCAGCTGCTCCCTCTGAAGCCATCACAAATAATATAACAGATGGTCTTTTATGAAGAACAATGGGAGGCTCAAGCAAAGGTTTTGAGTATCCCCTCATGTGCTATTTGCAGTCAGTAGAAATTGATCACTTTCATATTCATAATCCTATATAATGCACAATGAGTATTTCGTTAAAGTGACCCAGCCAAGGTCCGAGCTGTTGCAGAAACTCAATGTATACATATAAATATAATTGCAGTTGGTTGCTGTTAAAAAAATTGGGTGGAAGTTAAAGGGCGACCATCCGTTTTACATAATTAGAAACTGGCATCTGTGGCAGAGCTAAGCGGCACAGCACGACGGCCAAAAACCTATAAAAGTAAGAGCTTTAAAGTATAAGTACTAGCAATTCAAAGTTTAAACATTATAAATCCTACTTATGCATGCATAAGTATGATTTATAATGTTTAAACTTCGAATTGCTAGTACTTATACTTTGACATCCATTATTTTGATAGTACAGTGATCTTTTAAGTCTACTAAAAATCCATAATGAAGATTCTAAATAAGTTACCAGTTAAATAGTGTCCAAGTCCTATGGCGCCTACACTATGTAATCTCACATCCTGCTCTCTTTAGAATAACATTATATAAAATAATTGTTTATGTCCCCATATTTTGGACATTGTCACAAATAGATTTGGACCTTGGTAAATTTAGTAATAAATTATTGACTACCTCTTTTGTAGAGTTTTCTTTAAAGTGACCCAGCCAAGGTCTGAGCTGTTGCAGAAACTCAAAGTATACATAGAAATATAATTGCAATTGGTTGCTGGTAGTAAATTTGGGTGGATGTTAAAGGACGACCACCCGTTTTACATAATTAGAAACTGGCATCTATGGCAGAGCTAAGCGGCACAGCATGACGGCCAAAAACCTATAAAAGTAAGAGCTTTAAAGTGTAAGTACTAGCAATTCAAGCTTAAAACATTATAAATCATACTTATGCATGCATAAGTATGATTTAGAAAGTTTAAACTTTGAATTCTAGAACTTATACTTTGACAGTACAGTGATATTTTAAGTATATTATAAATCCATAATGAAGATTCTAAATAAGCCACAAGTTAAATAGTGTCTCAGTCCTACTATGTAATCTCACATCCTGATCTCTCTAGAATAACATTATATAAAATAATTCCCCGTATTTTGGACATTGTCACAAATAGATTTGGACTTTGGTAAATTTAGTAATAAATTATCGTCCACCCCTGTTGTCGAGTTTTGGAGCGTTGAGTTACATATAGGAAGCCGGTAGCAGAGCACTAAAGAGTTAAAACAGATAATGAGATTTTCCCTCACAGCAGCCTGTGGTCTATAAATTGTCATTTTAGAGGAGATACGCAGTTCAGTGTAATGGAGTTGTCTCCAGCTGGGAAAATATTAACCCTTTTCTGCTGCAAATGAATACATTTTTATTATCTTCTATATTTGTAAAATTAATGAGACACAGAAACCCTGCAGAGGTGGTAATTGGAGATGAAATCCCAAAAATGAGTATCATTTGAACTAAGTCCATGGAAATAATAAGTTATTTGCACCCATGAAACTTTTTAGTACGGTTTCTTCTGAGATGACTTAAAGGATCACGGAACTTACATCCTTACACGTGTGCTCTTTTAAAGCTCTTTTGATTTAGGAAAGCAACACATATATAGTACCTTTCATTTCACAACGATTCAAGTAGTTTCTCTTATTTAACATATTTTTAAAAGAACCCTGAAAAGCTGGCTGGTTGTACATTGTACTAGCCATTGCTTGTGCTCCATTTATATGCTAATGAATGATTCCCAAACTCTCCATTTTTGTGCTCTATTAAATGCTAATGAATGATTCCCAAATTCTCCATTGCTTGGGCTCTATTAAATGCTAATGAATGATTCCCAAATTCTCCATTGTTTGGGCTCTGTTATTATGCTAATGAATGGTTCCCAAATTCTCCATTGCTCATGCTCTATTAAATGCTAATGAATGATTCCCAAATTCTCAATTGCTTGTGCTCTGTTAATATGCTAATGAATGATTCCCAAATTCTCAATTGCTTGTGCTCTGTTAATATGCTAATGAATAATTCCCAAATTCTCCATTGCTCTGGCTCTGTTCATATGCTAATGAGTGGTTCCCAAATTCTCCATTGCTTGGGCTCTGTTAATATGCTAATGAGTGGTTCCCAAATTCTCCATTGTTTGGGCTCTGTTATTATGCTAATGAGTGGTTCCCAAATTCTCCATTGCTTGGGCTCTGTTAATATGCTAATGAGTGGTTCCCAAATTCTCCATTGCTTGGGCTCTGTTATTATGCTAATGAGTGGTTCCCAAATTCTCCATTGCTTGGGCTCTGTTATTATGCTAATGAGTGGTTCCCAAGTTCTCCATTGCTTGGGCTCTGTTATTATGCTAATAAATGGGTCCCAACTTCTTTATTGCTTGGGATCTGTTATTATGCTAATGAATGGTTCCCAAATTCTTTATTGCTTGGGATCTGTTATTATGCTAATGAATGGTTCCCAAATTCTCCATTGCTTGGGCTCTGTTAATATGCTAATGAGTGGTTCCCAAATTCTCCATTGCTTGGGCTCTGTTAATATGCTAATGAGTGGATCCCAAATTCTCCATTGCTTGGGCTCTGTTTTTATGCTAATGAGTGGTTCCCAAATTCTCCATTGCTTGGGCTCTGTTAATATGCTAATGAGTGGTTCCCAAATTCTCCATTGTTTGGGCTCTGTTATTATGCTAATGAGTGGTTCCCAAATTCTCCATTGCTTGGGCTCTGTTAATATGCTAATGAGTGGTTCCCAAATTCTCCATTGCTCTGGCTCTGTTCATATGCTAATGAGTGGTTCCCAAATTCTCCATTGCTTGGGCTCTGTTAATATGCTAATGAGTGGTTCCCAAATTCTCCATTGCTTGGGCTCTGTTTTTATGCTAATGAGTGGTTCCCAAATTCTCCATTGCTTGGGCTCTGTTAATATGCTAATGAGTGGTTCCCAAATTCTCCATTGTTTGGGCTCTGTTATTATGCTAATGAGTGGTTCCCAAATTCTCCATTGCTTGGGCTCTGTTAATATGCTAATGAGTGGTTCCCAAATTCTCCATTGCTTGGGCTCTGTTAATATGCTAATGAGTGGTTCCCAAATTCTCCATTGCTTGGGCTCTGTTAATATGCTAATGAGTGGTTCCCAAATTCTCCATTGTTTGGGCTCTGTTATTATGCTAATGAGTGGTTCCCAAATTGTCCATTGCTTGGGCTCTGTTACTATGCTAATGAGTGATCCCAAATTCTCCATTGCTTGGGCTCTGGTAATATGCTAATGAGTGATCCCAAATTCTCCATTGCTTGGGCTCTGTTAATATGCTAATGAGTGATCCCAAATTCTCCATTGCTTGGGCTCTGTTAATATGCTAATGAGTGGTTCCCAAATTCTCCATTGCTTGGGCTCTGTTATTATGCTAATGAGTGGTTCCCAAATTGTCCATTGCTTGGGCTCTGTTACTATGCTAATGAGTGATCCCAAATTCTCCATTGCTTGGGCTCTGGTAATATGCTAATGAGTGGTTCCCAAATTGTCCATTGCTTGGGCTCTGTTACTATGCTAATGAGGGATCCCAAATTCTCCATTGCTTGGGCTCTGGTAATATGCTAATGAGTGATCCCAAATTCTCCATTGCTTGGGCTCTGTTAATATGCTAATGAGTGGTTCCCAAATTCTCCATTGCTTGGGCTCTGTTATTATGCTAATGAGTGGTTCCCAAATTGTCCATTGCTTGGGCTCTGTTACTATGCTAATGAGTGATCCCAAATTCTCCATTGCTTGGGCTCTGGTAATATGCTAATGAGTGATCCCAAATTCTCCATTGCTTGGGCTCTGTTAATATGCTAATGAGTGGTTCCCAAATTCTCCATTGCTTGGGCTCTGTTATTATGCTAATGAGTGGTTCCCAAATTCTCCATTGCTTGGGCTCTGTTAATATGCTAATGAATGGTTCCCAAATTCTCCATTGCTCATGCTCTATTAAATGCTAATGAATGATTCCCAAATTCTCAATTGCTTGTGCTCTGTTAATATGCTAATGAATAATTCCCAAATTCTCCATTGCTCTGACTCTGTTCATATGCTAATGAGTGGTTACCAAATTCTCCATTGCTTGGGCTCTGTTATTATGCTTATGAGTGGTTCCCAAATTCTCCATTGCTTGGGCTCTGTTATTATGCTAATGAGTGGTTCCCAAATTCTCCATTGCTTGGGCTCTGTTATTATGCTAATGAGTGGTTACCAAATTCTCCATTGCTTGGGCTCTGTTATTATGCTAATGAGTGGTTACCAAATTCTAATGAGTGGCTTTATAGTTCAATTATGTGATAGTCTGCTTGTTGTTTCTGTGGTGGCAAAACAATGTACCCTAATGCTATCATGAAGCTAGGTCACTTGCCCCACACTCAACAGGCACTTTGAGCTAGAAATTTATATAAAAGACCAAATAGAAACTATGCTGAATATCTCAGGAATGATTTCCTCTAGAGTAACCCTGATGCTGGGAAAGACACAAAGAAGGGGGCAACAGAGGCAGAGATGGATAGATGAGGTCATTGAAGCAATGAACAAGAGCTTGATTGAGCTCAGAGGGGCAGTGACTGACAGATGTGCCTCGCATTGCCAAGGCTCATAGGGTCACAGAGAGTCAGACATGACTGAATGACAGAACAACAACTACAAAAATACTAGTGCAATGTATAGTATTGTTTTACTCTTTAAAGTCAAACCACTATTTTGGGTGGGGGCACTCTCCATTTTTCCCTTCTGGATTTCTACCTTGTTGTGGTGAATGGGCTTGTGAACCTCAATGAAGCTGTGAGCTATATCATGTAGGGTCACACAAGATGAGCAGGTCATAGTAGATAGGTCAGACAAAATGGGTTCCACAGGAGACGAATCTGGCAACCCACTCCACTATCTTTGCTAAGAAAATCTTATGAATGAGCACAACCAGACACAAGATGTCCCGAAGAGTCAGACATGACTGAACAACTAAACAACAACTGACCCTTTACTTATTATTGATCCTTTACTATGGACAGTCATTGATCTTAATTCACAGGTGAAATCTGAATATTTCATTTTTATTTCAACACTCTAAGGATACATCTTCGAGAAGGAGCCAAATAGTTATTCCACCTTTAATGTAGTGCTTCTGAAGGTCAGCCATATAACTGCTTCCCTCTAAACTCAAATCATGACTTCTTGTTCTTGGAATCCTGCCTGAACTTTACAGAGAGACCTGGACAACACATTTTGTTGTATCGGAAAGAGGGTATTTGAAAAAGCTATGTTTTCTTATTTTATCTGAAAGTCCAATTTTTTTATAAAAAAAAATGTTCTTAAGGTATAATCAACCAGGAAGACATCCATGTATCAGCACATTACATATTTTCGTCCAGTTCCATATGCATTATATATATTAGAAGATTATATCATGTCTTTCCTCTCCAGTTATGGAGCTAGTGAATGGAAGACCCTGCACATAATAATTTGGGGGTCCATCTTGCATTTTCCCTACTACCCTACTAACCCTGTAGGGGTCAATAAAACAGCTAAATTATATGTAGATGGTCAGATCACCCCTGTAGTGATCAGATCACCTTTCTATAAAGTAATTACCTGCCATTCACATTTAATAAATTAAGATGCCTCCTTTGTTGGCAGTCCAGAGGACCACTACCTTGCTGTGGACCCTGGTGCTTTGCACCTGCTGCATCAGCAGTAGCTCCACCAATGCCCCCTCCATTCTCCCTCCAAACTGTACCTGTGTTATCAAGGATTTTACTAAAATCAGTCTTGAAATTGTTGTATGAACACAGATGTGAAGAATGATTGGTGGAAAAAAAACTTGGGGGAACTCTTTTAGAGTTAGATGCCTGTTGGGGCCATAACCAGCTATATATATATATATAATAAATAGTAAACGTGTGTTCAAATTTGAACAACTAAAACAAGTTAAACTTGTTTTCTGCCCAGAAGTCCAGTTATTTCAGTATATTCTGTGAATCTGGGCAGGGATATGCAAATGAAGGTGTGCCACAAAGCTTTCGCTCCTTAATCCAAATACCATTACATTGGCATTTGCAGCGAAACGGGCGTCGGGTGTTTAGGTTCTTAAATTTTGTGTAGCAGCTCCCAGACACTATGTTGGAAGAGATCGAGACTTAATAGCGCTTATTGTGCCCATCTCTCTCTCCTGCATGGAGGGACTTGTATATAGAGAATTTCCAACAGTATGTATATTCACTTAAAGTCTTGGACCTGTGTGTTGGCATAAATGGATATTGTTTGGCTTTTATTAAATAAAAGTTATATTTTATTTTATTTTTTTGTGATACTCCAATGACTTCTGTCGTGTCATACAATAAAGTTTCATTTGTTTATTTAGTAAGTGCTCAGTAAAACTAATAACATAAAAACATAATTTGACGTAAGGAAGTTTTTAAAACTTACATTTGAACTTTAGAAAAGTAGCCTCAGGCAGATCCAACCTCTTTTATACCCCTTTTT
Organism: Discoglossus pictus; assembly: GCA_027410445.1. Taxonomy (NCBI): domain Eukaryota; kingdom Metazoa; phylum Chordata; class Amphibia; order Anura; family Alytidae; genus Discoglossus; species Discoglossus pictus. The sequence continues at coordinate 159,225,952 of CM050170.1, read as the reverse complement.
GATATACAACAAATGGGAGCAGATCTACCAAGGATGTTGTCCTAAAATTTCTAAAAGACCGGTCTGATGCCTGCACGCAAATATGCAGCAGCCTCCTAGGCAGATCTGGAAAGAGAAAAGCAGATCTGCAATAATAATAAGTATTGGCTATTTAAATTATTTTAAGCATGCACATTTTTCGTATCATAATATAGAAAGTATACCTATTGTGGTACATTTGCATGGATTATTGTTTAAAATATATACTTTTAGTGGCCCTAGAAAATATATATAAAGTAATCTGAGGACATGGGAATTAGTGCAATAGTTCACATTGCGACTGATGAAGGGTTAAACTAAATTTACCAGTCAACAAAAGCGCCATCCTAATTACAAGTTTACCAAGTCCCCCATCATCTATAAGTACAGGGCTATTCAGTCATTGCTCACAGAGGTTTCCTGCATCCAAGGAAACTCGCCTGTTGCTTAGCAACCAAGTGTCCTACCTCGCCTCTGGATACAATTTGTGGAGCTATCTATATTTACTGCTCATAAATCTGAGTCCTAAAAACTAACAGAGAAACTTCAAAAGAAGGAAACTGGAACAATAGAGAGCTCACAAAGCTTTGCAGAATGAGTCAATGTAGAAATATATTAGATTTTTATATATTAAACTGCCATTTTTGTTCTGCAGTAATATATAACTAATTTTGGGTATTTTTTGATGACTGTTCGGGTTTTTGTTCTTTAAAAGCACATTGACCAACATTCACCAAGCTTGGAAGTGGCTAGTGAGCTGGTGAATGGGGGGCCCTGATGCAAAATAAGGGTTTATAGAAAAGCCAAAGTATATGGGCCAATTTTCCATACGATTATCTGCCGGTAATAGAGGGCCCTGAACCACTTTTAGGCCCTGGTGCTTTGCCCAGCTGCACAAACACCAGTTCATCACTGGAACCGCTTCCAATATGTTGTTTCCTGATGCTTCAATGGCGGATTACTAAAAGGAAAATTCCTCTATAACCTCAGCAAACCACAACCACTGACAAGTTATGGGATTTTTTGGCTACTTTTCCTCTCAGTTTAGGGAATTGGGCTAATATACATGTAATTTCCCAAAATTATAATTACAGTCGCTCCCCAAGGTATGGACGATATACCTTCCTGAGAACGTAAGTCGGATTTGTACGTAACTATAATGGCTCATGTGTGGTAATAATAATACAGTGTAAGGTCCTTTTCCTCTTCACTTGTGCAAAATTTGACAGCAGCAGGTCCGCCACCAACCGATAGATGGCGCTGACGATTTTCAGATGCTACTGCACATTAATATAAGGCGTGCCGACAGAAGAGACCTTGAGCTATGAGAGGCGCGCCAGAGGCCTTCGAGGGCAGAGGGCCCGCGCCGAACATAAAAATTAACTCGCTGTTGATCCAAGTTGCGCCACGTCGGAGGAGGGAATAGCTCTTGGCCTTCCCTGAAACCTGACTGCGCCATCCATTGGATAGTTTGGGGAACTGCAGCTGTCAGTGCTGATGAACACATGCGCAGGCAGAGAGGGATAGATCCCAGTGTAATACTATAATAATAATATTAATATACCTGTACTGTAATAATGAGTTATCGAAAATATTGTGCTCTTCCATTTAATTCAAACAGAACATAAAATAAACTCATACAAACCGCCTTGGGAGTAAGTCGGGTCGTTTGTAACCAGGGGACGTCCTGTATATGGAAAAGAGTTACTCTATACTAAAAAGTGATCCTGAAGCTGTAAAACTATAGTGACAGATCAGTCTCTTCTACCTGCCTGGCCATGCGATTCCTGCAGTAACATTGATACATCCCAGGATGTCACCTGCTATTGGCTGAAGTTCTAGGTTTATTTAACACTTAGTCTGATTTTCTATGTTTTAAAGTAAGCTTAAAAATGTCTATGAACTGAAAAGAGTTGGATTTAAAAATAAGCAATGTTTTGTAATGAAAATATGAGGAAAACATGTTTAAATAAATGTGCTTTTCATGAACGTGCAAAATGCAGCTTTGCAGCAATGTAAGAAGGTTTTAACAACTTTGAGGTAGTGTTAGGGGCTACCAATAACTCTTGGGCCAGTAAACAAGATGCTCATGGAGCTAAATAATTTAAATGGAACATGGAACACAACTGTTTTTCATGCATTTAAAAGAACACATTTTAAACATTACAAAAGTTGTTTTTTGCATAAAAAATAAACAAATAAGTAAAAGTTGTTTAAATTTCATTGAAAGTTTCAGGAAATGCGGAGAGCGTGCTTTAGTTTGTAGATCTCACTGGCTGGCAGAGGGCAAGCCCCCAACAGCAGTTACACTTATGAATATCTTTATATGCTTTGAGACCTTTATTTGGAAAAAGAAAACACTCCATGACACTCTTTTCAAATACCTCCTCTCTTTCAGTGTCCCTTTAAAGGGATATGTAAGTGAGCTGGATTATGAATGCATCTGATAGAGGAGAATTAGTCGTATATGAAAACATTTTTTTGCATGAAAATATCCCAAAATAAACATTTATTAGCTTACCTTGAAGTTAGCAAAATTTCCTTTGCTTTTTGGCATTTGCATTTGATGGTATACACCCCTAGAAAACTCCACCTAAATTAGCATAACATTAAAATTCAGAATCAGGCTAATACATTGTATCATTCTTCACTTTGGTGGCTTCTGGCATGTGCTCAGTACAAGAACTGCAACAGTTACTTCCTGTGCTCTGTACCAGAAAGGTCAAAATATGTACCCTGCTGTATGTCCTGTGTGTACCCTGCTTATGTAAGCGTCCTGTGGGTGTGTACCATTGGATTTTACTTTTCTGCAAATAACTTTGTAAGTAAACTGAACTTTTCGATATAACACATGTTTTCATACACTATTAATTCTCCTCTATCAGATACATTCATAATCCACCTCACTTACATATCCCTTTAACTGATTTTGTGCCTTGACACACCATGCTTAGCCTTTGTTAGACATTGCTGCAGATTTGCACTTCCAAAGTACTACAAGCAAGTTTTTAACCCTTTCAGCTCTCATGTATGATGCAATTGCTTCTGTGGTAGTTATATCTGCTTTTTCATATGATTGAGGCACTTTATAATGGCCACGCTGTGTATTAATAAATATGGACATCTATGGGCCAGATGTACTAAAGTGTAAAGTGTTAGAAATGCCATTTGACATTTTTAAGAGTTCTGCAACATATCATCTTTTAATAAATATCACATTGTGCCAATTTATGAGCCAATTAAACGTGTGAGACATCTCCTGCCTAGATATATGCGAATTCAACTGTTTAATATAACTGCATGTATTTATTACTCTCGGAGTGGGAATATTGTATTTCTTCAATGTTAAATATAGCTCTGTTTGAAGCATGGGAATCCAGACTGAGAGCCAGTGCCAGCCGCTCGAACACCTTGCACAGCACCTGAAGTTCCAGTCTTGCCCAGGGCTATTGAAAAAAAAAAAGCGCATTTCTAAGGTAGAACTCTCTAGAAACTTCCTGGAAAGTATTCCACAGAGTATTCTTTATTTTGGTGGAAATAAGTAGGCATCATACCATATTTGTGTCTGCAATGCATAAAAGTGAGGTGGAATGTCTATATTTGCAATGATGTTTTTTTATATATGAAAAAAATAGTGATCTGGTGCTTAGTAAACTTACATATTATACTACTAATTAATTAATTGTTTTTCATGCAATATATGTATTCGGACACTACTGATTCTCCTCTATCTGATGCATTCATAATCCATGAAATTGAAATATGCCTTTAAAACATATCCAGGAATATTCATCAAGAGAAAGTATTTTTAAATCAAGTAAATAGTGAAATAGTTGTCCTGTGTCAAACGTAAGCGTCCCTTTAACTGATTTAAAAAAGAGAAGGTAATTGTTTTATAAATAAAACAGATTTGGCAACACCATCTATTCTGCCCATTCTATCTACCTAAAGATTGGATTAGTTAATCCTCAGGATAGCCTTCTGCTTGTCCCGGGCATGCTTGAATTCCTTAATGGTGTTTGACTAATTCCATTCATCAGGCTTAGCATCACCTGACTTGTGTTGATTTAATGCTTCTTTCAAAAGCTGTGATACTGTGTGTGTGCAGAAGTGCCGGTTTATCAGGATGTACTCGTATACAGTGCAATAGTGACTAAAGTACCCAGGAATAGCACACATTAATGTGGCCATGTCTACTAAACTCTGCAATCATACATTTAAAGGATTTACTAAAACCGTCAGTAAGGTATTTTCTGGGATTACAACCTAATTTACGTAATGTCAGGAATAATAATAATAATTATTATTATTATTATTGTTTATTTGTAACGCAACAACATATTCCGTATCGCTATACATAAGTTAATTATTCAATTGCTGGAGCGGTGACATGTATATACTAAATTTAGAGCTTTTGCACAGAGTAACATACAAATTCAATAAAAATTATGATTTAAAATGATGGGTTAATATATGGTTTTAAACTTTAAGTAGCGCTCAGATTTATCCTACCTCTATCTATTCCCGAGTCAGTCTCTTTCGGTAAACAGAGATATAAAAATATGTAAAAGTGTGTATGTATGAGCCATAAGTGATAGCATATGTGTGTGCATGAGGATGTCCATGCAAGCATATCCTTGTGAGAGTGAGTACATACCTAATACAGGCAACCCTCAAAATTCATGGGGGTTTCGTTCCAGTGGTCCCCCCAAATGCAGAAAAAACTAAAAAAATATGGGTAAGTTGTAACTTGACCCATCTGGCGTAACAGGTAGGGGGCAAGGGTCTGTTCAGGCTGTCCACAAGGGCCCAAGCGTCCTTTTCGGGTGAGCGGGTTGGACTTAGCACCCCCTGCCCATCAGCAGAGGGCTCCCTGGCCAGAATTCAGCGTGGAAAAAAAAAGCAAATGTCAGAGACCTGCCGATGTTGAGGGTTACCGGTACCGAGTGAAAGCTTGAGAGTGTTTGTGTGACTGTTCATGAATGAGAATAGGCAAGCATGAGAAACCCTGCACAGACACAGAAAATATATATAAACTGTTATTATACAAGTCTGAATAGAAAATAATAATGTAAAAGAAGCACTGGGATTTGAACTCACTACCTATAACTGTAAAGGAGGTGGTTGTAACCACTGCACTTTATCTTTAAATTAAAAAGTGAGTGTAGAAATCAATAAAGCAAACTATAATCACAGCCTGGACCTCATTATCTCATTGGAGTGCTTAAAGAGTTATTCAATCAATAATATATGAATCTAAGGGCCTCATTCAATGCAATTTGGCCAATTGAATAGGGCTCTAAATAAGCACATAACATATATTTTTTAAAGACGTTTTTAGTTAGTAAGCATCTATCCAAAAGCAAGATTTCCACTAATTAAAAACTTCTTTAAAAAATATATGCTATGTGCTTATTTAGAGTCCTATTCAATTGGCCAAATCTCAATTGAATGAGGGCCTAAGTCAATTAGCTTTAAAAAAGTGTAAACTGCATCCACAATGATTATCAATGTTGATGCACAGTATAGTGAAGGTCTGTGTATACTTTTGAGTGTGCATAAGTATGTGTATGAGAGTATGTGTAAGGGTGTGAAAGAATGGGCATGAGAGACTGGTATAGAGTGAAAAAGAGAGGATTTGTGAAGGCATGAGTTTGTCTCCATGCCAAAAATGATGGTTTGTCTCTTAAAAGTTCACACAAAGCATGGGCGCTATCAGTGATGCAGTGCCCCAGGGCCCTCCTCTGGTTTGCCCAGTTCTGTGTAATTAAAAAAACAAACATTGTTTGTAGTGTAGGGTCCCCCACTTTGGGCCCAACCCGCAACAGCCCCCCTGGGCCGTCTTGGCCGCATCCACCTGGTCAGAATTTGTTCCAAGCCTGTTTAAAAAAGCTCCAAGAGGTGGCAGTGTGGAGCAGTTCAGCAGGCTGGGGATGTGTATCAGGGAAGAGGTGAGAGAAAGCAAGGGCTGGATGGCAGCAAGTATGTGAAGTAACTTACTAGCAATCCACGATCATATCACTTCATGAAATCCAATTGATCATTATATACTCTGTACCTTCCCAACGTTTACCTGTTTATTCTGGCACACACAGGCATAATATGATTAATATACACTTGCAAAATTATAATTTAATATTTTGAATGCAAAATATTTTTGGGACTTGGGACAATTTCCGTATAAAATATATTATTCATTAATAAAGTAATTACCCATTTTTATTTTTTTTACAGCATAATGAAGCATTTGGGGGCAATGACCCTATGGAAGCCTGCATAATTCTGTATCCTCAGTGTAGTTTCACCTCACAGCTTTATAGTTTCCATAGATACATTATCAGTATGCGCACTCGGCAACCTTCTGCCAAATTGGCGTATGTTAATGAACTTCTATTACTCGCCAATTATCTTTATGGCTTTATTTTGCTAGGCTTTGATTTGAAGGTTGTATTGTTGAAGTCTACAATCAAGCATGGATATTTTCAGCCAAGTAGAATTTTCTTTGCAGAGCATATGACTGAAGCAATTAAAACCTCTTTTATCATGTCTACTTAATTTTATGCATTTTTCTTTTAGTTTAATATGTTTTCAGAAATTGCTGAAAATGAATCACATTCAAATTCTGTTTTGGAGATATTTTGATCAACTCTTCATGGATAATATGAAAGAGTCTATATTCAGGGATGCTTCTTTTTGTGTTTATATATATATATATATATATACACACACACACACACACACATATATATATATATATATATATATATGGAGAGCCCCAGTAGTGAAAAAAAAGATTTTGGCCCCCTGAGGGGTTTGTACCAACTCACTCAGAGCCCCTCAGTAAGACCCATTCGCATTACTACTCCACTCAAGACCCCTTTCCATAGCTGCTCTTCTTCCCATAGCTGCACTCTTTCCTTAGGTCTTACCTGTGCAAAGCTCCTCTGCCTGCAGCACAGCTCTGGGATGAGCATGCTCCACTTTTATAGCACACATCCCTACATAGCACCCAGTCCGTGTCAGCAGCCATCTCCAAACATCTCCCAACCCCTTCTCAGTATTTACCTAGCACAGCACCCATCCCTATCTCTTTTGCTTCCCACTCACATCCAATTGTCATCCAGGCCCTTGCTCTCTCACCTTTCCCCTGATACACATCCCCAGGGTGCTGAACTGCTCCACACTGCCATCTCTTGAAGCTTCAGTAGAAATTACCTTTTTATACAAGACTAATTTCCATCCTGGGGCTTGTATAGCCAAGAAGGCCAGGGGGGCCTTGGCGAGTTGGCCGGAAGGGGAGTGCTGGGGGGGGGGGGGGCATAAATAAGGGCCCTGGTGCATTACAGCACTGGTTGCTCCATCTCTGGTGACAAGTTACCAGTCTCCTCTGGGGTTGTGCCTGTGCTTCAGGTACTTTGATGGAGGAACACAATACAAAAGACTATATACTTTTGAAGTTTTACTAAACATTTATTAAAGTGATACAAAAACCACAAACTAAACAGATCAATAAAAATAATAGGTTTGCTTCTACTGAAGCACTACCTATTAAACAGTTTTCCTCACAAACCAGCTCTCATCCATCTAAACCAGTGTGGAGCAAAACAAACAGTCTTGTTGTAAAATCATTGTCCTGTATTCTTCAGATTTCCCGGTCATAAGCTGCAAACTGCTTTCTCCAGGTCAGACAAACTGCAAATAATTTGTCAATAAGCAGTCACTCTGGCAGCAGACTAAGATAGATATCAACAGAAAATCTTAATTTTAGCAAACATGCAGTATTTGAAAGTGCCTGCCTGCTTCTGAGTATTTGCAAAGAACTGGGAAGTCAAACATTATTTGTGTCATCAAATAAATCAACGACCCCCAACACCCCCCCCCCCCCTCCTCCTCTATTCACTCCTGAAAATAAAATTATAAGAATATACACCTTTAACCTCCAAGCAAACAGGAAGTACTGCGTACATCCAGTATGGAAGCCCTCAGATACAGGATGAATCTTCTAAAATTACAATTTTCTTTAAAAATACCTTTATGCTCATAACTTCCATAGCTGCCTACATACTTCACACATTTATAAAGCTTTTTCCCTCAAACAACAGTGGTCCCAAGTTTTTCAATTGCTAATAATGCTAATGCAGCCAATAAATAGTAACTCATTATGTGATGTACCCAAACAAAAAAATATTGACTAATAATTACATAAACATTGTGTTCTACTAAAGCACATGTTCAATGTGAAAAATGAATATTACATGTTTTGAAAAAAATATAATTGTTTAATTCATTTCCACTTGGAAAAATAACAATTATGTTATGTGTGTTATTGAAGCTTAATTATAATATACTAGTCACTTGCCCGTCAAAAATGACGGCATAATATTGTCTTAATAATTATATTGTCTTCTGTCAGTTTGGGCTCCCTCTCTCTGTGTACTCTGTGTCTCTTTCTGTGCGTCATCTGTGAACCCTCTCCCTCTCACTGTGCTTTCCTTCGCTCTCTCTCTCTCTTTCTCCTCTCTCTCTCCCCTCCCTCTCTCTCCTTTTCACTCTCTCTCTCTCTCTCCTTCTCTCTCTCCTCTCCCTTTCTTTTGCTCTCTCTCCTTCTCTCTCTCCCTCTCCTTCTCTCTTCCTCTCCTCTCTACCTCTCCTTCTCTCTCTCATTCTCTCTCTCTCTTCCTCTCCTTCTTTTACTCCTTCTCCTTCTCACTCTCTCTCCTTCTCCCTCTCTCCTTCTCCCTCTCTCCTTCTCCCTCTCTCCTTCTCCCTCCTTCCTTCTCTCTCCTTTCCTCTCCTTCTCTCTCCTTCCCTCTCCTTCTCTCTCCTTCCCCCTCCTTCTTACTCCTTCCCTCCTCTCTCCCTCGCTCCTCTCTATCTCTCTCCCTCTCCCGCCTCCGACGCCCATTGCGAGCCTCACAATGCGCAGCACGTATGCGCAACTTGCAATTTGCAAGCGTTACACACAAACTCGCAGTATGACAACAATAATAGTGATAATTATTACAGCCTATAATAAACATGTTTCTGTCCTTTATCTGATACATTTTGTTTATTTCTTCTCTTGTTTAAATGCTTAGTTTGTTATTTAGGTGACAACAAATGAGCAGAACGGTTTACTGTCTTAATATAGACAGTCCAGGGCCCAGACACATTTTTTTATTTTGCTTAAGATTGTCTCCATTGAAGGTGATAGGTTTTGGTTTCCAAGGAAACAATTGCATTCTTCTTGTGCGTTGCTTTTTTTCTTGTTTTTTTTAAATCCACAACTTGGCCCCATCTGGGTGATGCAATAACAGACAGACATTGCGTATTTTAGAAAAAAAATGACACCCGTAAAGTAAATATCTTGATGCAGTCAGTGTAAATGTTTGGTAAATAAATATTAGTATAATTATTATTATTGCATTGAGGTCTATCTTGGAGGACAATAGGGTCAGATTTACTAAGATAAGAAGCTTGGAGACTATTTTCTTTAAATATAACTCAATTAGTTACAATTGCAATTTGAGTAGTGAGTAGAAATTAGTACTTTTTGATGAACAACTTTTTAATACATTTTATTGACACATTCGTATTACAGGATCGAGACACATTATTATCTGCTTCTCTACATGCAAAGAGAATAGATCTGCCCAGGACGCTGCCTTAAAATCGCCTACAGTCAGAAATGTTTGCCAGCAGTGGCCACTGATTGGAAAGAGGCAGATAAAGACTTCTATCAGGAAACTGTGTGGGCAGATCCATTTCCACCACCAATGGTGAATAGAAGTAGCTCTGATAGAGTCTGCAACACTAAAGGGCAGATATGAGTTTGAAAAACGACACTGACTTTTTTTCTTCTTAAGATACTGTTAATCAGCTATTAAAGATAAAATAGTAACAGTATGACTGCAATGGTGGTCCTTTAAGTGCATGGTAGGACGTATTTAATCTCTCTTTAACTAATTCCAATTTCAAATAAATTCCAGAATCAATAAAAGCACAAAGAAATTAGAAAGGTGTTCTCTGAAAGTCTTAAATTCTAGAAGACACGCTGGCATTTAATCCAGTAACACTTTGGCAGTCAGATTGTGCAGGTGGTCTCCCAATGTGCAGGGTTTAAAACTCCCCTTTTATGACCACAGGAGACCTAATCAGTGACTAAGTCACTTGTCAAATCCATTTGTGTTTGCAGATGCCTTGAAAAAATAACTCTCCTTAAACAGTGATATAGTGGTTATTTTGCTGTATAGTCATAATGCATAAAAAAGATTATGTTCTATATCCCTTTTGGTAATGCATATAGCATACCTGTTTGAAGTAGCGAGAGTGATTTAGGGCTAAAATTCCCATTTTGACATAGATATCGGTCATGTGAAATGCGTAAGTAAGGGGCTAACGTTCCTGTGGTGAAATAGACATTGGTCATGTGAAATGCGTTAGCACTGAGCTAATGTTCCCTTGGTGAAATAGACATTGGTCATGTGAAATGCCTTAGCACTGAGCTAATGTTCCCTTGGTGAAATAGACATTGGTCATGTGAAATGCGTTAGCACTGAGCTAATGTTCCCTTGGTGAAATAGACATTGATCATGTGAAATGCGTAAGTAAGGGGCTAACGTCCCTGTGGTGAAATAGACATTGGTCATGTGAAATGCGTTAGCACTGAGCTAATGTTCCCTTGGTGAAATAGACATTGGTCATGTGAAATGCGTAAGTAAGGGGCTAACGTTCCTGTGGTGAAATAGACATTGGTCATGTGAAATGCGTTAGCACTGAGCTAATGTTCCCTTGTTGAAATAGACATTGGTCATGTGAAATGCTTAACAAATGTGATAATGTTCCTTGAAGAAATAGATGGGGCCAATAGAAAGGAGCCAATATTTCCCTGGTAAAGTACACATTGGTCAAGTGAAATGCATAAGAAAGAGCTAATGTTTCAACCAATGCTGTGGGGGTATTTTACCTCTTATAGGTAGTCCTGCCAATGCTAAATTTAACTTTCATGTCATTCACCAGAGTTTTTTATTGTAAGTTTAATTTTTATCCATGAGTTCATTCATTGCTTTAAACTTTAAAAGGGGGCTGGATTTATTTCTAATTAAAAAGGGAATTCAGGGTTATCATGGATAATTAGAGAGACAGTATTGATCCAGGGAGAAATCCGATCGCCAGAATCTGGGGTCAGGAAGGAATTAATTTTTTTTTCCCTTTTAGACGATTGGCTAAGTCTCACTTGTTTTTTTTTCTGTTTGCCTTCCTCTGGATTAATTAATGATTAAAAAAAATAAAAAATAATAATTGATTAATAATTAATTAACCACAAATTAATTAATATTTAATCCGCATATTGCAGATCAGAGGAGATCTTTAAAGGTTGAAATTGATGGACTGAAAGTCTTTTTTCAACCTTAATTACTATGTAACTATGTAACAAGTCCAGTCCTCTAATGTACAAGCTTAGTGCCCCTTTCAGTAGTAATATTTTTATTATAGGAGGGCTGTCAAGTTAGGGCTGGCTATATTACAATACCGTCTCTACTTAGACATTTTATTTATTATAACATAATATAGTTATAACACTATTCACATTATGTCTATTATTTAAACCGGTATGGGATGTATTGCCAAAACATCCTACTCAACTTGGAAATACAATATATTCCCAGCAATTTGGGAATCATTTTTTCTCTAATAGAAGCTACCACGTGTAGGATTCATATGGATTTATTATTTTAAATGAAGATGGTGATTATTAAAAGTTAAGTTTTATTTCTTTCCCAGTTGATAAAAGGAAGTGATCCTCTCATTTGCTTAAAACTATTAATATCATAGAAGTAACCCTCCCCAGGTAATATTGAACCAACTTGGAAAGTGCAAATGTAATCTTCCTCTACCAATCCTTAAATTAAACTGATGAAATATAAGAATTGTCAGTTCTATTGATTAGCAAGACGTTTGAATATCTGTTCTTGATAATATGCAGACTATTTTTATTAAATTAGCCAATAGTAAAATCTTTAATTTATGACCTATCACATGTATGCTTCATGGAATTCAAAGCAGTTTATTAAGTTCTAGTAGTTTATTTAAAAAAAAAAAAGAAACTCACTGTTCAACATTATCAAATGCCGTCTTTCAGATGAACAAAGAAAAAATGTCTTCAATGGTCCTTTAAGAAGCTCTCCAAGAGTTTTCCAACACTTCACTCATTAGTTCATCTGACCCTATGCAATTGAGCAAATGTTAGTTACTAGAGCCCATAATGGAGCCCGTAAACTAATTTGGCAATTGGCATCTTTTAGCGAGACACAAACAATTTGCGAGTTACAGCCTGAAAATCCCCTACGGTTGTCAAAATCGTAATGCCAACCCATCTAAGCCTTTGATCTTTCAAGGCCGTAAATGTTACAATCGCAAATCACTATTCAATTACTATAATTCCTCAAGCCCGCAATTGTTTTCACACCCGTATATGGCAAATGTAGAAGAAAATCCTACGGGTACCAGATAGGACTTGCAAGGGGGTTAAACACCTGATCGTAGCACCGTAAATGCAAATAAAAAATCAATACTGCACTTTAAAAGACGGGAAAAGCGATGAAAGACATTAGGATTAATTGCACAACAGTCTCAAGCTCACAAGTCTGCAATCAAAAATTATTTTATTTATGTTTTTTTCCGTGTTATATCAATCTCGGGAATCAAGGAGTTAATACATATTAGGCCACCCACATGGACTGGAACATTTCCTTTATTCATTTTGTACATTGCCAGATTGCGAGTCTGATCACATATCGGACTTCTAAACGCTAATTGATTGATGTTTTACCTCCATGTTTTACTGATGTCATAATGATGGTCTCATTTACTATTGGATGTTTCTAAATCGGTAATTACGGCCTTGCTTAATTGATCATGCTCTGAAATGCTACTTACGGGAGTATGGTTTATGGTTTAGACTTTCGGCCATGTAGCTGCGGGCTTGATCAATTGAATCGCTCTGTAACTGTTGCATATTTCAAGCCTGCAGACTTACGGCCGGTATGAAGTTGCAATTGAATGGAGGCCTAGGTGTACTATATATAAATCCTTTTTGACTAGAACTGAATGCCCATCTGGTCACTAGACCCCCCCACCACATACACTCCTTGGGCATTGGTAGGTGTTCAATGGAATGTAGCAAAACAATTAGTTAGTAGTAGTTATATGTAGTTTACTCATAAATATGTATATATTTTTTAAAACAACAATAAATACAAGCAACCAACATGCATGGAGACAAGGCCATGATTTGAAACTGGAAGGTAGAACTTTTAGAGGTAATATATTAAAGAAACAATTATATAAAACATTTGGAACTTTATTAAAATATATATAATTGTTAAAACCAGAACAACTCTGCTTTCCAAAAACCTCTGCAGGCATTCCGATATGTTAAGGTACAGGGTACTTTAACTAACAAACTGCAACTTTAGGAAACTAGAAAGTATGGGACAACAATATATACAATTTAAAAGTAGAAAAATCTTGTTTGCATCAAATTGAACTTGTCCTAATGACTGTATCAGTATAATCTAGATAAAATAGTTATACCCAAAAATAAATTTAAGTTGCCTGTTTGAAAAAAGAGATCTCATTTGTCAAAAATGACAATATTGTGTAAATGCAACAATTGGATATTTTTAGTTCATAGTAAAGACCACTTATCTTGGATGTAAAACAAGTCCGGTAATTTTGCTTTTTATCCTGATCCATGATGCGCTGCTCACATGGGTGTAGGAACTGGGGGACAAGGATGAGGACGAGGGGGACACCCCCCCCCCCCCCCACACACACACACAGATTTTTCAATGTATGTGATGTATGTGTTTATGTGTAGAGAAGCAGTTAGGTGGTATTTTTATATTATGTGTGGTATCCCCCCCACATATTTTCTTTGGCTCCTACACCAATGGCTACTCACCCCTCTCTGTTTGATAATTGCTCATTAAATAGATTTATTAGCCCAGAATTGGTTCAGCTTCTATACAGCTCTGCCCGGTGCCTTGCTGGCAGTGCTGGAGTGTCTTCCAAGATGTTTCTTTATCCTTTATTTATTATCCCTGTAGCATTAAAGCAGCGGCGTGTTTCTCTTTTTTAATTAATTCCATGATATAAACTTGTTAATTCACATGCTAAGCCCTTTTTATACTTGAAACAAATAAAAGTTTTTTAATTGAAATAAATGATTGTTTTCTCTATTGATACTTACATAGGGCCTCATTCAATTGCGATTTGGCCAATTGCATAGGGCTCTAAATACGCACATAGCATATATTTTGTAAATACGTTTTTAGTTAGTGAACTTCTATCCTAAAGCAAGCTCTTTACTAACTAAAAACTTCTTTAAAAAAATATGCTATGAGCTTATTTAGAGCCCTATTCAATTGGCCAAATCACAATTGAATGAGGCCCATAGGCGAGACCTCCCTGGTTCCTTTTTTACCTAAGAATTATTTGTCCTATTGTATATAATATACTAAAAAAGATAATTTAATCCTTAGTACATGTATTGTGGGGGTTGTACTAAAGAATCACCAATGGCAAAAAAAAAAAAAAAACTGAAATAATAAAACAACTAAGTCAGCTGTAATATATTTTAAATGTATTATATACAAAATGTTGCTCATGTATTGTTTCCTAAGCCCACACATCACATACAGAAAAAAATCTAAATATGGTATCATTTAAAACTATAGGCACTTTATCAGTTTAACCTTATTTAATAATATCTTACAGTATACTTACACTGAAGCTTGCAATGTTTTAATATATATTTATTAAAGGCATATGATAGTACATCACTGCATTTCACATACATGAGTTACATTAGCATCTGTAAATGGTACAGTGTACATTTTAAAAGTACTTGCTAAGGCATATTGTACTTTGTAAGTAAAACATTATGTATATGTATACTTTCTACGCCTTGTCTTTTTTCATGTTTTTGATTATAACAGAATTCTAACTATAAAGAATAAAAGCAATAAATCAGATAATTATACAGTAAAACCACCGTTATCCGGCACCCATGGGGATTCCCTATTGCCGGATAAGTGTTGTTGCCGGTTAATCGGGAGTCCCGAATTTAAAGGTCTAAATGACCCTTAAACCCCCCTAAACCTTCAAAAAGCATTTAAAAGGCATTAGCACCTAAACTGGGCCATTTAGGCCCAGAAAAAATAATTTGAAAAAAAGTTATCTTTTTTTTTTTTTTGCAGTCTCGAACTCCGTATCGTGCCGGTTATGACGGTTTAGCAGGAGTTTTTTGAAAATGGGGAATTGATGCCGGTGCCGGCTGCTTGAGAGTCCCGGTTAGTTAGGTGCCGGATGACTGGGATTCTACTGTACTGAGAGAGCTATGAGTGCAAAATATCTAACTCATTGTAATATATAAGTGAAATACATCCTCCCAGTAGGGGAAAAGAAACAAGGAGGGTAATGGAGAAAAAAAAAGAAAGAAAAATATAAATTAAAATAAATAAAAAAGAAAAATCTGCTATCTTTTTACCTTAACTTCCCTTTCCGTACTTCCGGTAACGTCCCGACTCGGAACCTCTTCGCCTCACATGTCAGATTATGAATATGGATATTAGCAAGTCAAAGTTATATAAGGGATATACTAATTGGATTCCTTATCCAGGGTTTCCATTTTTTTTAGAAACTGGTGGAAATTACCTGATATACTATGGGTTAAGCGTTCATTTATTCGTATATAGTTAATTTTTTGTACAACTTCTGAGAAGTTTAAGGTCAGTAGCTTCCAGCTGTATGAGTTTTGGTCGCCAATGCCATAAGTTGGAGTAACTTGTTTTGGGAAGAGGTTAAGCTATCAACGTGTATCCCCAATAGACATAGTCCCATTGCCAATGGAATCAGGGATTTAAAAAGTATAGAAGCAAGTTGAATTAATTGTCCCCAAGTACTTTGAACTACTGGGCAAAACCACCATGTATGTATATGATCCCCTACGGTTTGACAACCCCTAAAACACAGGTTACTCTCTAGGGGATTCATTTTGTGTAGTTTATCTGACGTACAATAGGATCTATGTAAGACTTTGATTGAAGTCTCCAACATGCTATAGTTCAATGATCCCCTATTTAAGTTTGAGCAGGCTTCTGACCACCTAGTTATTTCCCATTCACGTCCCAGGTCTTCCTCCCATTGCATCACTGCAATGTTTAATTGCCAATCGACATTTCTGATCCATCTACCAAGCATAGCCTGTTATCTTTTTTGTATGGGTGAATATTATCAAGAATTGCTAACCCTTGAAGTCTGGCCATGTTGTTTTCAGACTAAAGAATAAGCACATGCAGAGGCAGCGAGTTGCTACGATAATTAGGCTAATTAAACCCCAGACTGAACACTCTCAAGCTTTTCAATTTCAGTTGGCTTCAAACTGAAACAATACAGCCAGATCCCCAAAGTGTAATTTGAAATTATTGGCAATAGTCACTAATAAGAAAGAGCTAGTAGTCTATGCTTGGCCAGGTGGAACAAAAACCTGCTTTCAGGTAAAGAAGGAAACATTCAATATAAGTTTACAGTAAGAAAAGGCATTCTTTAAGGGATCTTAAAAGGGTATTTAAAAAAAAACACCACTGTGATTTATTTTTTCAGATGATGCACTCAAAGCAGAAAAAACTGATTCAAATTGTAAACTGATATGGGGTCTTGCCCATCAGCCAATAAGCAGTAATATAGATGTATGAGCCAGACTTGTTTTCCAATGAAATCTTCAGAACGTCTTGTTCCACCCGTCACACACTTGAAACTCTGAAAAAAAAATGTTTATTGCTCATTTTCGACTCTTTTCAAGGTAGTACTTTGCTACATATTTTTTTATATTTATAAAAGGCTATTATGAATGTAAAAATCAGCCACTGCTCAGAAAGTTCTGCAATCTACAGAACACTGTTTTATGAATGTGAATGTGGTAAAGCTCTTTCACCAGTGTGGTATCTCAAACTTAAATGTAAAAGTCATGAAAAGTTGTTTATTTCACTCAGCAACATAATGAAGGACACGTCTTATCAAGACTGTAGTTTTAATTCAAAAATGCTCCCTAAATGTATAATAAAAAACGTTAGAACTACATTGTTCATTAAAGGTAAATATAAGTTTCCTGGGTTTCAAATGTTTGGTAAGAAACAGGCAGGGATTATCAGAAAAATATGTGTTATATAGATAAGTTCATTGTACAGGAATACCCCGCTAAGCTGTACATGTGTTCCTGCATGCAGGAGCTCTATTTGAATCAGCGCTAAATGGGGCATTTTAATGCCATGGCAATGAAACAGAGATATGGCGGGGAAAAAAGCACCAAGCAGGGATTAAAAAAATGTTTTACGTGATTTGGCGGTAAAACCGCGCTATTGCAAGATTTATCATTAAGCAGGGAATTTGAAACCAAAACCGCACTATATCGAATTAACTCTATGGGGGGGAAGCGCAAAGCGGGGTATACCTGTATTTACAAAGTTATTGTCAGGAGAGTAAAATCCAGCTTTGCACACCCACAGGGAGCTTACGTAACCAAGTATGCAGAGGAAATGCAGCTAGATATGGAGTTTGACCTTTCAAAGGAAGTACTTGCTGCAGGATGGAATCACATGGTTGGGTGGGGTCTGAGCTCACAACTGAATCAGAGCACAAGGGTAGAGAGAGACTACATATCCCAGACTGCTTTGCAACAAAGCTAACCTCTGCTTTCTCCTGATTGGCCAAAATAAATTATGATTTTTTTGCTTATCTTAGCAGGGATTTTACAGGGTGTCAACTGACAAAAGCCTCAGTTTTCAAATTGAAAAGATTTAGAAACATCAGGGTGAGTTTGTAAATGTTTATTTTGGTATTTTTTCATGCAAAATTTTTTTTTGCATATCCTATTGATTTTCCTCTATCAGATGCATTCATAATCCAGGACATTTAGATATTCCTTTAAGATATTGTTCACTTTATTCTGGAGTGATTCCCTCATGAGGATAAATAAAATGTACATATGTTGTTTAAATAATTAAGATTTCCTTGGCACAATAACACTAAGCTTTCTATAAAAAAAAATCTAGCTTTATTTATTATTAGTATTTTGGATGTAGACTTAAAGAATAATTGGAACTAAAAACTGGCAGCAAAAGACTATCATCTCGTTAGTAAGACCAGGGGGTTTTAGGGGGTCCCTGGATTCCAAATTAGTTTTTAGTTATGTGTGTCCTGTTTCTACCATTCATGGCTATAGGCCAGGTCTACTAAAGGGCAAACACTTTGTAGATCTGGTTTTAATAAAATGTCTGTGAATTTCATTAAGTAACAAAGAGATGAGAGAGGAAAGGCACAGAGAATGAGAGGAGAGGAAAAAGAGAGAGAGGGAGAGGAAAAGGAAGGAGAGGAAAATGAGGAGAGGAAAAAAAGAGAGGAGAGGTGGGAGAGGAAAAAAAGAGAGGAGAGGAAAAAGGGTAAAGGGGAGAGATAATAGGAAAAAGAGAGGAAAAGAGAGAGCAAGAGAGAGGAGGAGGAAAAAGAGAGGAGAGGAGAGGAAAAGGAGAAGGAAAGAGAGGGGAGACCAAAAAGAGTGAATAAGAGAGAGGAGAGGATAACGAGAGGAGAGAACAGAGGAAAAAGGAGGAGAAGGGGGAGAGGAAAAAGAGAGAAGGAAAGAGAGGAGAGTAAAAATAGAGAATGAAAGAGGAGAGAAGGGGAGAAAAAAAGAGAGGACAGAGAAACGAGGAAAAGAGAGGAGAGAAAAATGAGATACAGAGAGAGATATTAGAAGAAAAGAGAGGGGGAAAGGGAGGAGAGGAAAAAGAGATAGGGAGAGTAACTACACTTGTCAACAGGCAATATGTTTTTAGAAAATAAATACAGTTTCTGCTGTGGAATCCACCATTTTGGTTTCAAGAAAATCAACTTTCCAGGGTGGGAGGAGACAGGTAGTTTATATCTGCACAGTGGGAATCCGGCATATGCATCTACCAGTATTCTCAGCAGCACTAAAGTGAAGCTCATTTGTTTACATGGACACCTCCTCCTGAGAAAGTAACCGCAGCAATAGGCAAGAAAGCAAAACTGATCCCTGACATCAAGAATAATTGCATATACAAGTTGTAAAATTTAAAGGTTCTGTTGATTTTTAGTGCTGGTCAGAATGCCATTTAGTTAAAAAAAATGACCACAGTTGTCATTTAATGAGACAGAGAAACAGTTTCCAAATACAGAATTAAATTATACATAATTTAATTGTGTAAGTAATAATAAGTGGCAATATTTTACAATATTTCAAATGAATGTTATTTTTTTATAAAAATGCATTAAGGTTTGCAGTTTTTATGTCAGCTATTCTGATCTATCCGCCAACACGTGATGTCTCTTTCCAATGGAGTATAATTGTCCAGGTGCTCTGAATGTACTGTTTGATCCATGTGCAAATAAAAAGACTGAGCATGTTCAGATCCCACAATAAGTGTGAGCAGTAATCAAAAAAAAAAAATTACATGTCTGTCAGTTTCAGGGCATTACTCTTGGAAAAGCCGACATAGAGCCCTATTCTATTAGAAGCTTGCAAATTCGACTATTAAAACCAGTATGGGATCCTTACTGTTTTATGACCACCAGCAGCTTGGTGGAATGGCTGGGATTTTAGTCAGTTTCTTGTTAGTGTAGAGCTTATCATCTGCCAATACCTTAACCCTGAACCCTATCTCTAACCCCTATCCATAAGACTAAATCATAACCCTATCACTAACCTTAACCTTAACCCTAACACTAGGAAATTGACTAAAATCTCGGCCGAAATTAACTAAAGTTTCGCCCACCACTGCTGACAGTCAGAGAAAAGTCCCCAGTGTGCAACTGAAAATAAATAACAAATATATATTTTTTACTTTTTATATTGTTGGTTTCCCCCCTTCTATTCTCCACCTCCCTGTGCCAGTAACATAACAGGGCAGGGCTAATAACTATATGTGTTATCATAGTCCCACCCCTTTTATTGAGCATGCTCAGTCTGAACTACAACCTAGACTGGTCAGATTTTTTTTTAGTCCAGCCTCCAGACCGATCTGACCATACCTCCTTATAGACAGCAGGTCAGCGCATAATAATTTAAAAAGTACGAAATAATATTCACTTTTAGTTATTTTAACTTTTTAACTTGCATTCTATTTTTAATAACAAGCAAACATATGAGCTTTACTTGTACAGTAAATGTGCTACAGTGGTCCTTTAAGGAGTAAGGTTCTGGGCATGCTCATGTTTTTCAGTTTCACATGGGTTTACACTGACCACAATGGGGTAATTAGCAATAGTTGACAATGCTTACCCCATTAGAAAAAGACATCACAGGTAAAAAGTCCAAACTTAATGTCAAGTTTTAAACAAAAAACTTTTTCTTAAAGTAATTTCAATTGTTAAAGTAATTTTTATTACACATATATTTTAGCTATTATTTTTTGTGCCTTTACTATATCCCTTTAAAGTCCAGTCCGTTCCCCATGCTAGAATCTGCAATATCCGAGAAGGTAATATTTACAGGCCTTTAAATTATATACTGATAGGGAAAGAACAATGTCAAAGCAAATGCTAATTGTAGGTCAATAGCTTTGTAAAGAGTATTTTGCTGCTATTTAAGAACATGATGTACAGTAATATCACTGGGTGCCCATTATGTATAAAGGCTTCATTCAGATTAAGGTAAAACACAATTTAAAAAGCGCCTTGTCTCTCATTGTTGGTCACATTTATCAAAATAATGTGTCTCCGTACATGTGCCAAACAATAAAAGACAAACACATTGCAAGAACACTGCCCTTATCAATTACCTTCCTGTAAATTAGCACTTTCACGGCAACTATGCCCCTGAGGACGTGTGTTCACAGACCCCAGAGATATAAACCTGTGTGTAAGACAGGGTTGTGGAGTTATTTAGCTTGGGAGATGCAGTACATTGAGGGGAACCATGAATGCCAACATGTACCGTGACATA
The DNA here is from genome assembly GCA_027410445.1 of Discoglossus pictus. NCBI lineage: Eukaryota > Metazoa > Chordata > Amphibia > Anura > Alytidae > Discoglossus > Discoglossus pictus. Next base: position 159,204,927 of record CM050170.1, on the reverse strand, counting down.
CTGAAGCAGAGCATGATCCCCTCCCTCCGGAGACTGGGCCGCAGGGCAGTGTTCCAACATGATAATGACCCCAAATACACCTCCAAGACGACCACTGCCTTGCTAAAGAAGCTGAAGGTAAAGGTGATGGACTGGTCAAGCATGTCTCCAGACCTAAACCCTATTGAGCATCTGTGGGGCATCCTCAAATAGAAGGTGGGGGAGTGCAAGGTCTCTAACATCCACCAGCTCTGTGATGTCATCATGGAGGAGTGGAAGAGGACTCCAGTGGCAACTTGTGAAGCTCTGGTGAACTCCACGCCCATGAGGGTTAAGGCAGTGCTGGAAAATAATGGCGGCCACACAAAATATTGACACTTTGGGCCCAATTTGGACATTTCCACTTAGGGGTGTACTCACTTTTGTTGCCAACGGTTTAGACATTAATGGCTGTTTGTTAATTTGCTGTCCCCCTCAAAATAACTCAACACTGTTATACAGGCTGTACACTTACTACTTTACATTGTAGCAAAGTGTCATGTCTTCAGTGTTGTCACATTAAAAATATAATAAAATATTTACAAAAATGTGAGGGGTGTACTAACTTTTGTGAGATACTGTAAGTACACTGAATTTATCTATATAACACATATTTTTCTGATAATCACTGCCTGTTTCTTACTAAACATTTGAAACCCAGGAAACTTATATATACCTTGAAGTCCTTATCACTGTTCTTTTTATACCAGCTGGACTCTTCTTCCTTCTCAACCCCAACTGTGATAGGTAATTAATCATGTTAGATAAAGTCATTAGTAGATGATTTTTTCCATTTGATTTATGCTTCAGATACATACGTTTCAAGTTCAATTATCTAACATTTCCACTCATAATTTTTAATAACTACCAATTAAGATTATGTATATTTATATGTGTATTTTTGCATTAACGTTAGAGACATTAGTAACATGAGACATAAGCAACGTCACTTTAAAGTCCATTCTCAGGATTCAACGTAATTGTGGCTTAAAATCCCTTAGTAAATATGGTCTACAATCTTATGACAACATCCTCATAGTACGTATATATCTGTCTTCAGCACGTCAGGATACAAATCACTGTAACTCCTGCATCTGAACGCTAATCCAAAGTAAAACAGGACATAAGGAGTTTTCCTTGCAATTTCATGGGCTGTTAAAACACTCCCCACCCCTTCAATCTATAGACCGTGTACCGAGCAAATATAATTAATGCTACTCCCTAATATTCCAAAGAATGAGCTGACCTTGTCTATTCTATAGTATAATTCCTGCTCCTTCCAGCCTCAGCGCAGGTGTTTACTTAAGTGCACTAGTATTGCGTGTTCAGACGTACATCATGCTCAGTGAGTCATGGGATTTAACAGCCTTGAGGAAAGGTTAAAGGAACTCATCTGATGTCATGGGAGGTGTTTCAGCTGCTCAAGCAGATTTGCTGTGGTGTGGATCAATATTAATCCCAGGTCTCTTTTAAGTATAAATATGGTATAAATGATCTCTGAGGCTCTTTAGGTCTTTGGGCTAGATTTAATTAAGGATGAAGTAAAGGGAGTGCACATTAATATGCTAGGATTTGCTGCACTCACATTTATTGAGGCCCTTGAAATCAGTGAAACTTAAATCCAATTTAAATGAAACCTGCACGTAGTGATGTCCAGCAGGTGACCAATGGGCCAATTCTGTGCCCATAAGGGAGGCCTAGCCCCCTCCTCTTTCATAATCTTTTTAGCTATACTAACAGGACATCCATTCATAGACCCCTCTTCAATTGGGCAATTTTAAGTTACTGGAGCCCGTAATGGAGCCCGTAATCTAATTTACCTATTTATTTGGCGTCTTTTAGCGAGCCTCAAACGATCTATGGGTTACAGACTGAAAATCCCTGCAGTTGTCAAAATCATAACTTACAGCCCATTTAAGCCTTTGATCTTTCAAGCCTGCAAAAGTTACAATCGCAAATCGCTATTCAATTGCTACAATTCCTGAAGCATGCAAATGTTTTCACACCCGTATATGGCAAATGTAGAAGAAAATCCTACGAGTAGCAAATAGGAGTCGCAAGGGGGTTTAACCCTTGTTCGTAGCACTGTAAATGCAAAAATAAAATCAATACTGTACTTTTAAAGACAGGGAAAGCCATGAAAGACATTAGAATTAATTGTACAACAGTCTCATGCTCACAAATTTGCAATAAAAAAAATAAAAAAATAATGTTTTATTTTGATTTCATATCAATCTCGGGAATCAATGAGTTAATACATATCAGGCTACTCACATGGACTAAAACAGTATCGTCCTTCACTTTATTTATTTTGTACAATGCCGAATTGCGAGTCTGATCGCATATCAGATCTCAAAACACTTATTGATTGATGTGTGTCATAGTAGCCCTGGACTTTGGACTATTTGCTGGACTCTTTTGAGCTTACTGTGACTTACTATGTACTCCTGCATTTCAGACTAAGCAGGAAGGACTACAATTTATATTGTATCGTTATCTGTTTTTATTCTTTTAAGTTAATCCCATCTCCCATGTGCTCAATTCAAGGTCTAGACAGCATTATGTTTATTAGAGGTGCAAGACAGGATGCTACTGCTAGACTCCCTGTGGGGTAAATTTCCTGTAATTATCTGTCACTCCCTCTCATTGTTGTATTGTATACACCCCTTGTGTCCTACCCCCTTTCAATATGTTGGAATTTTCAAAATAAATCAGTTGCTTTTGGATCACATAGATAATGATGTGTATCCTTGGAGTTAATTTCTCCTGGTATCATGGTTGTTACTCTGGTAACTACCTATCTCCAGCCCAGCTCTATTCCTGCTCCCGAAAAGGTCTGAGGTTACTGGGGAGTGTCTGGCTAAGGTCCTGCTGACTTACAGAGGGGATTCCAAATGGACCAAAAATGATACTGCGGGTAGGGTCGTCTCTACTAAGCCTTCTCAAGCCCTACAAGAAGAGCAGATTTTTACAATGTGTAACCTCCATGTTTTACTGACGTTTATGATGACCGTCTCATTTACTATTGGTTGTTTCTAAATTGGTAGTTACGGCCTTGCTTAATTGATCATGATCACGCTCTGAAATGCTGTTTATGACTGCATGGTTTACGGTTTCGGCTTTCGGCCCGTAACTTGCAGGCTTGTTCAATTGAATCGCTCTGTAATTGTAGCAAATTTCAAACCTGCAGACATATGCCTGTATAACATAATCTGCAAGCTTGCAATTGAATAAGGCCCATAGTGTTCAGGGAATGTGTACTAGGACTTGAGTAGCACTTCTGCTGTTGCTGTTTAGTTGTTCAGTCATGTGTGACTCTCCGTGACCCTGTGGAGCACAGCACGCCAGGCACCTCTGTCATCCACTGCACCACTGAGCTCCATTAAGCTCATGTTTATTGCTCAAATGTCCTCATCTATCTCCCCTTCTTCATGTGCTTTCAATTTTTCCCAGCATTAGAGTTTTCTCTAGGGAATCCTGTCTTCTCATGATATTGCCAAACTATTTAAGCTTCAGCCACATGATCTAACCTCCCAACGAAAGGTTTGTCATGATTTCATGTAGTATTTATTTATTTTCATCTTCTTGCAGGCCAAGGGACTCTAAGCAGTTGTCTCCAACATCACAATTCAAAGGGGTCAATTCTACGTCGCTAACAACTTCTTTATGGTCTAGCTCTCACATCCATATGTTACTACTGGGAATACCATAGTCCTAACTATGATAGTGTAATATATTTACTTTTTACTAACTCATCCAAGCTTGCCATAGCTTTCCTCCCCAGAAACAAACATCTTGTAATTTCGTGGATACAGTCACCCTCTGAAGAGATCTTGGATCCCAGAAAATAAAAATAAAAATGGATCCACTTCTTCCCCATCTATGGGGAACAAAGATTGCTGTTTGGCACAATCTTTGTTTTTTTAACATTGAGCAGCAGCAGGGGCAGGCCTACCAGTGGTGCACGTGGTGCAGCACATCAGGACCCCCTTTGGGGGGCCCAGTGCCATAAAAAAAAAATCTGAAGTGTAGGGGCTACCTGGGGCCTCCCAGCCCAACCCACCAAAACCCACTGAGACCCCCCTGGGACCCCACTGTGCCTCCTTGACCACACACACACCCCTAGCCTGAAATTTGTGTAACTCCAACAGGTGCTAGTGTGGAGCAGTTCAGCACCCAGAGGATGTGTATCAGGGAAGAGGGTAAGAGATCAAGGGCTGCAAAGTGGCAGCAAAGTACAGGAGGATGGATTATGTGAGAAACAAAGTAGTTAGGGACGGGTGCAATGTGAAGTGGGTGCTCATAGGGGTTGGGTGCTGTACTGGGATGAATGCCTATTATGACCTGCCCATTCCATGCATGGTATAGCTGACAGCTTCACCGCCACAAGGAGGGGCAGAACTTCTAGTGATATGCTAATATGATTCTTCAAATTGGGCACCCTTTATGATCTGATTGTAAAAATAGCAGGCAGGTTAATACAAAATATAAAGTTTACATTAAACATACTTTCCTTTCTATATTATTCAGAAGCAGTTTGCATTTGAATACATGTCAGTTGTAAAATAATATTAAACTTTCAAGGCTTGTTCATAACATAATTAACAGGATCAACACACTAGTGCAGCTGCCATGTTTGTAGGTTTGGCACCTTAATCCTCGGTTATTAAAGTTTTGTTCTGACAGCTTTTATACCTTATAAGTTTATTTAGCCTGGCATTGTTAGTATATACAAATTGACACACAGCACTGTAGGAAATAGTTTTGCACGTCAAAGTAAGACTGACCATTTGCAATTATCCTCCCAATATGGCGTGATAGCAGCCATTAAAAACTGGAGATGGACAGAACTGTTTAAATCTCTTAACAACATTGTGGGTTTCAAAAGACTGAATATGAATACAGGTTTGGACTTTGGTCAAGTATAAAGTAAACAAATACAAAAATAACTTATAGGCTTAAAATATACATCAAATATTCAGTTACAGATTTTGAATTCATATATGTATTTACTTTAATTCCTAGAAAAAGTATAATTTGAGTTAAATTATATAACTCCAATGAGAAGAATTTAATAGCACTAATTATTGGTCATTTAGGACTTGTCCAATAGAATGCCTTTTAATGGATTTCCTTTTAAGCACTAAAGTTCTCCCCATGAGTAGCCTGAACAATATATCTAAAAATGTTATTTTTGAAGCCTTTATCAGGCTCAGCTTGCACCTAGCTTTCTAAGCTGTTAGCAATTACTATACCAGGTTAAATAACAATAGAGTGTTTTTAAATTTCTAAACAGTTTTTCAACATTTTACTTTTGGGCTGTTAATAAAAAGGCTTAAATAAAAGAGTACATGTAGAGAAGTTTACATAATGAAAATGGCTGTTTAGCCTTTTTTTCTGACCAATGTAGGAGAAGGTAGGGAGCTGGCATTTTTTTTGTTGTCCTACAAGTTTAGAATTCTGGGTTAATGTTAGTTTGGATTAAGGATTTGATTAAAGGTTGTTGGTAATAGTAGGTATGGTATGGTTAGGTGTTAGATTATGATGTGGTTTAGAGTTAGAGTTGGGTTTTTATTTAGGATTGGGGCTAGGAATAAGATTGGATCATGGTTGAGGTTAGAACTAAGATTGGTGTTGAGGCTAGGACTTTGACTAGAGATGGAATAAACAATAGATTTGGATTAGGAAAGGCCCTGGGATTAGGGCTGTTATTGGTGTTATGGTTAGGTATAGGGGTTGGGGTTCAAGGTTAGGATTGGGATTTAGCATAGGATTCGGTTTATGGGCTATGGCTGAAGTTAATTTTAGATATGGAGTTAGGGTTACAGTTGAGGTTAGGGTTAAGATTTGAGTTAAGGTTGGTGCTAGCGTTGATGATAAATGCTAGGTTTCGGTTGTACAATCCTATAACCATTGAGGCCATTATGGAACCCCATGGTACCTAAACATAATCCCCTACCATGGGGGTTCACATGGATCCCAATGGCGCCCTAACTGTTATCATAGCAGTCCTTATAGATCCCTGTGGATGTTATCCCCTGTGGAGGTCCCCAAGACCAATAATCCCCAACACCACCTGTCCAATTATATAAAATTACACCAAAAAAAAAACTACTACAGAAAAACATACAGAAAAAAAAAAAGGATTTACATAACATTCCCTAATACATAACAATAAAAAAGTTACAAATAAAATATTACAATTAAAATAAAAAATAAAATTTCCAAAACATTAAGCATGTTGGGGGGGGGGGGGCAGGATTATACTTATCCTCCCTTTTGACAACCCTCCAGTGATGATTTGCGATGCCTTGGTCCCCAATCTTTGTCCCTCGATTATCCGGCACATCCATGTTGATTGGAGCAGTCGGTCCTCTTCGATCTTGCTTGAAGATCCTTGGCTCGTCATCTTCAGGTTTAGGGCTACAGATGAGGGTAAGTGTAGGATCGGATTTAGAGGTAGTGTTAAGGCTACGGTAGGTGTAAAGACTCGTATTGTGGTCTGGTTTGCAGTGAGTGTTAGGGATACATACACAGGTTGGATCTACAATTGGGATTAGGGCTACCGTTGAGGTTGGTATTAGGACTTGGATTGTGGTCAGGGTTGAGGTCTTGGGTAGGTTTGGCATTAGTCTTAGAGGTAAGCAAGTGTGGGAAAGAAAAATAATTCCAAATTAACAGCTATATCCAAAAATAATTGTTAAACTGGATCAAACATGTACCAATAACAGATAGACTCTGCAGGCTCCACAACTTATACATCTTGTACATCGATTTTTATAATTTTTCCTTTAATGCTTCGTTTTGTTGGGTTTCCTTTTTAATAATTTTGTTACTGTTGGGATAATCCAATCAAGCATTTGCATAACAATGTAATATTCTGGGCACTTTGGAACACATTGTTTTAAAATATAATAAAAAGAAAATAACTTGTGCATTTACCTGACATTTATAAAAATAGATTATAAAAGGAACTAATAAAAACGCTTTATTCAGAGATATTTTGTATGATAATACTGTTTTATGGATGGAAAGTTATATTTGTTATCTCTAAACCACACTCAGTTGTCAAAACATTACTCTATTTTTCTGCCATATTATATTGTGATTCCATAGGGATTCCTTCAACAAATCTAAACATGTTAGAGATTTACTGCTGTTTAAGAAAAGTGTTACATTTGGTAAGAGTTTTAGAAGCTAACACCGATAGCAGCTATGTAAACCATGAGCATAGATGGATTTTTAGAGAAAATATTAAATTTAATCAACTGTGCTTGGGGAAGTGTTTGTTGACACAGAGCCAATAGGTTGGTGATTCTATTGTTACTCTTCCATTTATCACAATAGTTTGGCACTCTTTCAATAAAACTGAATATAGATTTTATGTTAATCCTGTTACCATCCCAGGTGAATGATGTTACAAATATTAAACTTTTGTTGTCCTTTAATGGATGCAGGAGGGAAGCAAATATTAGAGAAGGAACTTGAACAAGAGATAATGTTCAGATCTATTTGAGGAAGTAGTATTCAATAGTCTATTTAAAGGACAAAGGCCAGGATTAACTAATTGTTGCTGTACTCGTGAAAGATTCTCAATAATCACCGGGGGTATTTACTAATTCATCATGGGCATTCATTCAGCATTGCATGTATATTTTATACTTGCATAAAATAATTTAACTTATATTAGGAAAGGGCCTGGGATTAGGTCTGTGATTGGTGTTATGGTTAGTTATAAGAGTTGGGGTTCAAGTCTAGGATTGTGATTTAGTATTTATGGTATATACAGGCTATGGCTGAAGTTAATTTTAGATATGGAGTTAGAGTTACCATTGAAGTTAGGATTAAGATTTGAGTTAAGGTTGGAGCTAGGGTTGATGGTAAATGCTAGGTTTGGGTTGTACAGTCCTATAACCATTGGGGCCATTATGGAACCCCATGGTACCTAGCAGTGTATTAATAAGAGAATATTAGGTTTATTATTTTATATAATCATAAAATGTGTTGCTCTACAGAATAGTAAAATGTTTTAGACTTCTATGAAGCCTCTAAGTATAACCATGGGTGTCCTTATGGATCCTCATGGCACCTAACATTAATTGTTACCATAGGGGGCCATATGGACCCTCATGGTATACAATCCTATAACCATTGTGGCCCTTACGCAATCCCATGGTATCTAAACTTAACCCCCTAAGATTTGAGTTAAGGTTAGAGTTAGAGTTGATGGTAAAGGCTAGGTTTGGGGTATGCATTCCTATAACCATTGGAGCTATTATGGAACCCCATGGTACCTAAACTTAACTACCTAACATGGCAGTTCCTATGAATCCCAATGGCACCCTAACTATTACCATAGGGGTCCTTATGGTCTCTGTTGATGCTATTAGCTAAGTGTCCAGCAGAGAACTAACAATGGGAAGCTCACAGCTGGAGAGCAGACAGGCAGGCACCCAGAAACAATGGGATGGCCTGAAGGCTTCTCAGCCTTCATAGCATGGGCACAGGAGAACCAAGGTGCTTTCCCCTGGAGATTCAGACCCCAAATGGATTAGTTGGCCCCGCCTAGTGGGTGGACCTGGGGAGGAGTCTCATGGTTCCCACGTAGGGACCCTGCCTGATTGGCCAGAGGCAGTTAGGGGCTGACTAAAGGTAGCCCCTTCCTGGTAAATATGTATGCCTGTTTAAAAGATGTTGTTTTCCAAATAAAGTCGTTCATAATTTTCATCAAGACGTTGCGTGCAGGTGTATTATTGACCCAGGGGCATATGCTGGCAGAGGAGATCGTTTCTGACTCCCTGCCAGGTTTTTCCAGGCACACTACCTTAAGCTGGGACTTATGCTCTTGCATCCGCAAAGAAGGTCCATTGGTCTGAGTCACCCAAATCTTAGGTCTAAAACCTACAGGAGATAAGAGGACTAGGATCCTCTATACTCCATCATCATTGTAGGTTGTGACAGGTAGTATTATGCCTGAATACATGAATTAATTCTATGCTGTAAATGTACTAACAGTGTGCATTGCAAGCGACGAGCACTGTAGAATTAACCCCAGACAAACAATAAAAATCAAAGATGTCACACTAGAAAAATAATTTATTGGTGAGATAAAGTTTTCAGCTATTTAGTGCCAATTGTGATGTATAAAATCTACGTTTTTTTAATAGCCCCGCCATATCTCACTGCAAAGTTTGAAACAAGAAAAATTAGTAGGCAAGAAAGTCAAAATTAACTTCCTTCCTTACAATAAAGTCTAATAATGGATGAACAGTGGAACATATTATTGTGAAAGAATTGTCAACATTTAAACTTCCATCCACTGAATAAGGGAATACGTCACCTATTCACATATATTAAGCATCAGGTATACCCCCGACAAAAATGTAATAATTACATCAAGTCTATCATAAGACGTAAAGCCAGGAATAAAACTAATATATATATAAGTACCATTGACTATTGAGTACTAGGGTGAATTTAGGGTGACAACTAGCATTTTACTTCCTCTAGGTTGATAATATTTTAATAAAATTCTATTAAAAGTTAAATAAATATTGATTTAGTAGAGTCTTTTTGGCTGTGGTAGAGTAGTATATACTCTCAACAGCTATTGGTTCATTATACATGGTATAACTTCACCGGGTTTGTTGTGATACATCATTGCTGATGTACCAACTATTGGAGTTTTGCCAACCACGCTGTGCATGCCTGACCTCTGTAACATGCGTGTGCTACACCGATCATGATGTGTAATGGGTTGGATAGGGGGTGTTTAGACGGTGCTGCATCGGGTATTACTGCTCCTAATCATGAATCTAATTATAATACGAGTGATTTAATAATGCACGATGAGCCGCAGTAGATTGCAGCTCATCAAGCATGTTTAGTAAATTACACCCCTATAACTTTACTTCCAAGTAACTTTTTATATTATAGCTGAGCCTTCACAATGAGGGTGTGTTTTATGTTTTTGTAAAATGCTACCTGTGATCACCAATATCTTTTCTTCTCTAAATCAATATACTTATTATTATTATTATTAAGAGTAACTTGTCCATCATAAATGATGGTATTATATGATATCTTTAATTGTTTTGTCTCTCTTTGTGCTGTCTCTCTGTGCATTCTCTCTCTCCATGCTCTCTCTCTGTGCCCTCAGTCTCTCTCTGTGCCCTCAGTCTCTCTCTCTATCTCTCTATGTGCCCTTTCTCTCTCTCTCTGTCCTCTCTCTCTCTCTTTGCTCTCTGTGTGCCCTCTTTCTCTCTGTCCCTATGCTCTCTCTCTGGTCCCTCAGTCTCTCTCTATCTCTCTGTGTGCCTTTTGTGTCTCTCTCTCTCAGTGTCCTCTCTCCCTATCTATGCCCTCTTTCTGTGCCCTAGTTGTCTCTGTGCCCTCTTTCTCTCGCTGTGTGCCATATCTCTGTGCCCTGTCTCTCTCTGTGACCTCTTTATCTTGCTGTGTGCCATGTCTCTCTGTGCCCCCTCTCTCTGTGCCCTCTGTTTCTGTGTGCCCTTTCTTTCTCTGCCCTCTGACTCTGTGTGCCATCTGTCTCTCTTTGTGACCTTTGTCTCTCTCTCTGCCCCTATCTTTGTGTCCTCTCTTTGTGCTCTCTCACTCTCTCTCTAACCCACCCTCCCCTCCATATCCCTGTGCACACACGATTTCTCTCAACAAATCGTTACAACCGTGCTTGCGAGCTACAACTCTATTCGCCGTATTTAGTAGCAAGTATAACATCTGAGTGTGCCTGCGCAGAGCGCGCCACGCAGGCGTTACACACTTATTATTATAGTGGATTATTTATTATTAGCATTATTATTATGTTGAGGATGAAGCAGAACATTTTCCGCTGCTCCAATTAATATGTGGCAATTAGTACTTTCAACAAGGCTTATGGAAATCTCATTCATTTATAAGATTCATTATTTTTGATAAATAAGCTGAAAAAAGTCAATAGCTGCACCTAGTAAAGAATAATTACATAGAATAATAAATTTATTTTAAAAACTGTTTTTATAGTTTTTATTTTCTGAAAGCATTGGCAAATTGTTTTCAAAAGAGTATATTGTAATTATAGTTTTTACCTCTTAATCAAACAGCCACTAAGGACAGTTTGTTATATATTGCTAATGTTGACAATAATTGCTAATTACCTCTGGGGCACTGAATCTATTGACTTCAATGGAAAGCCTGGATATATATTTATAGAGTGTTTTCCTTCCATATTTGTCAAGTCTTGTCCAAAGGGCAATGCTGTCATGTTTGTTGGTTCCATCCATTAAATCTCACATCTTATCTCCAACTGCTTGGAGTAACTGGGGTAATAATGAGATCTTGAGACATATTTATGGCCATCTATTTTTCATGCTCCATTTCAGTTGCAGCATGGTGTATTCCAAGAAATAGTTTTCATCTGAATGCAAAGCAAGAGATTCATAGTAGGCACCCATCATTAACGACTTGCTGGTTATCCCTTTAAATATACAACACAGAAAAATAGATAAAAATCACTGTATTTAGTCATTTTTTAAAAATAAATACCTAAAATTCTATTTTATTTATGATCACATTTTGTAATTCATTGACAGAAGTTATTTTTGAAATGTAAATTAAAGTGTCATTGAATAAAAACAAGTTTCTTTTTTTAGAGCTTTGTGTTCATTAATATATCCACTCCATTATCTCTGCCATGAAAACCAACAGCCCTATTAAATTAGCTGAATGTGTAAAACTGCAGTCTGTAAGACTAACGGCTATTAAATTGGCCACTGCCGATCTGCGGGTTATGTACAAAAAAAGCCTATGGGACATGGAACGTGGAACTTCGTGGCCACAAATCCTTTGTTCTGTCAAGCCCGTAACTGTTATGTTTCCAATTTAGCTATTAAATTGCAACTAATTCACTGGCGTTCAACCCTGTAACACGCAAATGGAGCCAAGAAGCCAACGGGTACCAGAGAGGACCTGCAGCGGGGTAAAGTCCAATCCGTAGCACTGTAAATGCACATATACACACACTACGGTACTTAAATTAAAAGGGAAAGTGATGTTAGGTCTTAGAATTAATAGCACAATATTCTCAAGCTCGCAAATCTGCAAAACTTTTAATTTCCGTGTTAGATCGATCCCGGCAATAAATGTGTTAATACATATAATGGAACTCGCATGTGATATAATGCAATATTGTTAAAGCTGTAAATATGATATTCTATCTCGAATGTGGGTCAGATCGTAACACGTAATTGAAACCGGTAAGACTTTGTAATCCAACCTCCATTTTCCATTTTTCAGTGATGTTTCCATTGGCTCAATCTAAACCCCTAACTACAGTTTTGACTAATTGATCACTTTCACGGCCGCGCATCCAACGGTCGACAAATGATTTACGGGTTTGTGTCTCAAGCCCGTAACTTGTGGCCTGTTCTAATTTAATAGCTATGTAACGTGGCCAAATTTCAAGCCTGCAGCCCTTGCAAGCTTCCCGATGCCGCTACGGGCTTCTAATTTAATAGGGCTGCAAGTACAGTACATCAGCATGACCATTGGCATAAAGATGTGTCTGGTGTGTTATGGTCCATGTAGTCTCAAAGAGTCGGACATGACTGAATGACAAAACAACAACAAGAGAAGTGCATAAGATAGTTGTTAGAAATTCTGCTAGTGTCTAGGGGCTAATGTGCTAGTTATCCTTTCCAATGAGTGTAAGAAGAACCAGGTGCATAGCAGGGAAAGCAGGACTTTGTCCTGGCAGGGAAATGTCAAATGCTAAATGTTGAACTCAGTTTCCAATGAGGCCAAAAATCCCACCTTCTATTTCTAATGGGGGGAAAAAAATGGCAGAGTACATGCCCTAAAGCTTTTTTTTTATTTAATAAAAGTTGTTCATAATTTTAAAAATATTTTATTCCAGGCTACTGGATTTAAATCTCATTGATGTTTTCATCTACCACTGCTCACTTTAGTATTGAAAATATTGTAACAATATATATCCATGTGCTTGAACAATTTTTTTGTACTGGCACTACAGGGTTCCATATACTTACCTAAACGGACACTGTAGTGCCATATTTTCAGTACTCTGTTTTAAAGAATTATGGATAATATTAGACAGCATGCTTTTAGAAAGTAAAAAAATAAAGACAACCTTTAACAAAACTCCTATTATATTAATTAACATGAAGCCTTGGCCATCTCCACTATTGTCGTATAAAGTCTTCCCATTCTGTTATCTCAACTACTGACGCTTCCTGCTTGAAGGGCATATAAGCCAAGTGTCAGCAATTCACTGAGGTCCCCAACTACTTTACATAAAACATATACTCACAGATGGGGGAGGTAGTAGAAAACTACAATGGAGATGGATAGGACAGCATACTATTGCATATATAATTATTACATTTAAAGGTTGTTCTTATTTTTTTATCTAACATGTTGTTAATTTTCAATACTAGTTCTTTGAAACTGAATTCTAAAAATCATATTATGTTTTTTTTTCATTTATGAAACTGATTTTAAGAAAAAAACTTGAATTACAACAATTAAAACCTCCCTTGGAAGGGGTTAAACTACTGGGACACATTCAGTAGGAAGAATGATAGCTGTGGGGGGCATTTACATGTAAGGAGTGATAGCTGCTGGGTGCTTTGCATAGTTTCCATGAAGATCCTATGTATACTGAGAGCGGTTGAACCAGTTTGCATGCTGGGCTGGGGCAGATCTGAATACATAGCATCTAAAAAGAAACAGGAGCAGCAAAAATGTGACAAGGTGTTGATAGGACAGAATATAAATGCAACCATCAATCATTCCTCACAATGAATATATTGCATACATTAATATAACGTACGCCCCAAAATCAACCTGGAAGTTGCCGGTTAAAAATTAGGTTACTGAATTATGTCACCCTATTCTAATTTAGATGTGTACCGTAAAACCTTATTTCCACATATTAGGGTACAGGGGTGTGTGGGAGATACAGATTAGGGGTACTCAGGTGAACTTCTCACTCCTTTAATTCACTTCATCTCTCTATGTTCCCATCTGTCTACATTTACTCTTAATTCCTCTGCTGTCTCCACTCTTTCTTTCCATATGTCTTTCTTTCATTCTTCTTCCTCCCTCCATATGTCTCTTTCTCCCCAGTTTCTCCCCATTTCTTTCAACCATATTCTCTCACACTATAATCGCATCACTTTTATTCATTCTTCCTGCTCTTTTCCCTAATTCTCTGTGTCTCATTTCCCCTTCCTTCTCTGTTACCCTTCTTTTCACATCTCCCCACCACCATTCTTTCCAGTCTCTCATAATCCCACCCCTCTCCCTCCTATGTTTCTCTCCTTATAGCCATTCTCTGTTATTCTTTAGCCTTCTAACTTTTTTTAGCCCATATTCCCTGTGCCTTTTTCTGACAGTCCCCTTCATTATTTCTCTCCCTTGTTCCTTACCTGTCTCTATCCTTCACTCTTCCATCAATCCCCCTTTTTATGCCTCTACCTCTCACTCATCTATCTCTCTCCTTTCTCTCCTGTTACTCCCCCTTCTTCCTTGCCTCTCCCCTTCCACTTGTCTTCCTTATCTTCCTTCCACTCTCATTCCATTTCTCTCACTCTCTCTATTCTTGTCTGTCTTTACTTCCTTTTCCCTGTATCTCTCAACCTTCCTCCCTGATGTACCACCCAATACATTGAGGGGCACAGTGGGCAAGACACACTAAAGGGTGAAGTACTGTAAGAATCTCTCCATTGCTATGGAATATATTTAAAATCACCAAGAGGCCCCTAATGCTGAACCTTTCAGTAGATATGACATTTCCAATGCTAACTGTCAATCACTGATTACAGGTTACAACACATACTATAGATGTGAACATCATGCTCCACCTGGTAAGTCTTCTAGATTGTCTGTATATAAATCAATACCTCAAATCTTGTATATTTTGGCCAACAATGAATAAAAAATAAAAAAAAACATTTATATAGGACATAAAATTAATTTAATATTTTTTTTTTTACACAGAGAGCCATATCTACTAAGCTATGAGAGCTCTTAAAGATGTAAGACCTTAAGTAACTTTGGAATATAGGGTCTGGAGAGTTCACCAAGTTTCACATTTGAGTACTTCTTCGCGAATAGGTCACATTTTGTTAGGTGAGATATTTTCACTAGTAAGGTGAGATTTCTTTGTTACATGGAACCTGTCTTCTCAAATTGGAGAGACCGCTTTAGGGCAGGATTTACCAAAAGTCACATTACTTTTGGAATATTTTAAAATATGTTTAAAACCTGTATGAATGCAGACAAATACTTGAACAACAAAAAACGTCCCCAAGCTACAGAAAGTGTCTTCACAACATAGCTCTGGGTAGTAATTACTGGATCTATATATGTTGCAAGTTGCGACACATTGAAGGCTTTAAAACATGTATCTGTGAGACCGTCGTGTCTGTCTCTTTTACATTCTATGATTGTATCTTTTAATACACCTATTATATTGCACTAAATTACCACCATGTGAAGAAATGCAAATAGTAACATTTTGTTAAAGCTATATCTTTAGTGTCAGTGTGGTGGAAAACTAGTTATTATGTCACAAAGCAATGTTATGTATATTATTAGCAAGACATATGGAAATAACCAAATCCATTGTGTTTACGTATTACAAACATTAACATATACCGTACTCTGTTCAAAGATTTAAGAAATTAAACATGTATATAATGCATTTAAATTTATTTAATTTTTTGTGTAATGTAATAACATTTATAAATAAAAAAAATAAAAATAATGCATTTAAATTTTTAAGCATTAGAAAAGGTTTTTTTTGTATGAAAAACAAGTGGTCTATAGTGTTGAAAAATTAGAATTGAGTCAGGGAGGAATTGTTCTCCCCTCCTCTGTCCAGATATGTTACAGCAAATAGAGATGCTCTGAACCATTGTGTTGAACAACAGCCAGCCCTTGGTCCTCAGGGACAAGGAGAACTTAACACATTATACATACCTATACATACAGAAGAACCTATAAACAGGCAACTATATTCTATTCAAGAAGGTAGGGGGGAAAAAGAAGCGTAAGGCCACTTCCTAGTGCAGATGATCTCAATGTCATTTAATAAAAATAAAATACACAATCTCAAATAAACTCACATTGCACAGAAGTAAGTGTAAATCGCTCTTGAACATCCACTGGTACGACAATACAGGTCCCAAATGGAACAGTGAATCACAACGGTGATGAAAAAATAAAATAGAATAAAATAGTACTTTTAAGTTCCCAGGGTGTATGCTTGACTAAAATGCTGATGTGGATCTTCTAACCAAATACCGCTATTGGGATCTATCACAGACCCCTAAAATCAGGCAAACACACTACCCAGGTTGGTTAACTTTGGTTCATAGTCACTCAGAAAGAAATATAAGGGACTGGGTTTATAGAATCACTTACCACACAACAGCACAACTTTCCACTGCAAAACTCCCCTTAGTTAAATAATAAAACTAAAATTTAAAAAAAATTATAATAATAATAATAATTAAAAATGGAGATCCCACGAATCCCATAATCAATCTGTGTATCAAACGCGTTTTGCTTTCCAGTATAGTTTTCTTAATGATATATAATAATTCAATATAATTCTGTGTGTATCACTCAAGAAAAGAGATAATAACAATCATATTCTATTCAAATCAGTACAAAGCTAGAAGAGAGTTCAGTAAATCACATAAAGTAACACTGTGTTAAACATGTTCTGCATCTCACAGCTGGTCCCCATGAGCAGTGGGAGGTGTCTACCCCATAATCCAGACCCCCCAAAAAAAGATAAGCAAACACAATGGGTGAATTTACTAAGCATCTCATGTTATCGCCTGGTTGTTGTTCAGTCATTCCATAGTGTCTAACTCTCCGTGACCCTATGGACAGCAGTACACCAGGCAGATATATCATTATGTCGCTGGTTTGTGCTTATCTATAAGGTTTCCTTGCCACTCTGACCCCAATCAAGGTCATGTTCATTACTTCAGTGACCTCATCTATCCATCTCAGACTCTGTCTTCTCATGATATGGCCAAAATATTTGAGCTTCAACCTCATGATCAAACCTTCAATTGAACAGTTTGTCTTGATTTCCTGAATTATTTATTGGATCTTCTTGCCATCCAAGGGACTCTAAGAAGTTTCTCCAACACCATGATTCAAAGGCTTAAATTCTGTGGTGCTCAGACATCTTTCTTGTCCAGCTCTCACATCCAACTATACGGACATTTGTTGATAATTTTAGTTTTACAAGCTTGCCCAAGCTTGCCACAGCTTTCGTCCCCAGAAGCAAATGTCTTCCTATTTAGTACAGTTCATTAAATCACTAGTTTATAAAGAAACTGGATAGTCTAAACAATGTGGCTTCATTTTGAAGCTGACTTGGTTTGTGTCTTGAACAATTCTTATCTATTATATTGTTTTATTATAGTTTGTACGAAGTAAGTTCTCTGTCTTACTACTCTCTTATTCTAGTGTAATAAAAATAAAAGATAAATAAAACAATGACATTTGGGTGGAGGTAAGCCCAGAAAGTCAACAAATAAAGTTTGTTACATTTTCCTAATAACTTCCTTTAAATGACCACTGATGATGAAATATAAATATTTGAAAAAATGTAGTCTAAGAGCATAAGGCAGTTTTAATGTGATAAAGCTTGTTTTTATGAAGACAATAAGTTTTGATTTTTCTGCTAGCCCTTGGAGGCATCCATGATACGTTGGTTGGAGTTTGACATGTATGAGAAGGCCGTTTTCTGAAAGACCAGGGCTTGTAGTTTATATTTTGACTGCTTGCTCCTGCATATTGGGGAAAAGTGGGTAGGCATCAAATACTTACAGCTCCAATAATACTACAAACTAGGAAATTGGCCGTCAATTTTTTTTTGACGGGATTAAAACAGTAAGGCTAGCAATGCTGTTTGCCACACAATGTGAGGCTTTTGCTCCCCTGAGCACCTTCGGCGCTCATCGCGAGCCCTGCACTGAGCATCTTTGGAGCTCATTGCGTGGCTTGCAATTGCGAGCCTCTCCCCCCGTGTACTTCAACTTTCCTGCTTTGCATTAATTACCTTCGGCGCTCATCGCAAGCCCCACACTGAGTGCCTTCGGTACTCATAGCTGGGCTCTCAATGAGCGCCTTCAGCGATAATTGAAAGCCTCTCACGCGGTGCTCATCATATTTACACTATAAGATTGTAATGTAAGTAATATATTTTTTAAATAAATTACTACATGAAGTGCATTGGAGCTCCTGGGCTCCTGCGTTACTAACATCGTAAATATTCCGAACAGTCGCAAAGATCCACAAGTATATATGTGATCACCCTGCCTGCTCCCTCTTCCCCTACCCCTCCGCACATTTATAGATAAGATAAGCACACACCTTAAATCCTGAGGTGCTGAAGTCAGACAAGATGGATTATTCTATACACATTAGAGGGCCATTGCTATAATGTTTTTATATTTTACTGTATTGAAGAACTAAACTTGAAAATATGCACCATGTTTTTGGAATTTTGGAAACATAATACACCCTTTAATTTATTTGTTTTATGCAAATCAGCTTCCTGAAGTGGGAGGGGACATTGAAAATAGAAAACAATGGCTCTGTCTGCGCATAGTGAATGTGGCAGTCATAACTACCAGTGCTCTAAGCACATCTAGCCGGAATCTAATTACTTTACATGAGAAAATAGCAGACAATAGCAGACAGGAAAATACATTGGACCTCTATAGAAAAGAATAATTGCATGTAGTTGGATGTTGTAAATGTGGTTTTTGTTTATTGCTTTCTAAAAACTGTTTGCCTTAGTTATTTCATTGCCCAAATAGAAAAAATTGACCATATTGGTTCCCTAAGATTTCCTCTAAAAATGTTTTATGCTCTTGGTGCAGCAGGTGCAAAACACCAGGCCCCCTGAAGAAAACAGGTCTCTCAATCTATTATAGTAATTATTTTAATGGAAAGGTGATCTGATCACTCTAGGGGTGATTTGAAGACCCACATATATTTTTGTCTCCCCTTCTTGATCACTACCTTGTCATGGTGAAGAAGCTTGTATACTTCAATGAAGCTGTGAGCTATACCATGTAGGCTCATCCAAAATGGTCAGGTCATAGCAGAGAGGTCCACTCAAAAAGGAGCTGGTAACCCACTCCAGTATATTTGCCATGAAAAACTTCTGGATTTGCACAACCACACATAAGATGTGCCTGGCGTGCTGCAGTCCATAGGGTCACAGAGAGTCGGACATGACTGAACAACCAAACAGCACCTACTTTAGATAGAGAAGTTTCAAGGGGGCTCAAATTATTCTGCTACGGAGCCCTCCATTCACTAGCTCCCCCACTGCACAGCTATTAATGGTTTTAGTTTCTTAGGTATGTTGCAAATATTTAAAGAGGTCTTTTAATTAAAATAATACAATTTTAAAAGGCGACATTTTACCAGATAATTCCTTTTTTTTCCCTTTCAGTTGCTTGTTCCTTGTCTGTTTAAGCAGTGACGCTCACCTCATAGCCATGGCAGTCCTGTTTGTTGTGTTATATACGTTTGCCATTGAGGAAATTTGATCCCATGTGTTAGGTGTTTCTGAGTATTCAATGAATAGGTTAAACAATGTAGAACTAGTCAAACAGGAGGCACTACAGCTCCCAACATGACGTGAAATATACAAATGGAATTCAACTTGATTAATATAATGATGTGGACTTTGGCAGATGACCTCAGAATGTGTCTGATCTTTACTTTTAAGGTTTGTACCTGGAAAAAATAACAAAGGATCTATCTGAAAACAGCCTGAATTCTTTTTTAAAACTTCTTAACAGTCGACAAGAAAGGTTTTGAGCTCTGCCTGGAAAAAGTTGCTGTGATAGTTAAGTAACGTGGACAGAAGCTGGAGATTCAATTTGTGCCTGGATATTGGTTGTGGAGGACAACGGATTTAATGTAGATTTTTAAGCGAATGGCCGTCACCTGGGAAATGGAAAAATAATCACATAGGGCCAGATTTACTAAGACTGAGAGGAGCTTAAGGAAATATCTGTCTGTTTGGCATGGATCTACAGGCTTGAGCAAGGAGTACAGGACAGAGCTATCATGTTGAGTGTCAAGGATTTCCCAAGTAGACGCCATTCCTGGATCTGGTAGGTTTTGGAATTTTGCTGCAATTAATCAGATAGATAGATAGATAGATAAAATATTTACATATCTATCTATCTATCTATCTATCTATCTATATATATATATATATATATATATATATATACACACACACATATACTGTATATATATATATATATATATATATAAATAAATATATAAATTGTATCTATATATATATATATATATATATATATATTATTTATATATATATATATATATATATATAGATAGATAGGTAGATAGATAGATAGATAGATACATGTATAGATATACAGATAGATAGATATTATATAGGTATTTGTACACACATATATATATATATATATATATATATATTTATATATACACACACATATATATGTATAAAAATAAGTAGAATTATCTGATAGCATAGCTTACTTACTATTTCTGTTTTTAAGATAGCAATGATAAGGCAGCATGACTCAATAATTGCCTTAAGGGAATACTTAAGATATCCTCTTAAATTCTGCAACGTATTCGGTTCAATACAGAAAATTCTCATTCACATTTTCAATATATTATGCACAGTAAAATTATACAGGTGTTTATACAGCATAATGTATGTGCGTGTACATATATAAGTACTGTATATGTTGCGTGTATATATTAGGTATGTGTGTCAAACGAATGTATATCTATATATATATATATATATATATATATATATATATATATATATACATATATATATATATATATATATATATATATATAGATATACACACACATATATATATATACACACACCCACTATATATATATATATATATATATATATAAATATATATATATATATATATATATATATATATATATATATATATACACACACACACATTTTTGTTGCTTTAAGCAGCCAGTGCAGTGATTTATGGATTTATGTATGAAATTAAGAGTACTGCAATATATAATATATTTTTAATGGAGTAACAGTGTATTTAAAGATTAAATTAAGTAAATGATGAGAGAGTATTTTTAAATGAACTATAAGTTGTTAAGTGATATTTTAAGCAATTGTGCAAAAAGGAATCCACAGTTTTAGAGAAAGAGGGCACTGCCATCTAAGGGGTCTTGCACGTACAATAATAAATATTAATACCTGTGTCGGAGCTAGTGAATGGAAGGAACTAGTGCAAAATAAATTGCCGTCCTACTTGCAAATTCTGCCTATAAACTATGTGCCCAAATTGTTGGTCCCCATTTTCTCCAATCTATGAGCAGAGGGCCCCACCCCTGCTGTGGGCCTCAGTGCATCACATTGTTTCAGTATTAACCTGTCTATGTTCACAAGACCCCATGAGCGTTGGATCTGTCATTATGTTTTGTAATACTATGCTGAAGCACCTGAGCAAATATTGAACATATTTCTGGAACACACCGCTGCCCCCCCCCCCCCCACCCCTCCAGGCATTCTCTAACTACCACTTTTTGTCTCACATGTATTCCTTCCCTAATCACTCTTCTTTCTCTATTAACTTTCTTTTTCCCGTCCTACACTTCAACTCTATACCCCTAATCTAAAACCAAAAATGTGACAGTTAAATGAAATGACTTTCCATCAGAAGTCAAATACATTAGTTTTTTTAATATCACCTGGAATAAACGCTATTTTAAGATTCAATAAGAATTATTTCCAATGCAGTGCTTGCCTAGGCAAAGGACCAAACATATTATATTATAAATAATATTATATAGTATAAAATATTAAATGTAACCACAATTTACAAAAAAAGAGTCGGAAGACTTGGGGGCCTCATTCAATTGCGATTTGGCCAATTGAATAAGGCTCTAAATAAGCACATAACATATTTTTTTAAAATAAGATTTTAGTTAGTAAACTTCTATCCAAAAGCAAGGTTTTCACTAACTAAAACATTATTTAAAAAAAAATATGCTATGTGCTTATTTAGAGCCCTATTCAAATGGCCAAATTGCAATTGAATGAGGGCCTCAATAAGGTGATCTGATGTTGGACAATATAAAAGAGTAGCATAAGAAATAAATACTTTACAGAAGTGAGTTAGGTAGATGGAATATGCATAAGGTTATGCTTATGATTAAAGGGCCATTGTTATTACATTGTGTAGAACAATTAGATCAAACTAAAAATGTGTAAAACATTTTTTCCTTTGAAGTTTTTTTCACCATTTTATAGTTGTTTAAAATGCTGCTATTATAACTTTTATAGCACTCAACTTGTTGATTTATCTTGACCCTAAACTGGAATCTCTGCACCAAATTCATCATCGAGCTCATGTGCTCATTACTTCAGATCCTGTATTTACCATCAATTACAAGTTCCCTCTAAATGCTCAAAAACCTGCAGTCATAAATTCCATATGTTTTCCCCTTTTATTATGTGGATGTGTAAAGAACTCAAATGAATGAGCTGTACATTTTTTAAATTTTCCTTGGAAGCTTGTGATTTTTGGTTCTTTGTTGTAGAAAAATACCCACTCTCACATACGTTATACTCCAAAATCAGTCATGATAACACAAAACAGAGACCTCTGGTAATTTTCTCATTATTAGAGTTTATTTAGAAAAAAATGTGGCTCAGTAGCAAAAGCATCCAAAATGGCTGCCACTGACTCACTCACTAAACTGCTACTACTGACAGGAATATATCCAGACACAGCTTTTATATTTGTTTAAATAAGACAATGAAAAAAAAATCATCTTTCCCCCATCTAGCAACATGGCATAACCCACTAACAGCCAATGACAGTTTATTTATATATGATATTCAATAAGATTGTAACATACTTTGGAAAAATCTGTGCCTACATCTACTTTATGTGATACACTTGTGCGCAGTAAATAGCTCTTATTAGACCTTGGGGGTGAGTAATAAATACATATTTGCTATGTCTAGATATTGTGTACTGTCTCAAACTGAAATTGCTAAGTCATGGGTCATGTAGACTTAACTATTTCCTAACTTATATCTTGCAGAAGTGGAAATACTTGTTCAAAGCTTATATCTAAGCCAAATATCACACTAACTGGAAAGAGTGCTAATGCTATATATATATATATATATATATATATATATATATATGCACGTTAAAATTTAAAACATTTCTGTATTACTTTCCCCAACATCTTGCAGGACCTCTTACACACACCCCACAGAGAGGCAAGCAGTTGGAGTAAAAACTATTAGTAAACAATGAAATATGGTGCGAGCTTAAAAATTAATAATGTTTATTTGACTTGATTTTCAGTGCTGTGTTTGATGCTGTAGAGCAATATTGAGGAATTTCCTTTCATTTTAATCAAGTCAGAGCTTTCTTTGTACATATATTTGGCAGACTAGATGGCAAGGTGATTCTGGGTAAGCAGGTACTTGAGTCTTGCAGAAGATTGAATTGAATGTTTATTTACACTCTCATCAATGTTTACTCTTTATTAATGACCCTATTGTATTTAATATGTGTGTGTTAGTGGCTATAAACAAGAAAGACACACAACTGGCAGCTTCCAAACTTCAGGGTATGTTAAAAAAAAATGTGGCACAGTGTTTATGGTACAGTCACTAAGTAGATAATTCCAGAGAAGCGAAGAAACCCCTCTCCACTCCCCAAAAATACACAAAGCAATTAGTCAGCAAAATATGTAGAGAAACAAAATGAACAGGTTACATTGGAGGGGGAAGGTCATATCATGATATAATGCATGGAAATATAAAAGACGATGAGGGCATCAAAGCTAAAACTAAGGTACAGCGACCAAACCTCCACATTAAGGTGGAAATATGGGTGCCATAGGCCAACTTTAGAACTGAAGCATATCACCAGACTTAGTGCACCCCCATAGTCTGTTTTATTCATAGATGTCTACCTTTAACCTACTGACCATGGGCCTCATTCAATTGCGATTTGGACAATTGAATAGGGCTCTAAATAAGCACATAGCCTATTTTTTTTTAAAGAAGTTTTTAGTTAGTGAAAAGCTTGCTTTTGGATAGATGTTTACTAACTAAAAACTTATTTAAAAAAATATGTTGAGTGCTTATTTAGAGGCCTATTCAATTGGCCAAATTGCAATTGAATGAGGGCCCATATGTTTAACTTCTAATGCTTATGATGGTGACTGCCATAGAGATCTAGAACTTTTTAACATGTAGCATACTACATTTTCATTTAGTAGAGTACATTTTACTGCGTATACATTCATCAATAATGTATGTATAAATGTGACTAATGGCAATGGTATGCTTAAAGAGTTTGGTTCTCATCATCCCTCTGTTCCTGAAGACCATCAGATGAGTTCTCAGGGACAGGCACCAGCTGTTGAGAACTACTTGGGTAGGGGACTCATAGTGGGGTGTCTGCAGGGCCGGATTACCCATTAGGCTAACTATGCAGTTGCCTAGGGACGCTTTACTGTGAAAGGCGCCACTTTAAAAAAAATGGTTCCTGGCTCACAAAAAAACAAAATGCAGCAGTTCATAGACTGGCTACTAGGAGGTAACCACCTAGAACAAGATATTTACAATAGGAAAAGAAACTTACATGCACAGAAAAGGCAAACATGGGTTCGTGCATACCTTGCGTACTCACTACCAGGGGCTCCTCCACTTCACTGCCTAGGGGCACCAAAAAGGTAGATCCGGCCCTGGGTGTCTGGGAGAGTACGTGGTGATAAACATGGCAGAATTCAGGTTGACACTTGGTAGATCAAAATATTAAATTAAATATGGAGGAACCAGGTAAAACAAAGATGTTCTGTGCATATATTGTACAAACACATACTCCATCGTCACATCTCCTAGGGATCGTCCGCAGAATGACTGACACACTGTATCCATAGAAACAGAGGAAGCCCCCAACAGAGCATCTATATTAGCTGCTATTGTGATTTCAGCTTGTGCTCATTATATATAAATTGATCCAGAGGAAGGAAAACAAAGACCCCCACGGAAACCTTGCAAATGTCTCACGGGGGGGATTTTTCCTGATCCCAAAAACTGGCAATCATATAATTTTTCTGATAAATATCCTTCCTATTAGCTGAAATAACATTGTACACCCTTTATTTAACAAACATATCCAAACCCTTATTAAAGTTATCTATTAAATCCGCTGTTACAGTCTTCTTTGCTAGAGAGTTCCACAATATGAATTCCTTTAGTGTGAAGAATCCTTTTCTTTCTTTAAGGTGAAATACTTTTTCTTGTAGCCTCAAGGGGAGACCTCTTGTTAAACATAAACTTCTTGGCAAGAAATAATTACCTGACAAAGCCTTAGACTGATCATGGATCTATTTGTAGGTATCATTTCATAGGCACTTTTTTTTCTAGAGATAATAAATCTATTGTTTAGGATCTATCTGTAGCTTAAAGGGACCAATGTGGTCATGAATTGAAAATAGGTTAGTTTAAACAACTATATAAATACAAAAAAATGTTTGTAGAACAGAAAATAAAATAATACAGCCTGTAATAGACTTGGGATCTCCCATTTGGTATCTGGAAATCAAATTCCTTAAGTGGGAAAAGACAGGAGGTTCTATCTATACCATGGGAATTTGGCATCTATTAGTACCAGAGCTTTCAGTAGCAGTAATGTAAAAATCAATAATTTACTAGGACACAGCCCATTGAGAAAGAAATATCATGGATCAGTTGACAAAAGAAAATCAATATTAAGAACAATTTGGTATAAAAAGATAAAAATGCATAGATTGTGTTTATTTTTTTACCTTTTAAACACATGTTGCCCATTATCAAGTTTACTTGTATAAAACAATATATATAGAAAAAATACCCACAGTGGTCCTTGAACCCCTGATTTGTGCATGTATTTTGCCCTTCTCTGAACCTTTCCTATTATAGTGGTGTCCAAAAATACACTCTGGATTTACAGTATTTACTGGCAGAATTATACTTGCTTCTCTTGTTTCTATACCATGCTTAAAGCATGCTGCTTCAAAAAAACATGGCTGAGCCAATAAGACATAATTGCATATAATAGTAAATATAATAAACTTTACACAGAATATTGTTTGCCCATATCAAGTCTCATACTTCAAATAAACATAATGTAAATATGGGATTATAGTTGTCCTTCATATAAATATATTTTTGTAAGATATCCGGTCTACAAAATAGGATCCCTACATTTCTTTGGTTATACTTAATAAACACTAAAGAAAAAACAATGGAAAGAACAGATTTGGACAGGTTGTTATTGTACTGATCAACAGGCATCCACATGTGACCTTTCATATTGATTTTCCCTCAAAGGTGTTCTATAATTGTGGAAAAATATTTAAAGAGACAGAGGATACACAACATATTATGTTCTTTGTAATCTTGACATTATAGAATAGCTCCAACCAGTGTTTGTATATGTTATGTGTATGTATGTATTAATGTAAAAAAAAAAAAAAAAAAAAAAATATATATATTTATATTAATACATGCATACATACACACAACATATTCAAACACAACTCTGGTTGGAGCTATTCTATAATGTCGAGGTTACAAAGAACATATTATGTTGTGTATCCTCTGTCTCTTTAAATATGTTTCCACAATTATAGAATATTTTGATCAATATATATATATCTATATATATATATATATATATATATATATATATATATATATATGTAGTCTAAACCTGTGTTAGATGATCTTATTCAGTCATGGATGCTTTTTCATAGTTACATAGTAATTTAGGTTGAAAAAATACTTTAGTCCATCAAGTTCAACCTTTTAAGATCTCCTCTGATCTGCAATACGCAGATTTATTGTTAATTGATCCAGAGGAAGGCAAACAGAAAAAAACCTAAGTGAAACTTTGCCAATTGTCTGACCCCAGATACTGGCGATCATATTCCTCCCTGGATCAATACTCTCTCTCTATTTATCCAGGATAGCCCTTAATGCCCTTTTTATTTAAAAATATATCCAATCCCTTTTTAAAGTTATCTATCAAATCTGCTGTCACCACGTCCTCTGGTAGAGAATTCCCCAGATTAACCACCCTTACTGTGAAGAACCGTTTCCTTTCTTTAAGGCAAAATCTTTTTACTTCTAACCTCAAGGGATGTCCTCTTGTCAGTTGAAAACCTCTTGGCACAAAAAGCTCCCTTGACAAATCTTTATACTGACCGTGGATGTATTTATAAGGTAATCATATCTCCTCTTAGACGCCTTTTTTCTAGAGAAAATAAGTTTAATTTGGTTAGTCTTTCTTCATAACTTAGCCCCTCCATTCGCCTTATTAGTTTGTAGCCCTTCTCTGTACTATTTCCAGCTCTAAAATGTCCCTTTTTATGAAGTGGTGCCCAAAATTGTACTCCATATTCCAAATGAGCGCATACTAGGGATTTGTATAGTGGCAGAATTATATTTGCTTCCCTTGCTTCTATACCCTTCTTAATACATGCTAATATTTTACTTGCCTGTGCAGCTGCTGCTTGACATTGAGCACTGTTCCCTAGGCGGTTGTCCATAATCTCCCAAATCCCTTTAAATATCTGATACCCCTAGATTTACTCCATCAAGATTATAACATGCATGGTTATTTTTCCTTTCTTTTCGCTTACAAAACTATTAGCAATACCCTAAAATGGCTCCTGCAGAATCCCACATACTGTCCACATCAGTACAAATGTGCTCCCTAGCGTCCAAAAACATTCTCAGCATCTCAAAATGGCCACCACGGATCTCAAAACCCCATGCCCAAGGATCGCCTTAAAGGGACATGGAACGCAATTCTTCACATATTTAAAAAGAACGTGCTGTGAACATTTCCAGAGTTGTGTTTTGCATGACAAAATATTAAGTAAAACCTGTTTAAACTTCATTGAAACAAATAGGAAATGCACAAAGCGTACACACGCCGATAGATTCCATGGGCTTTATTACTGCGCACTGGTTAACAGGGTCAAGTCCCCAGATCAGTTAAACATTTGAATCAGTTTTTGCTGCTACCAGAGCTTCATCTGAAAAGAAAACACAGCAGTACTTTATCAAATACCCTCTTTCAGATGCAACAAAGAAAAAAAATGCTTTTAATGTCCGTTTAACGACACCACAAGAGTTTCCACTGATGTAATTTTCCCATGGAGCTCCAGGTGACACAAAATGGCACCACGTGGTTCTGCAGAGCCATCCTGGGAATCTCTGCCCTAAACAGTAAATGTCTTATAGTATATTATTAATTTACCTCAGAACTTGCTTGACTAGAAATTGTTGCCATATAGCAGCATCTCAGTTGCTTTATTTGCACAGCTATAATGTACAGTAATGAACAGGGATTCCTTTTGCTATTATGTTTGTATATTGTGTAATAATGCGCCTGGCGCGGTGTATTTCTGGCGCTGCCGGTAACCGTCTTCCTTCATATCAGACACATTGTTGCAGTCCTGGTAACTATTTTATTATTTCCCCTGTTCATTCACAAACCATAACAATAACCCTCCCCTCACGTGTGCCATTTTATTTCTGTACTTGTGGAATTTATTTGTTTTGTTCCCTCTTATTACTCTTCTGAGCCTACAACATAATATACACAGGCTGCTTCTAATTTAAAATAAAATAAAAAATAACCAAACAACTTAAAGACAATCTGTAATCAAAATAAATTAACTTTTATTTTAATCTAAATGTTAGCTGTCAGTTCCCCTCAAGTGATTCTTGGAGAAAAAAATAAGTTTTGATTATTATGTGTATTTATATTACACTAGTCAACTGCCCGTTAAAAATGACGGTATAATATTGTGTGTGCTGTCTCTTTGTGAGCCCTCTCTCTGTGTATACTGTCTCTCTCTGTGTGCCCTTTCTCTCTCTCTGCGCCCTCTCCCTTTCTCTCTGTGCGCTCTCTCTTTCTCTCCCTTCTTCTATCTCTTGCTCCCTTCTTCTATCTCTCTATTCATCCTTCTGTCCCTCTCCCTTCCTCTTTCCCCTTCTCTCCCTCCTTCTCTCTCTCTCTCTCCATCCTTCCTTCTCTCTCTCTCTCCCTCTCTCTCTCCCTCTCCTTCTCACTCTCTCTACCCCTCCTTCCTTCTCTCTCCTTCCCTCCTTCTCTCTCCCTCCCTTTCCTTATCTCTCCCTCCCTTTCCTTCTCTCTCTCTCCCTTCCTTTCCTTCTCTCTCTCTCCCTCCCTTTCCTTCTCTCTCTCTCCCTCCCTTTCCTTCTCTCTCTCTCCTTTCCTTCTCTCTCCCTCCTTTCCTTCTCTCTCCCCTCCCTTTCCTTCTCTCTCCCCTCCCTTTCCTTCTCTCTCCCTCCCTTTCCTTCTCTCTCCCTCCCTTTCCTTCTCTCTCCCTCCTTCTCTCTCAGTTCCTCTCCTTCTCTCTCCCTCCCTTTGCCGCACAATTTGAGGCACAGAATGCAATGCAAGGAGCAGCGCACATGCTTAACTCACAATTTTGCGAGTGTTACACACAAACTCCCATTACAACAACTATTTTAGTTATATGTAAAGGGACACTGTCATCCAAACTACTAATTGGTTTAGCTTAAGGTGCAACAGAAACGTAACATTGCACTAGCCACTTTTCTCTATACTAAATCCTTATTGTGATATTTAGTATTGTTTACTCCTTTATGCTAATATATAGCACCACATGCTACTTTTAGCTCAGAATATTTGGCGAATTTCTAACTGCATGATAACATTGGGACACATTGTTTATGCCATCACAGAAACAAACAAGCAGCCTTTGTTATTGATTTGCACCAGTAGCAGAGCTACTGCTGGTACAGCAGGTGCAGAGCACCAGGGCAGGATAGGGGCCTTCTGCGATTGGCAATGGCCTGGAGTAAACAGAAACTCTTAATTTATATGGGGATGGGAGAAGAGAATTTTTTATAGATAGGTGATCTGATCACCCTATGTGTGATCTGACCCAGGTTTCAATATGTTTGTGGCTATTTTATTGGCACTTATGGAGTGTATACATAAGTTGCAAGGGGGCTCCCAAATTATTTTGCACAAGGGCCCTCCTTTCACTAGCTCTGCCACCGATTAGCACCTCAAAGCACCCATTTGGATTACAATGTTACATAAACCATTCTAAATATCTCAGAAATTATTTACTTTAGAGAAAATGGCTAATAAAACAGCCAGTTTAATCTTGCAGTGACCTTTTAAGGGCTTATGATTATTTGTAGAGCGACCATTCATAAAGGTTCACTGTAATCCGGTAATAACATTATTCTCTTTCTGAACAACTTTAAATTACAGCCAACTATAGTTAATCAACTATTATATGCAACTATTATTTACTGTAGGCGTCCACTGCTTTGATAACCTACAGACAAAATAAAGAGATATCCATTAGTCCTACTGTACACACTAGTTCTTTGAAATTACACATTTCCAATTTTTACACCCTATAGCTTTGGGTGATGGTTATCTTACTGGGACTTGTTTTCTATTTAGTCCTATTGGCAAGTGTCTTTTCAAAAAATAATTTCTTCAATAGAATTGAAAAAAAGATATTTTGCAAACTCTCAAGTTCTTCATAAGGTCTTAATAATACATCTCTGCTCTCATCTCCAAATACTCGCCCACACGCCCTCATCGTCTGCTAACGACCTTCTTCTTTCTACCACTCTTGTCACCTCTCACTCCTGCCTCCAGGACTTTTCTCGCGCTGCCCCTATTCTCTGGAACTCCTTGCCTCGCTTCACCAGACTATCCTCCTGCCTTAAATCCTTCAAAACATCAATAAAAATGCACCTCTTTAAAGAAGCCTATAACCTTCCTCCCTAACATGCTCAGCACTACTCTCTCCCTACTGTACCCCATACAAACTTCAACCTTTAGATTGTAAGTCTGCGAGTTTCAATCCTGCAAGGTGCTTTAGAGAAAGCGCTAAGGACACTGGATTCCAAGCTCAAAGACAGGGCCATCCACTCTTTGCAATGTGTGAATCTTGAACTTGCCATTGCCTATAACTTAACTTATGTATAGCGCTACGAAATATGTTGGCGCGTTAATAATAAGACAGCTCTGTGGTCTTTTAAGTTTATATTTCTGGGGTACGGGAGGTGGAAACAGGCAGAAGCCAAAGCCTTTATTTGATAATACGATACTATTAAATTGACACCACACTACACCCTTTCCCCCTTACTGGCCTTGAAGCAGACACCATGCATCATTCAATGCAACCATAAATATATATATCCCTCTCACACACACAACTTCCACCAATGTATCATGGATGCCCCCAGCATCCTACAGAGGCATCAACACCTATTTTTTTTTCTAGCTGTACGACTTGTTTCCTGATTAATCATGGTCCTTATCAAAAGTGTGTATATATATATATATATATATATATATATATATATATATATATATATATATATGCATATAGTAAATAAATAGTGCATTTGTGTTCACATTTGAACATCTATAGCCAGCTAAAACTTGTTTCCTGCTCAGAATTCCGAGAAATACAGTTATTACACTGTGATCCTGGGCAGAAACATGCAAAAAACATGGCTTCCTTTAAGCATATCCCTGCTGTATTGCACAGCTTAGAGAAAGGTCAGGATGGATTATACACAAGCTAGGAATCCTACTCACATACAGCTGTTTCAAGGTTACTGCCTGGGGCTGGTTCATAGCATGTGTAGTAGATTTTGGGAGGAGGTAGTTTATCACAACAATCATTTAATGAGAGAAGCCCTCCGCCGTACAGTAGTACAGTAAATAAATAGTACATCTGTGTTCACATTTGAATGTCTAAAACAAATTGAGAAACTTGTTTCCTGCTCAGAATTCTGAAAAATACACTTATTACACTGCATTCTGGGAACCTGGGCAGGAACATGCAAATGTGCCCACAAAGCTATATAATCATTGCGCAGCGGTCCCTTAAAAATAATCCAAACGGTAAGACTTTCATTTAGTTTTAAGCCTTGCTTAGATTCTGTTTCACCGCTCATATAATGAAATGGGTCTGCGGTGGTTCTTTACCGGGAGGGCTTGATTGATGGTATCTTTCTCAGATGTCACCCAGTGAGAAACGAATCAAACCCAAGATTGGGTGCAGTGCAGCTGTCTAGTTTAGCTCTAATTTCTCAGCCTCATTGACGTCATTATGAGGTTTCAAATCAGGCCGACCCGTCTGCACAGATGAAATGAGAGCGCAGAGGCTGATTCACAAGCCCGGGGTCACTGAGAGTTACAGGGTGTAGCTTTATCCCCCCTCCCTTATAATAGACACATTCATACTATCCCCTGATCCTTTAAATATATTAAATACCATTGTGCATCCGATAGACGGGTGGGGACCTTTTTTTTTTGTAAATGCTGTACTGAGAAGCAATTATCAAGTTGTCACACAGACAATCAAGGTCTGTTCTTTTTTTTTTACATTTTGAAGGACTTCTGGAGGATTTGAACTAATTAAAGGTTTTACAGTCTTGCCTGCTGCCGTACTTTTTTCGGTTTAACCCAAGGATAATATCTGCAATGATTTCTTTTGACTTTAAAAATTACAAATTTACAAAAACATTGTATATCTCCAATAGTTAAATTAATAGAGGTACTCTAGATTTTCTAAGGTTTGCATTGGCTTATTATTTAAGGATATTATTGTAGTAATGCAGGTATCTGTAAAACTAGTGGGGTTTGAACTCACAACCTTCCATATCAAAAGCAAATGATGAAAACCTTGCTCTCCTTTCACTTTCTCCTTTCTGTCTTTGCTCTCCCTTTCCCTCACTCACTCTCACTTGCTGTCTGCTCTCTCTTCTCTTTTCTGTCTTTGCGCTCTCTTCTCACCCTTCTCGCTCTCTTTTCTGTCTTTGCTCTCATTTTCTCACACATTTCCTCTCTCCTACCCCTTCTCTCTCTCTCTCCCCTTACTGTCTTTGCTCTCTCTCTCTCTCTCTCTCTCTTCTGTCTTTGCTTTCCCTTCTCTCTCCTTTCCCTTCTCTCTCTTGCCTATTTATGCCCTCCTTTCTCTCTCTCCTCTCCCTTCTCTCTCTCATTTCTGTCTTTGCTCTCCTTTTTCTCTCTCTCCTGTTCTCTCTCCCTTCTCTTTCCCCTTTCTGTATTTGCTCTCCTTTTTCTCTCTCTCCTGTTCTCTCTCCCTTCTCTTTCCCCTTTCTGTATTTGCTCCCTCTCCCTCTCTCCCTCTCTCCCTCTCTCCCTCTCTCTCCCTCTCTCTCCCTCTCTCCCTCTCTCTCTCTCCCTTTCTCTCTCTCTCTCTCTCTCTCTCTCTCTCTCTCTCTCTCTCTCTCTCTCTCTCTCTCTCTCTCTCCCTCTCTCCCTCTCCCTCATTTCCTGTCTTCTCTCCACTCTCTCTCTTTCTCTCTATTTTCTGCTTTTGCTCTCTCCCTCTCCTCTCCCTTCCCTCTATCTTTCCTTTCTTTGCACTCCTTCTCTCTCCCCTATTCTCTCTCCTCTCCATTCTCTCTCTCCTTTCTGTATTTGCTCTCATTCTCTCTCCTTTCCTCTCTTTCTATCTCCCTCATTCCCTGTCTCCTCTCCCTTCTCTCTCTCTCCTTAACTGCCTTTGATCTTTCTTCTCTCTCTATTTTCTATATTTGCTCTCCTTCTCTCTCTCTCCATCCTCTCTCTCCATCCATCCTTCCTGTCTATGCTCTCCCAATCTCCCTTCTCTCTATCCACTTTGTCTTTGCTATCCTTCTCTTTCTCAACTCTCCTTCTCTCTCTTATTTCTGTTTTTGCTCTTCTTCAACCTCTCCTGTTCTCTCTCCTTCACTCTATCGCCTTCCTTCTCTCTCTCCATTTCTGTCTTTGCTCTCTCTTTTAAACTCTCCTTTTTCTCGCTACACTCCCTTCTCTCTCTCCATTTCTGTCTTTGCTCTCTTTCTCCCTCTCCTCTCCCTTCCCTCTATCCTTTCTTTCTTTGCACTCCTTCTCTCACCCCTGTTCTCTCTTCTCCCTTTTTTCTCTCCTTTCTGTATTTGCTCTACTTCTCTCTCTCTCTCCTTTCCTCTCTTTCTATCTCCCTCATTCCCTGTCTTCTCTCACTTCTCTCTCTCTTCTTAACTGCCTTTGATCATTCTTCTCTCTCTATTTTCTATCTTTGCATGCATATTAATTAGCTGCCTTGATGTCCTAATTTGGATTACAAGCTACTTGTCTGTCTCTGTAGTGGCCAAAATACATACCTGCACTGTTATCTGGCAGTTAGACCCCTCTCCCACCCTTATCAAGCACTTTGAGACTCACATTAGCACCCTGAGCCGCACATTTGCTTACTGAGCTGCACATCAGCATATTGAGCCTTTCATTAGCATTCTGAGACACACATTAGCATACTGAGCCGCGCATTAGCATAGTGAGCTGCACATTAGCATACTGAGCTTCACATTAGCATACTGAGCCGCACATTAGCATAGTGAGCTGCACATTAGCCTACTGAGCCTCGCATTAGCATACTGAGCTGTACATTAGTACACTGAGAAGCACATTAGCATACTGAGCCCCACATCGGCATACTGAGCAGCACGTTAGCATACTGAGCTGTACATTAGCATACTGAGCCTCCCATTAGCATACTGACCCGCACATTAGCATACTAAACTGCACATTAGCATACTGAGCTGAACATTAGCATACTGAGCCTCGCATTAGCATACTGAGCTGCACATTAGCATACCAAGCTGTATATTAGCATACTAAGCCGCACATTAGCATACTGAGCCCCACATTAGCATACTGAGCGACACATTAGCATACTGAGCTGTACATTAGCATACTGAGCCTTGCATTAGCATACTGAGCCACACATTAGCATACTGAGCCACACATTAGCGTTCTGAGCCACACATTAGCATACAGAGCCGCACATTAGCATACTGAGCTGCACATTAGCATACTGAGCCGCACACTAGCATACTGAGCCGCACATTAGCTTACTGAGCCCCACATTACCACACTGAGCCCCACATTACCACACTGAGCCACACATTAGCACACTGAGCCACACATTAGCATACTGAGCTGTACATTAGCATACTGAGCCTTGCATTAGCATACTGAGCCGCACATTAGCATACTGAGCCCCACATTAGCATACTGAGCGACACATTAGCATACTGAGCTGTACATTAGCATACTGAGCCTTGCATTAGCATACTGAGCCGCACATTGGCATACTGAGCCACATATTAGCATACTGAGCCGCACATTAGCGTACTGAGCTGCACATAAGGGTACTTAGACACACATTAGCATACTGAGCCGCACATTAGCATACTGAGCTGCACACTAGCATACTGATCCACACATTAGCTTACTGAGCCCCACATTACCACACTGAGCCACACATTACCACACTGAGCCCCACATTAGCAAACTCAGCCACACATTAGCGTACTAAGCCGCACATAAGCGTACTGAGACACACATTAGCATACTGAGCCACACATTAGCATACTGAGCTGCACATTAGCATACTGAGCCACACATTAGCATACTGAGCCGCACATTAGCATACTGAGCCACACATTAGCATACTGAGCTGCACATTAGCATACTGAGCCGCACATCAGCATACTGAGCTGCACATTAGGGTACTGAGCTTCACATTAGCATACTGAGCCACACATTAGCATACTGAGCTGAACACTAGCATACTGAGACGCACATTAACATACTGAGCCCCACATTACCACACTGAGGCACACATTAGCGTACTGAGCCGCACATTAGCGTACTGAGCCACACATTAGCATTCTGAGCTGCACATTAGCATACTGAGCCACACATTAGCTTACTGAGCCACACATTAGAGTACTAAGCCGCACATAAGCATACTGAAACACACATTAGCATACTGAGCCACACATTAGCATACTGAGCCGCACATTAGCATACTGAGCTGCATATTAGCATACTGAGCTGCACATTAGCATACTGAGCCACACATTAGCATACTGAGCTGCACATTAGCATTCTGAGTTGCACATTAGCATACTGAGACGCACATTAGCATACTGAGCCATACATTAGCATACTGAGACGCACATTAACATACTGAGCCCCACATTAACATACTGAGCCATACATTACCATACTGAGATGCACATTAGTTCACAGGAGCTGCACAATCAATTCTAAATATTGCAGAGATTTACTGTAAAAAAAAAACTACTACAACAATGTATAGTCGGTTTGTAATGCTCTTTAAAGGTAAATCAACTCCCTGTACATAATTCATACATATATACTCATTTAAAAAAATATCCCTTCTATGTATATGTGCTTATTATTAAATTGAGAAAATACATATTCATGTTATAGGTTCCCCTGAAAAGGTCAGTGGAATAATTTATTTCCCAGACACCATTGGGGGAAATAAAGAGACTGATTATTTCTTGATATGTAGAATAGATAATACAACTGCTACCCTTTATCAACCTTATTCTTGGAAATGATATTGTACATTTTCATGGAATTCTAAATAATTTGCATTTCAAGAACATGATTCATGTGTACTCTGCTTAAAACCGCTAGAAGTTTAACCTTTCAAATATGGAAATGTTCACTTGTTTAAAACACATAGAGATGACTCATTGGGACATAACATTAATGAGCAATAAAAATGTAAGAACAGAAATTAATTATTGGTGTTAATTTATAAAGCAAATTACCGAGAATCAAGTAACTGTTTTTTTCACAGAGAACGGATAATTTTGCAAATATTTTAGTAGCTCGGTGTAAATAATACTCTAGTGCAAGAGTGGGCCTTGGAGGGCCTGGACACAGGCCTGGATTTGAGGATTTCCTTTCTGTGCACAGGTGAGTCGATCAGAATTACTGAAGAAGTAATAGTCTCACCTGTACGCAGTAGGGATATCCTCAAATCCTGGCTTGTGTGTGGCTCTCCATGACCGAACTTGCTCTACTGCAATCCCAAAAATATAGGAGAACTAGGTAGTGACCAGCTTTAAAGGGCAACATATTCAAAGAGCCACTGCAGCGGTCATTAGTAGTAAATATTTTTTATGTATTGTGATGAAAAAA
Organism: Discoglossus pictus; assembly: GCA_027410445.1. Classification (NCBI taxonomy): domain Eukaryota; kingdom Metazoa; phylum Chordata; class Amphibia; order Anura; family Alytidae; genus Discoglossus; species Discoglossus pictus. Next base: position 159,167,713 of record CM050170.1, on the reverse strand, counting down.
TATTCAGTCTTATATGAGAAAATGTATTGTTTTTGCACCATATTTGGTCTGGAGCTCCTCCCACCCTTTCCAACCTGTAGCAAAGCCTGCAGCAGACGTCAATGCAGGTTTATATTTACTGCAGCTTTACAGGTGGAGTCTGGGCATACGTGCGGTATGTACGGCCATAATTTGGAAAATAGTGTGAATATTTTGTTTCTGCATAAGTAAATTATTACTAATACTATGTGTCTTGTCTGCATTCAGTTGAAAGATTGGTGCAAGATACAATGAATATTTTCTTGACTTTAAATTGTTTTTCATACAGTAAATAAAAAAAAAAATATATATAATGTACTGCTATATCAACTAAAGGATCACTTTATGTATCATGCTACTAAATATGCATTCTAACTGAAAATGTGCAAAAAAATTCCAATGAAATAAGGATAAATAAAAATAGTGCATTTTTTTTCTTTTTTCAAAAGAAATGATAATTTTAAATTTCTTATGAATTAATACTTAACAAAAACAATGTAAATAAGTTCAAATGACAAATTAGCTCAGAAAAGATAGACAAGAAGTGTATATACTGTAAGGATGTAGTGGTCAAGAGGGGTAGGGGTGAGGATTTATATAGGAAGGGTGGAGGGGAGAGGATATGGAGGAGCTTTATGAGAGGAGACTGAGAGGGGTGACGGTTTAGACTGCAAGGTTGACAAATGAGAGCGGACAGGGTGAGACAGCAGGTGTGACAGGGTCATGAAGGTTGAATACAACTGTCATTTTAATAACAGACATAGATTGCTAGTCATTTAGATGAAATCAAAGTGGTTTCGCTAGAATATATTCTCAGGGCTGTTTAACCCTTTACTGCCACGAAATTCTGAATTTTTCGACTTGTTTTAAAATATTGCTAATAAGTCCAGAATTCAGTGAGCTTAATAAATCAAACTGTGAGTTCAGGATTGGATTTACATTTAAAGTTCCATAGGCAAAGATATGTCCGACATCATCATACATTTATTTTTTAATTACTAATTTTATTACCATATTCAAGTAATCAATAATATACATATACACATATATTTTAACCTTTTGTTCACAGAAACAGTTTCATTCAACAACAGAGATGCTGACTGATATAAGACTCAGGGGCAGCCTGTATTTTTGAATATCTTGTTAGGGGTTTTCTTAATCCGGCTCACCATTATCCATGCAGAAGCATTCCTGCACAATGCTACCCGTATTTGCTTCTGTTTTATACATGAGGAATTTCTTTGGCTAGGGAACCACAGGGAGGATCTCAAATCAGTGACCCTCCCCAGAAGAAGATGGCTTCACAGCAATGTGTAATTCCCAATGTTTCATATGGCCCAGGAGGGATGTTTATATTCTTGAAACAATATGCACTTTAAGGTAGTGTTACTGCTAATTATGTTTGATGTGCAAGCAATTACTATGTGCAAAATGCTCCAGTCAGATATATTCTATAGAAATAACTCTCTGGGCTTCTATCTTTCTCCTAGACTTTGAGATAATAACTTGAGAAACCAGTGTAAATGGGACATGCCCAGGGCTGGAAAACAAGGATTTGCTTTTAAATGTGGGGCTTTCATCCAAAAGAGAGACATTTGTGAGGTTAAAAAGCCATTTACCTCATTATAACTGCTCTTCATGGTGTGAAAGAGCACACAATTATATGTTAAAATGATCTATTGTTTTTTCTTAATTACAATAATAACACCTAAAAATCTGCAGTCATAGGTCTGTTTACAAACATACTACTGACTGTTCATGATTAACTGCATCCGGCCGTTGCAAGCCCTGTGAACACAAGAATTATCTCCCTGCATTCAGGATTGCCATCAGCCATCAGTTAACCCACAAGTAACATATTTAGGAGTTTCCTGCAGTCATTTCCCTGCACAGATGAATGTGTGAAAGGTTAGCCCTCTTTCTGTGTCTGCTCTCTGCACACAGCTCTTGCTGTGAGTCTCTCTGGAGGCATGCCTAATTCTCATGTAAACAGACACTTGTTTTATGATTTTTTCTGTGAAAAAGGCACCTATTTCAAAGGTACTAAAAGTATTTCAACATGTCTTGAGGAGTATTTTACCGTGGTGTGCTCAAAGTTGTACTGAATAAACTGGCCCTTTAAGATGGACAGGGGGGGGGGGGGGTTGCCTGAAAAGAGGGCTAACTAGGCATAGCATGGCAATGGCTGATATTCCCAGATAATTCTTGGAGTTTTGGGTATTTTGTTTGAAGTTGATATCATGAATAAACTCCCAGAGTCCTATACATAGAGGCACAGTGTGGAGATGAGCAGCAAAATGCTGTCAAGAATGGGGCTTTCTTATCATCGTCAAATATTCCTGGATGGTGACTGTGCAAGCAGCAACAGTTTTTATTAGATATTTGATACATTTTAAATGATGACAAAGTTTGCCCCCTACTCGGCAGGCACCAAAGACACCTGACAATGGCAAATGATGAATCTGGACCTGTGTGAGTGTGCACCTTGTCACAGTATGTATGGGTTGCGTGTCAGTGTGTGCATCTCTTCACAGTGTGGACTGACACATTGTCAGTGTGTTTGTGCTCTTTGCTAATGTGTGATCTCATTATCAGTGTGTGGCGTTAGTGTGTGCGGCTAATGGCAGCGTGTGCTGTCTCAGAAAGTTCACCCTGTCACAGCATTTATTCTCTATGTTCTCTGTCACTGTCATTTTAGTTCGGCTGTGTGTGCTAGTGTCAGATTGGGTTATGTATCACCTTCTCTGTTCAGCTATCATTCAGCTCTGTGTCTCATCCCGCCTTGTACAAGCAGCATTTTACAACCACATTTACATACTGTTGCTTCATGGCAAAATAAAGGATTAAATTTAAGCCAACGACAAGTTTATTTGCATAATAGTGTTTTATAGTAGACCTTTATATGTACCACATATTATAGTCCAAATCACCAGCAAATGTATATTATATCATTACATTTTCTGCTCGCCCAGTGGTTTGTAATATAATAGAAAGTAAGATTTTTTTTATTTATTTTATTTTACAACGTACCTGGTAGTTCCTATTACTTACAAAGCATGTGATGACCATAAATAACTTTAATGAAAAGTGTTGATTTCGGTCACATTTAAATGATATTTAGAGTTTTTTTTGACATGCATGAAATATTGCATTAGTGAAATTAAAAAAAGTGGTTGGAGAGTTCAAAATGCTTCACAGCCCTCCAGAAACCCTGTTGTAATACTGAATATGCAGAACAATGTAGCCATGGATGTCACTGTGAATTTTAGTTATTGTAGCCCATTGTAGTTTCCTTTATCAGCCTGTTTCTAATCAGTGTAACTCTGTTGGTTTGTGTTCCCTGTCAGTGTGTGGTTTATGTCAGTGTGCAACGTTTATCCTAATTGGGGTCTCCATTATGTAGCACCAAACAGTGTACTGTAGGACGCGGAGGCTGCACAGGCTTCCTGGGTCAGCACGTAGCGTGGCGTGACCCAGCGGAGCCTGTGAGGCCTGTTATCCAATCAGCTGCGTCGGGGGCGTGTCAGAAGCCTCGGTTCGCGCCGTTTTCAGTGCAGCACGGTCTCCCGACTGAAATCCCACCCACCCACCCTGTAATTTTGTTGGTAAAAAATGTGAAATGTAGTTATTATTTAAAAAAAAAAAAAGTTTTGTTCTAAGGAATTTTGGAGAAATGGCTAAGAATGTTGTTCATTGATAATTTAAGACTTGGCGGGAGGTGAGTTGCCAGGCCCACTGGCCTAAGTGGGCGGTGGCCCTACCTCACAGGGCGTGCTTAAGATAAGCATTGGGGCTACGGGCAGGGCTCAAAGCGTGAGGTCACTGTCCGTGGCCGGGCTCCTCCCCCGGGAATAAAAAGGACTACAATAGTTCACGTAAATAAGTTATAAGTTGTTGTTTACAATTGTTACAATAAAGCTGTGGCCCGTTGTTTCTCCCAACTTCAGTCGTCGTGTCTTTTATTTATTACCTAGCCTAAATGGATCATGCATGGGTCATGTATATATGTCCGTGAATGCACAGATCTCCGGTATACCCCTCCTGGATGGACCACCTTCAGGTCCCCACCTTGATATTAGGACTGACAGGTATTCTAGCACAATGTCTACTCTTATATATTTCTGAAACTGGGTTAATTTTGAGACTCCTTTGAATATGTTATGTTATCCTAAAGAGAGTATAAGAGTCAAATTAGGATTTAAGGATCACTTGTGATTATGAAGTACTGACATGTTAGTGAAGTATGTAATAAACTAACATTCTTAACTGCTGTGTAAGCCATGATCATAAAATAATTTCACAGAAAATATGAATTTTAGCGGAAGCTGCCATGACAGCAATATTTCTTTTCAAGTCATGAACAGAGCAGGGTAAGCAGGGTCTGCGAGTATACTTGGGAATGTCTTGTACTGGGCATGTACCTAGGAAGGCAGGGCTAGATTTACATCTCATGTGTCTTTAGCACAACTTTCCTAGCCGCTCCATATGTACACATTGTTGATGATCCTCCATACACATTAAGCATTCAATATATATATATTTTTTTTATTTTTTATTATTATTATTATTATTATTATTTTCTCCAGTACTAATCATTTTCTCTCCATGCAGTGACAACTCTCACTGCAGCTTCCTCCCTCTTGTAACTCTGTAGTTCCAGGCATTTGCTTCCTAGTGACAAGTCGGTGAACTGCTGTATTTCTGTTTTTTTATGTCAAGGAAACATGCAGGGGTGTATCTAGGTCTTATGCTACACCCTTTTTCCTCTTTATCACAATCATTACTTTAATACATAGCGTATAGAAAACTATAATTGTATATGTGCCTATTAAAGTATACAATAAGTCCGAAAGTGCCAGTTACACTAGCAGACAGAATATTCTTTGCATATTAGCATTTATGTGCATATTCCATGGTATTGAATCAATTTCAGGCTGCCTTAGACTTCATTGACCTAGGTTGATACACACCCCTGGGAAGGTATCAAATCCTAAAAAAAACTTTTTTGAATCAACCAATGAGTCATGACATCATCTCCTTAACAGATAATAAAAATAAGAAGAACACTTCCTCTCAGGCTCCAATTAAACCGGATGTGTAGAAGACACAATATTCTGGTCTATGTATAGACACTACTCATTAATAAATTCCAATCATGTCTTCTGTAACCTATTGAAGCCAAAATACTGCTCAAAACCTTCTGCTTTTCTATTGCACACACATGTTTTACCGCAGACTTCCATTGACAATATGTATTCAGTTCTGTGTTTTGCCTTTCCTAGAACCAGCATCATTTTATATATCTATAATGTTTACTGTATTGCAAAACAAAGCACTACATAACACGTGCACATTTTCTGCAACCGTGTATACAAGTCAGATATGATAAGTAGGGTGTAGACAATCAAGATAAAATCTGTTAATATAAATATTCAAATGAACATATTTAGAAACTGATTTCAGCAAATGAAATGAGGAAACAGCTTATATTTTTGTCATCAGTTGTAGGTATTTATTAAAATGACTTCTTTAGTCGACTGGAAGTAGAGACAACCCTATGGAAAGCCCTGGTGCAAAATAATTTGGTGCCCCACTTCGACTTCTCTATACAATGTTCGTGCCGGTAGGGGTCAATAAAAAGAAACATAATATATGTAGATAGTTACATCACACCTATCTATAAATACAATTAGAGACCCTCCTTACTTCGGACTTCTGCTGGTAGCACAGGGCCCCTACCCTGTTATGGGCCCCAGTGCTTTATACCTGCTGCACCGACTGTAGCTCCAACACAGTAAGCAATTCCTCCAACAGCTTGTTCTAGCAGTCATTAAAGGGCCACTGTAGACATATAGTTACATTTTGCAGATCTAAACATAAAGTAAATAAAATAAATAAACCTAATTAGAATCTTGTAGAAAAGCTAAATAGAATCTTGTAGAAAATGCTAAGAAGTTTGTCAAAATAGCTTGCAATTAGTGGTATTGCATACTAGCTTATTTAATACATATCTTGTTAAAATAAACTGTTGATTTATACAAAAATATTTGAGATTCGCTTCCTAATGGGCTACTGTGTTATCAGTTGGTGGTCTTGCCGTGCCATCGGTTGTTATTGTACAGACAGCTCCCTGGGAACCCAACATGCAGATAATTCAGTATGTGCCAGTAGTTGATTTGGGTGGGATGCAAAGCTGCCAAAATAAGAAAACTGACAATAATATAAGCAGCTTGTGCAAGCAACTCCTATCAGCATCTCCCAATGTAGATTAGTGTGTGACTCATTCCCAGTTACACTGCACGTCCACACAGTAAACATCTTGTCAGAGGAAAAGCTTATGTGCTCGGCCTACCACAGTATGCTATCTGGAGCCATCCAGGCTTAATATAAACAGGAATTCAATGGAACTGAATGTCCCCAACTTACATTATTTACAGAATTTTATTTACACAGAGGCAGATTTAAAAAAAAGCAATTGCCCCACAAAATAGTCATCTGTTGTACGTAAGACTACATTTCCATTTCTTTAGCGAGGAAGCCTAAAGCAATTTTTATTTTACCTATGGCACAAAATGAGTAAATAAAGTATACAGTGCCAATTGGATTTACCACTGCATCCTATTTATTTGATGCCATCTTGAGTTGTTCCTAGCAGTATTATTAATGAACTAATTTCCTTTGTGAAAAACTGCACTTGATTATGAAGTATAAAAATTTTTTTTTAAAGAAAAATCCGTATTTTTTAACATTCTGTTTATGTACGAAAAAAATAATCTTTCCTTTGTTTCAAAACTTGCTAAGAACTGACGGATCAGGGGTGCATTTTGTATTTATGATTAGAGGAAGAGAGGTCAGGAAAATGTGTTAGATCATTTAATTTGAGTATTTGATCCCCTGCTAATTTTGAATGTTTATCCACTGACAAAGAAATGATTGGTCTATAATTTTTTTTTTATTTGGTAGGTGTATTTTATACAGTGAGAGACAGAATAACAAAAAAAGCAATAAGAAAAATGCATGTCAAAAAAGTTATAAATTGATCTGCAGTGAGGGAAATAAATATTTGATCCCCTATCAATCAGCAAGATTTCTGGCTCCCAGGTGTCTTCTATACAGGTAACAAGCTGAGATTATGAGCACTCCTTTAAAGGGAGTGCTCCTAATCTCAGCTTGTTACCTGTATAAAACACACCTATCCACAAAATCTATCAATCAATCAGATTCCAAACTCTCCACCATGTCCAAGACCAAAGAGCTGTCTGAAGATGTTAGGGGCAAGATTGTAGACCTACACAAGGCTGGAATGGGCTACAAGACCATCGCCAAGCAGCTTGGTGAGACGGTGACAACAGTTGGTGCGATTATTCACAAATGGAAGAAACACAAAATAACTGTCAGTCTCTTTTTGGTGTGGTTCTCCATGCAAAATCTCACCTTGAATCAGCCCAGAACCACACCGGAGGATCATGTTATTGATCTCAAGGGAGCTGGGACCATAGTCACCAAAAAAACAATTGGTAACACACTTTGCCGTGAAGGACTGAAACCCTGCAGCACCCGCAAGGTCCCCCTGCTCAAGAAAGCACATGTACAGGCCCATCTATAGTCTGCCAATGAACATCTGAATGATTAAGAGGAGAACTGGGTGAAAGTGTTGTGGTCAGATGAGACCAAAATCAAGCTCTTTGGCATCAACTCAACTCGCCGTGTTTGGAGGAGGAGGAATGCCGCCTATAATCCCAAGAACACCATCCCCACAGTCAAACTTGGAGGTGTAAATATTATGCTTTAGGGTGTTTTTCTGCTAAGGGGACAGGACAACTGCACCGCATCAAATGGACGGTCGAAGGGGCCATGTACCGTCAAATCTTGGGTGAGAACCTCCTTCCCTCAGTCAGGGCATTGAAAATGGGTCGTGGATGGGTATTCCAGCATGACAATGACCCAAAACACACAGCCAAGGCAACAAAGGAGTGGCTCAAGAAGAAGCACATTAAGGTCCTCGAGTGGACTAGCCAGTCTCCAGAACTTAATCCCATAGAAAATCTGTGGAGGGAGCTGAAGGTTCGAGTTGCCAAACATCAGCCCTTAAAACCTTAATGACTTGGAGAGGATCTGCAAAGAGGAGTGGGACAAAATCCCTCCTGAGATGTGTACAAACTTGGTGGCCAACTACAAGAAACGTCTGACCTCTGATTGCCAACAAGGGTTTTGCCACCAAGTACTAAGTCGAAGGGCTCAAATACTTATTTCCCTCATTGACCTGCAAATCAATTTATAACTTTTTTGACATGAGTTTTTCTTGGGGATTTTTTGGTATTCAGTCTCTTACTGTTAAAATTCACCTACCATTAAAGTTATAGACTGGTCATTTCTTTGTCAGTGGACAAACATTCAAAATCAGCAGGGGATCAAATACAGAATATAATTATTACAGCCAGCAATGAACTGCAACATAACCTATGCATAGTTTAGTTGGTCTTGGACAGGTAATACCACTTCTGCCATTCAACTAGCAACAGAGCCACTACTGGCAACACTTGTGTTTAAGCATGATTTTCCTTAAAACCTAGTTTGTCAGGTGTTCCTGAAATCTAGTTTGGGAACCATTGATCAAGAAGATTTAAAATGACACAAGAGAGCTAAGGTATCAAAGGACCATAATGGAGATTCATTAAGCTATTATACGAGGTTCAACAAGGTGTGAAGGGCTGCCATGGCATTTTTTTCCAATAGGAAATAGAGCATATTGAAGGCACATTACTAGGAAATAGTGCATGTTGAAGGCACAAGGCACATTGCTCCCCTTATAATGCCTAATGAATCTCCCCATGATCATTGTGCAAACTTCAAAACAAACAAATATACATAAATAGGTAAGTATTAATGGGAAGTTGGCATCTGTCATATACAGTATCTATTAAATTAAAGATCCTATAATTAGTGATATAAATGTAAAAAAATGCATGGCTTTGAGTATGAACAATATGATTTGAACAAAAAATGCAGAAGACAATACATAACAAACGTTAGTTACATGAGTTGTCTTCTGCTATGGTGCTGTGCTCACCCCTCAATAATTACCATTTGAAAACATGTTTTTGCACATACAAATTAATGGCAATACAAAAAAATTAATTTGCAAGAAAATAAATATTTGAACAAACACTTAAAATCATGAATCCAAGTTGAATTTGTGCGCAAATGCCATTAAAAGGATATATAACACATTTTATTTTCCTGCATTTTAAAGACCCTTCTTTAAACTTTGCCAAAGTTGTGTTGTGCATGAGGTAGATGAAGCAAACCCTGTTTAAATCTCATTTAAACTAATAGGAATTGCACAGAGCAAACATAGATTTAATTAGCAGACATGTATTACGGATAAAGATTGTTCTTGTTTATTGGCAGACACGGGCAAGCCTCCATATCAGTTAAACATTTGATTTATTTGATTTCTGTTTTGAGAGCATGTGTGTATATATATTTTTATATATATATATATATATATATATATATATATATATATATATCACATATTATAATTGTGAAACTGCAAGTCATCATCACTCTTTGCGGAGGGGGACATAAACTGCAATGAGCCAAAGGCTCATTGCAGGCCGCAAATGCAGACTTCGCATTTGCGGAGGTGGAGGCTCTACGGCACCTCACACGCAGTTTAAAACAACCCAGAAAAGCGGGACTAAGAAAAAAAACAATAGCGCACAATGAGGAAATACGGACTTAGAAAAATCTAAAATACGAGGTCCCAAAAATACGAAGTTAACGGCCGAAATGCGTACATCAAAAAACAACAAAAACACTTTAAAATAAAAACAAAACATAACAAAAACATCACACACAGCAGGGGGGACAGACAGGACGTCTGGGGGTGAGATTGCACACAAATTAAAGTCAAGTTTAAGGAGTTTTGCCACTTGAAAATCGGCTAAGCAGAAAAAAAAATGGTGGCCGAAAAAAATGAAAACAAGGCTACACGACCCCAAAGCGCAGAAAACACTGACAAGGATGTACAACTTTTACAAACAACAATTAGGACCCGCGAAACTTTGAAAAAAAATACTAGGTCGCAAAATTCCAAAGTTAACTGCCGAACCGCGGGCATCCACAAACACCACAAAAACAAAAAAATACCACATAAAACAAACATCACACACAGCACGGGGGGACAGCCAGGACGTCTGGGAGTGAGCTTGCACGCAAATTTATGTCGCATTTAAGAAGTTTCGCCACTTGAAAATCGGCTAAGCGAGAAGAAAAATGACGGACGAAAAAAATGAAAACGAGGCTAGAGGACACAGAGCCACGAAAATCACAGCCAGGCACGTACGAGTTAGCCAGGAACGTAGCACATAGAAAATATACCATTACCATGGACGGAAAATGCTTGCGAGCCAAGTAACACATAGAAAAAAAACGCAATTTTACAACACTTACTTACACATAACATTAGGTTTCTAAAATGCCGCTTTACCCGCCTAAACAAACGGTTTGGCCTCGTACACCCAGCCTATTTACACTGCACACTTGCGACATTGCTGACACTTTCTCCTCACATGATCAACAGTCCAACTGTACATTTTCAGATGCAGGGAAATCCAAATAGATTTTTAGCTCTTCAGGATATCGATTGCTGCATATTGAATATAAATAGATATTTTAATTTATTAATTCCTATTACTTTATTAATTCACTGTACTCACATTTTTTTCCCATTTTACACTGTACTTATATATCTGACTTTGCAATGACTGCCAAATGTGATCGTTGCAAAGCTGGACAATTGGAGTACATGAGGGGATAGGCTCACAATGAGCGCCGAAGGTCCACAGAGGAGCAAAAGCCTCACATTGTGTGGTAAACAGCATTGCCATGGCTTAAAATGTTATTGCCCCGTCATTTTTGACAGACAAGTCGCTAGTATATATATATTATGCCACAGAGCATTTTACCATTCGGTTGATCAGCTGCCTGAAGTGGGGGGAGATTTTTGAATACAGAGGAAATCTCTGTCTGCTCAATGTGACATCCAAAATTGCAAATGATTGCAACAGGACTAATTCTCCTTAGTTTACACGGAGACATCCTCCAGAGAAAGTAGGAAAAAGAATCAGGTCATAAAAGAAAATGGAACCCCACATAAAATAATGATTGCATATAAATATAAAGTTAAAAATGGTAAAGGCTGGATTTCTAAAAATCTTGTCTCCATTAACACATTTAGTTATTCAAAAGACTATATATATTAAAAAAAATCCTTTTTAAATTATAAATTCCCATAAATATATATGTTTTAGATACATCATTTGACATTTTTGTTTTTTTTATTCTGAAGAGAATAAAAATTTCTCATTGTAACAAATCCAAAAGTGCCACATGGTAAGCTCTTCTTTCTAATTTTGTCTCCTGTCATATAGAGGATGACATTTTGAGCTTTATACAGTGTACTGTAGTATTGGACGCCACCAGAATTCCAAATTCAGGTTTTAATTATTACAAATTCCTGTCTCTGCACAGAAGGTTAAATCTCCCGTTACATCTCCCGTCTCCCTGAGCTTATCTCGGTTGCTCAGCTCTCCTGAGGTTGTGTGATGGGCTCTGACTGTGAAAATAAACTGTATCAACTCACCAGGTTTGAGTACAATTGTCTTTTTTTTTCTTTTTTAAAGGAATATGGAAGGTTCCCTGTTTGTTAGCATATCTAAACAGAGCTTAAAAGCTCTGTTTACTGACTGAACCCCCCCCCCCCCCCCCCCAAATGCACAGTGTTTCTGTAGTACTAGATGTACAAACCAATCACAGATAGTCTCTCAGCAGCATTTTGAAATATGCTGATGAGAAACATTCCTTCATTGGCTAGTATGTCTAGTACAAATAGAAACATTGTCTGCATGAGACTTTTGTTGGTTGAAGTTTTATGTGAATAAAAATAGAGCTTTTAAGCACCTGTTAATAAAATTATGTTTAGATATGCGAACAAACACTAGGTAGTTTATTTTAATATTAAAAACAAGGAACCGTCCATATCCCTTTAATGATGGTATATCCTATTCTAAACAATTTCTGAATTCACACTCAGTTCTAACTATCTAGTTTTAATCACTTACTCAAAAACAGGCTTCTGCAGGATTATAGACCAGAGCTCGTTCAAATACAGGTTTCTCTACAATTATAAACTGGAGTCCACTGAAATACAAGATTCTCTCGGATTATAGGCTGGAGTTCACTCAAAAACAGTGTATTTTCAAAGACTAGCTATAGATTGGCACTTTTATAGAGCCAATCTATAGTTTATCACATCCCCTTGTGGGGAGGTATATGTCCTAACTGTTGTAATAATACATTGAAACTGGAGAACAAAACAAAATTTAATATGGAGGGTGAGCTTAAAAGAAACTGGAAAGGGGGATACCGAGCAGAGTACACCACCTACAGACCACTGGGATACAAACTCATCCATTCCCCCAGTGGACAAAGCCAGGTGGTACTCTTCCCAGATACGGGAGCGCACCAGTGTCCGGAACATGGCCTCAGGTGACAATGGAACCCCCTCTGCCAAACACTGCTTCCTGGGCTTACATATAGCCAGCTTGGCTAATGCCAGGAGCAGGTTGATGAGGAGGTCCCTGGCCCTATTGCCCCCGGAAACTGGGAACGTAAAAATAAAAATATGAGTGGAGAAATACAGTCAAAACTGCAGGAGGAGGTCCCTCAAGAGTGGCTGCAATCTGGCGCAAATGAAATAAATATGGTACAGGGACTCTACCTTGCCAAAGAATGGACAAGTGGACGGAGAGTCAGTGAAGTTAGCTAAGTACTCTCTCATGCTGAGTGCACCATGGAGCACTCTCCAACTTAAGTCCCCAGTGGGTCGTGGAATTAAATCAGAATAAAGTTCCCTCCCCCAGGGCCTCTTGCCCTCGTCAGCTGGTAGGACCCGCCTCCAGATGGTATCGGGATGGGTCACTCAAGGAAGTCCACTGTATGGAGCATGAGAGAATACAAGCTCTTCCTCGGCATGCCACGAAAGCATGCCGAGGGTATGTCCCTCAACCTAGAGAGGTTGGGGACAGGAGGAGCCTGAGGGGAAACACAGGGCTTGTGCACTCAAAAACAATATTCTGGGCCAAAAATACTCAAATACACACAAGGCCATGTCCTAAGGAGACAAAAAATGTAGGGCAACAAACAAAAATGTCCCTAGGCTTCTACCCTCCTTTTCATTGATGGATGTTTTCTTTCTTCCTCATCTGTTTGTCTTTTATAAGGTACCTTATACATTGCAAATGTTTCCAACACATTTGCAAAGTCCTAATTTGCCTATTATTAATGAGTTTGAAGTTTGACTATTCAAATTTGATTCCGACAGACTGATATCCAAAGTGAGATATTCAATTATAATAGTTTATTGAAATTTAGTACAGCAAAACCATTATCTACCATTGAAACCAATATGTAATGTATCATAATTATGCATATAAAAACAATGTTGATTATTAATTGAAAAAAAAATATAAATATAAATATATATATATATATATATATATATATATAAATAAATATATATATATATATATATATATATATATATATATATATATATATATTACACATCAGTAAACAATTTAATGGTTATAATTTTATTAAATATAATGATTTTTTATTACCAGATGCCGTATTTTCTTTAGTGCTCATCTGAAGCTTAATGACATTTAGTAAACGCATAGCTTGTAGTGTTTAATAGTTTAATTGCTGTCTGTAATATTATGGAAACATGACAGCTGTACAAAATATGCTGTTAATGCACTCTGCTTATCCATGCTTACTGTTGAATACACAATTCTCTGACATATATGTCTAAAGTGACCATTATCCTGTCATACAGGGATGGCACCAGGATGGGGGGTTGTAGATCTGCCATAGGCCCAAAGAGAGTATCCATGGCAACAACATGAGGGCATGAGGCCTGCAACCCCACTGGCTCCATATCTCTGATCCTCATGTCCTTCATTTTGTCATATTTGTTGAGATTTGTAGAGATGATATATAATAATAAATAGGTGCTTAAAGTTATTTTAATCATCAGAATGTTTGTAAGGTAAGATTTTGTCATCATTTCCAGTGAAAAAACACTATCGTATATAACATATAGAGGAGAGATGGGGCGAGGAGGGGGGAAATGGAGAGACGATAAGGGGGTGAAAAAATGGGAACATAAATACATTATTAAATGGGATTGACGTATTCAAAATGGAGTTATGTTGGTGGGGGGAGTAAGTGACATAGGGCCTCATTCAAATGTGATTTGGGCAATTAAATAGGGCTCTATATAAGCACAGAACATATTTTTTTACAGAAGTTTTTAGTTAGTTAAGACTTTGCTTTTGGATAGAAGTTCACTAACTAAAAACTTCTGTAAAAAAATACGCTATGTGCTTATATAGAGCCCTATTCAATTGGCCAAATCGCATTTGAATGAGGCTCCCAGAGGGTAAACATGGTTTAGATATGTAATATGTAATAGGGAAATACAATGAAAATAGGGGGAGAAGAGAGGAGGGAAAGGGAAAATACAAAGAGGATGGAGACGAAAAGGGAGAAGAAAGAAAGGTAGCAAATTGAAATAGATATATAAAGATAATAAAATAGTTGTGAGGATATAGTGCTCAGATTAATTACAAATGGGGAAATGAAAGTATATTTGCCTAAGTGTGTTGTCTTTTTAAAAACAATGGCTCCACTGTTGAACAAGCTGATTTGGTTTTATAATTGCTGTTGACAAATTTTATGAAAGTTAGTAGATTAAATTAGGCAAAACTTAAATTTTTCACCACTATATATGTACTAGTGAAAAAAATGACGGCAATACATTTTGAAGCCATGGCAATGCTGTTTGTCACACAATGTAAGGCTTTTGTGCCTCTGAGGACCTTTGGCGCTCATTGCGAGCATCTCCCTCGAGTACTTCAAGTTTCCTCCTTTGCAACGATCATTGCGAAGACAGATATATAAGTACAGTGTAAAATATACCATTTTTTAGTACAGTGAAATAATAAATTAATATGAATTAATACATTAATATCAATACAATCTCTTTGGATTTTCCTGCATCAGAAAATGTACAGTTGGACTGTTGATCACCTGAGGAGAAAGTGTCAGCAATGTGCCAATTGTGCAGTGTAAATAGGCTGCGTGCGCCAGGCCAAATTGTTAGTGTTGTAAAATGGCGGCTTTTTTCTATGTGTTACTTGGCTCGCGAACATTTTCCGTCCATGGTAACTCCCAGGCGTCCTGGCATTCACCCTGTGCTGTGTGTGGTTTTATTTTGTTGTTTTTTTGTTTCTTGTTTTTCATGTTTTTCAATTTCCGCGGTTCGGCCGTTAAAGTCGTATTTTTGCGAGGTTGGTTTTTTTTTGCCCACGAGATTCCAAGGTCTGAATTTTTTTTCGAAGTCCCGCGTTCCTCATCTGCTTGCAGCCTAAGTAAGTCCTGCGTTTCTTGACTGCTTGCAGGCTAAGTACCTCGTGCTTCAATGCCTCGACTGCTCGTCTTGCTTTGCGAGGCTTGCAGGGCGATGATCGCCTTTGACGCTCATCCCCTAAGTGCTCTGAGCTCGGAAGGCTTCTATGCGTCAACGGCTCGCCTCGCTTCCCGAGGCTCGCATGCATGATGACAACTCGCAGTTTGACAATTATAATATGTGATGATACCCCTTCTGGATCACTACCTTGTCATGGTTAATGGGCTTGTGTACTTTAATGAAGCTGTGTGCTATACCATGTAGGGTTCCCCAAGATAGGCAGGTCATAGCAGAGAGTTCAGACAAATCATGCTCCACTGGAGAAAGAACCAGCAACCCACTCCAGCATCATTTCCAAGAAAACCTCATGGATTAGTACAACCAGAGTCATAATGATTAGCTGTGCCTGGTGTGCTGTTATCCATAGGGTCACGGAAAGTCAGACAAGACTGAACGACTTAACAACAAATACATGTATAAAGCGACAATGTGTTTTTGTCAGCCAATGGGGAGTATAAGAACTATGAACCATGGAGTGTAAACCAGTGGTATAACATACCTCTGTATGATCTGTGCACAGTAATTCACACATACTAAATTTAAAAGAAAATCGTGCAAAAATTATGTTTCAAAAGGTTCTTTTAAATGCATGATAGATAAATAAGTGTTATACATTGCATGGATATATCTGAAGACTTCAAATACATAAACACAAAATATGTACTTGGGCAGTGTAAAAGTTTTCATAATAGCAGCAACTGTACCTTGGTCTTCCAGGAACATAATAGGACTTCAGTCCAGGTTTAATTGTGGTTATGTTCAGGTTATTTCCTTTTTTCTCTCGTGATGCATGAGCTTGGATGATAATTTTGGACACTGTCCCAGTTGCAGCAGTGAGTCATTGACTAATGTGACTTTTCATCTATCACTGTCCTCTGAAACTTCTCATTGTGTGCGTATGTAGAAATTATATCATTATTCCTTGCACTTTTTACTTTTTTGATTTGGTTCACAATTAGAAAAATGCTCTCCAATTTTGCATCTTTACCTCTCACTGGTTGAAAGGCCAGCCATGCAAGAATCCATAATTTTTGTTGGATTTCCAAACACTGGAGGGGGAAATAAGCTATGCTAGGAAAATAGGATCAAATGAGAACGCAAAAGGTTTGAAAATAATTTGAGAAACAATTTATTAACTGAGCAGGTGATGGATACAGTGAATTATCGCCTAGCAGAAGTGGCAGTTAAGTAAATGATAACTGCCTTTCACAGGGATAAAGCTGTCCTGAAAATAGGTTGAACAAGTGGTTCTAATTTTCTTTAATTTCTAAGTAGATTATGTTATATATATTATTATATATTACACTAGCGACTTGCCTGTCAAAAAATGACGGCAATAGAATTGTAAGTCAAGGAATGCTGTTTGGCACACAAAGTAAGTGTTTTGGTTGTGTTAGTACCTTCGGCGTTGATTGTGAGCTGAGCGCTGAGTGCCTTCAACGCTCATTGCGAGCCTGTGGTTTGGTGTATTTTTGGTTGTCAGAGCCCCTTTGGCGCTGATTGCAAGGTCCGCAGTGATGGTCTTTTGGCACTCATTGGGAGGAAGTGTTTTTGTTGTGGGAGTACCTTCGGCGCTGATTGCGAGCCTCGCGTTGAGCAAGGCGTTCATTGCAAGGCTCTGGGTTGGTGTTTTTTTGGTTCTCAGAGCCCGTTTTGCGCTGATTGCAAGGTCCATGCTGATGGCCTTTTGGCGCTCATTGCGAGTCTCTCACCTGGTGTAGTTTTGCTTCTGTGAGCACCCTTGGTGCTCCTTGCAAGGCGTGCAGTGAACGCCTTTGGCGTTTATAGCGATCGTGTGGTGTTTTTTTTTAAGTTTTCTGTATATGTATTTTTTTATGATAATTAATTAATGCATGAAATCATAAATTATTATACTTTACCTATTTGTAATGAATATATGCAGCAACCAATATGCTGAAGAGCTAACCTTCTGTTTTGATGTTCCTGCAGCATACAATGTAGATTCTCATTCTTGGTGAGCTGAGGTGTAAGTGTCAGCAATGTGAAGTATGTAGTGTAAATAGGCTGCGTGCGCGGGGGGAAATCGTTTGTGTAGCTGTGTAGTTCCGCATTTTGTAATGTGAATGTTAGTATGTGCAAGTTAGTGGTGTAAAATGGCTTTGCGAGGGCTGCAGAAAGCGAGTCCGCAGTTTCCCTGTTGCATTATGGATTTGGCAAGCCTGCCCTGCTAAGAACTATATATGTGATATACTTTAAATTATTTTATATCTAAATCACAATATATTGTAAATAGTGCTACAGAAAATGTTGTTGATTTAAAGATTAAGAGTAAAGATATATATATATATATATATATATATATATATAGAGAGAGAGAGAGATTTGGAGAGAGAGAGATTTGGAGAGAGATGAGAGAGAGAGAGAGAGAGAGAGATGTATATAATATATATGTATGTATGTATATATATATATATATATATATATATATATATATATATATATATATATTGTGCGCATGCGTTTATACAGTCCGCATCAAGCATGTGCCCCAGTAATCTTTTTGCAGATGATAGCTCTAACTTTAAAAATACTACTGAAGCCCATATTTATGTTTTTTTTCTTTTGAAGACATAGATTTGATATTGGGCAACATGTTTGTAGAAAGTTATAAAATATAAAACAGCTTCTACTTTTTAACTATTATATTAAATTATTCTTTAATTAAGAAACAAATAGATTTTTGTCCAGACATGATTAGTAATGTTGGGTGTTCATTTGTCGTAGATAAGATATCTATTAAGTCCTGTTCCCCCTTCTGGATCACTACCTTGTCGTGTGGAGAAGGGGCTTGTGTACTTCAGTGAATCTGTGAGGTATACCATGTAGGGTCTGCCAAGATGGGTAGGTCATAGCAAAGAGGTCAGACAAATCGAGGTCCACTGGAGACCCACCCCAGTGCCTTTGCCAAGACAACCTTATGGATAAGCACAATGAGAGACATAACAAATGTGCCTGGGACGCTGTGGTCCATAGAGTCAAGGAGAGTCAGACACAACTGAATGGCTATTCAACAACAAAGTCCTGTTGAAAGCCTGCCACAATGGTGTGAAATGTATCAATATGATTAAATAGATGTGTAAATTACAGTAGGATAACCTTCGGACCGACAAGTGGTGCTGTTTAGAGCAGCGAGCTTGTTACCTTGCAATCCTCGTGGGAACGGACTTTGAGATCAGAATATTTTATACAGGTTGATGCTAAGAATGTTTTATGCTCATGACTTACACAGCTCCTAATGTTAATAGTTTCTGACACTTTTCTCAAACTACAGACTTAGCTTCCTTGACACTGAAGGATTTTGTAAGTAAGTGTTATACAAGGTTACAGTGACTTTCTGCTTCAGGTGATTATTGAAGTAACAGGAGATGTCTGCAGACTGTTTTGCATTGAAGTAAAATACTCTGCAGTTTTGGTGACAGCGACATTGTCAAAATGTTTGTTCCGCACGTGACAGTCTAAGATGTGACGTTAGTACAGCAGGTGTGCTCCGTAATAGGCTCGTCTAACTCCTTTATGGATAAATTATTCAGTTTATTGTGATTTTTTATTTATGAAAGTAATTGATCACTTGTCTGTTAGATTGATTGCACAAAAAAGCCTGAATTATACCCGCACCTAAAAATCCTCATTTTATATGAAAAGGACACTAGTCGTATATTTTCAGTGCTCTGTTTTAAAGAAGTAGGATTCATAATGGCTAAAAAAACAGCCTTTTATCTGTGCCGTCTCATTGCTTTGCTACCCATCTGCCATGAAAAGGGTTAATGGACCTGCTATAAATGAAATTCCCCTTCTGGATCTCTAATTGTTGTGATGAAGGGCGCTTGTGTACCTCAATAAAGCTGTGAGCTAAACCATATATACAGGGCCGGATCTACCTTTTTGGAGCCCCTAGGCAGTGAAGTAGAGGAGCCCCTGTGTGTGAGACCACAAGGTGTGCATGGACCCATTTTTGGTGTGTCAGTTTCTTTTTCTGTTGTAACTCTCTTGTTCTAGGTTGTTAACCCCTAGTAGCCAGTCTAGGAACTGCAGCATTTTATTTATTTTTAAGTCAGGAACTACTTTTTTTTTTTAAAAGCTGGCGCCCCTCACAGGGAAGCGCCCCTAGGCGGCTGCCTAGTTGGCCTAATAGGTAATCTGGCCATGCATGTATCTAAATAAAATAATTTTCTTAGTGAAATTCTCCTTGTATAGTTAAGTATTTTGTACCTCTGACTTTCCCCAAAATTACTAATCTTTACATTTTTATGCAATTATGTAGGGTTCTTTTCCTAATTAAATTTTATCAGAAGGGTGTGTAATGGTGACAAAAAAATAGTTTTTCATTAGGCCTGTTGAAATCAGTAGCAGTTTTAGCTGCCACATTCCCATTGGACAGATAGAATGTCCCATTCCCCTCCATTCAAAGTCTCCTACCTCCTCAAAACGTAGATCAGTAGTAACCAAAATTGCAAATAAAAGGCAATGTATCTAAGGATGTATTATTTTCTATTAGACTCTAAAAATATGTTACCTATGTTCAAGTGTAGTTCTTCAAAGGAGTATATTTTAAAGGACCACTGTAATTACATAAAAACTGCCCATCTATAATACTAACAACATTAACTGCTGATTA
The DNA here is from genome assembly GCA_027410445.1 of Discoglossus pictus. Lineage (NCBI taxonomy): Eukaryota > Metazoa > Chordata > Amphibia > Anura > Alytidae > Discoglossus > Discoglossus pictus. The sequence goes on along the minus strand of CM050170.1, from coordinate 159,147,458 downwards.
AGCTATGAGCATATACAAAGAAATATCAGATGTTTTGAAGTCTGAAGTCTGGTTTCACCACTTTCTGAGAGCTGAGGCCAAAGAGATGTGTTTATTGTATCTGTCAGTGAAGAGGAAGGCGATGAGAGGAATAGATGAGGGATGGTTGTTTGATACTTGTATCTAGTTGCATTTGACACCCACTCCCTTCCACAACACATGCTCAGCTTGCAATAGTAGCTGCAAGCCCTGCAGAAAAACTCATGCAGCCTTCTTTTACATTTGACCAAAAGAAGCATTTAGTTATTTTCTGATGAAAAACTAGTTTTATGATATGTTTCTACAAACATATGTTTTTAGGCACAAAAGCTCCCACTGCACAGTGGTCCTTTTAGATCAAATACTAGAGTGGTCTTTCAATTGTGGCCATCATTTACACCAAAATGCAACTGAATCTAAAAATGTCAGTACTGTGTCTCTTTAAATTTTGGATAATGACACTGTAAAGCGGAAACTGTAAAATAATAGATCCTAAAAATATCAGCGAGAAACTGTGCCAGCTCTCCAGTGACTAATCTGCATTCTCTCATTTTCCCTTATAATAATCATTATGAATCCTCTCCTAAATATTTAATATACACACAAGGAGCTATTGCTTGGGAGACGCGTTTTGTGATATAATTGAATATACCCCATTGATGAACTAACACAATCATTACTTGTGTGGTTTAATTGCAATTCTGTTCATTCTTAGCATCCAGGCAATGAGAGCAGTGGCGGAGCTACTGCTGGTGCAGCAGGTGCAAAGCCACAAGGCGCACAACAGGGTAGGACATTAAAGGAGAATCCTAATTTATTAGATGGGGACCTTTCCTGTTGGCAACCCATGTGCAGTGCCGGCCATAGGCCACTAGGTGGCGTGGCAGAGGGTGTTAGGGTTAGATCTTAGGGTGAGGGTTGTTAGGGTTAGGTGTTAGGGTGAGGGGTGTTAGGGTTAGATCTTAGGGTGAGGGGTGTGGGGTGTTAGGGTGAAAGTCTTAGGATTAGGGGTGTTAGGGTGAGGTGTGTTAGGGGAGCGGTCTTAGGGTTAGGCGTGTTAGGGTATAGGGTGTTTGGGTGAGGGGTGTTAGGGTTAGATGTTAGGGTGAGGGGGTGTTTGGGGAGGGGTCTTAGGGTTAGGGGTGTTAGGATATGGGGTGTTGGAGTGAGGGGTGTTAGGGTGAGTGGTGTTAGGGTTAGGTATTAGGGTGAGGGGTGTTAAGGTTAGGTCTTAGGGTTAGGGGTGTTGGGTGTTAGGGTGTGGGGTGTTAGGGTGAGAGTCTTAGGATTAGGGGTGTTAGGGTGAGGGGTGTTAGGGGAGGGGTCTTAGGGTTAGGGATGTTAGGGTATGGGGTGTTAGGGTGAGGGGTGTTAGGGTTAGGTGTTAGGGTGAGGGGTGTTAGGGTGAGGGGGTTAGAGGAGGGGTCTCAGGGTTAGGGGTGTTAGGGTGAGGAGTGTAAGGGTTAGCTGTTAGGGTGAGGGGTGTTATTGTATGGAGTGTTAGGATTAGGTGCGTTCTGTTTATTGGGAAGAAATTCACGGACTCCTCGGCCACGCCACCTAGTGGCCGATGGGTGCCACTGCGCACGGCCAACGAACAGGAAAGATCCGAGCATAGCAGATAATTTCCTTATAGATTTGGGTGTTTTTGTCATGAACATATATTTTGGCTTTGGCACCAAAGGGTGGATTGAGAAGTTGCAAAGGGGCCCCCAAATTATTACCTCCAGGGCCCCCTATTCACAAGCTCAACCACTCTATGAGAGTTTGGAGCTGAGGGGGCATCACGGAGGTGTCTGTACAGATCAGCTAGACAATAAAGGTCACACTGTCTAACCTACAAAAATAGATTATTGCAGTATGAGAATAACACGGAAATTACATGTAGTATTTAAATAAACCAGATTACTTATGACATAATTAACAACTCTGAATTAATTTTGCTTTGAGTCAATTTTCTTTCATCTCTGTTGTTTTTCTTATTTTATTTTAAGGAATAATAACATTTCTGCATGAATTTAAATGTTTCACCTTGGGAAAAGCTTTATATGTTTGTGAATTGTATAACTAACTAATAACATTATCAGCTATGAGCCATGAGCAAAAAAAGGTATTTTTACTTAAAAGATTATCGCATAATGAAAAATAAATATCAATGAAAACTTGAAGTCTTACTAATAACATAATCCTCTTCTGGATCTCTACATTGTTGTGGTGAAGGGGCTTGTGTACTTAAATGAAGCTGTGAGATAAACCATGTAGGGTCACTCAAGATGGGCATGCCATAGCAGAGAGGTCAGACACTCCACTGGAGAAGGAACTGGCCACCCACTCCATATGGATAAGCACATCCAGATACACAGAAAGATGTTCCTGGAAAGCTGCATCCATATGGTCACCAAGAGTCAGACACAACTAAAGGACTGAACAACAATAAGAGAAGAAAAGTCCTAAAACCAGTTTTTAATTAAAACATACTTTGATGCTCTCTGATGAACTCTGAGGGTATCCATGATACTTTGGTGTTATGTGCATGAAAAGAGAATTTACATTTATGAAGAGCAGGGCTTATATCTATTGATGCAAGCTGCCAACTTCTTGGCATGTGAGGGGGAAACAGTGTTGGTTTCAAATTTAGTGAGATCCAATTATCTAACACATCTCTGTCTTCGATCCACTGCATAGCGCCCTCCAGCTAGAAAACAGACCATTGTGTTCCAGCTATCTCTATCTAGCACCAATTGAGGTATTAAAGGACTGCTGTGGTTCAGAAAAACTTCACATAGTTGTGAAGTAGGTAAAAAATAAAAAGAAAGCTGTGTAAATCATGAGCATAAGAGGATTTTTAGAGAAATTCTTAATTTTACCAGATTTTTAATTATAGAGAATTCCATATTTTCCTATAGACATTTTTATTCATCAGTGGAGAGAGGGGGAATTTGTGGCCTCATTGGAGAGTGGGTTCGACATTCTAAATTTGACACCTGTCCCTTCCACAGAAGCAGACAGTAGTACCTCAAAGTGGACATCCTATTTTTCCTTCTTTGTACTCTCCACCTCAGGTCAAATCCTAGTCATTAGCAGAATATGCAAAAATTAAGACTTTCCCTAAATTTTACTTTCATGCTCTTGGCTTGTTGTTGTTGTTCAGTCCTTCAGTCATGTCCATCTCTCTGTGACCATACGGCCGCAGAACGCCAGGCTCATCTTTTTCCAGTCGTGCCTACCCATAAGGTTTTCTCTGCAAATATACTGAAGTGGGTTGCCAGTTCCTTCTCCAGAGGGCCGTGATTTGTCTCACCTGTCTTTATTCCTGTCATTTCATTGGTAGACGATGTGCTGCAAATCCTGCAACGTGCGTGTTTCACATTTACTTTCAAAGTAGGTTTGAAACCAAAGTGGACAAACAGTCTATAAGAATAATGTGAGCACAGTGACCGCTCTCGGCATCATCACAGACATAACATACAACAGGTCAAGGACAATTATTGTGCTTTCACATCTCTATCCTCTCTCTTCTCTTACTTTGATCTCCCTCTTTTCTCTCTCTCTCTTCTCTCTCATTCTCTCTCTCTCCTCTCCCCTTTCTCTCTCTCCTCTCTCTCCTCTTACTCCTCTTTCCATCTTCTCTATCTTTCTCCTCTCCTTTTACTTTGCTCTTGCTCTTCTCTCTTTCTCTCTCCTTAGTCTTCTCTTCCTCTTCTCTCTCTTTTTGTTTCTCCGCTCCCTTTTCTCTTTTTCCTTATTCTCCTTTTACTTTGCTCTTCCTCTTCCCGCTCTCTCTTCATACTCTTCCTCTTCTCTCTCTCGCTCTTTCTTTCTCTCTCTCCATTTTCTCTTTCTCTTCTTTCTCCTCTTTCTTTGCTTTCCCGCTTTCTATGTTCTCTTACTCTGGTCTTCTCTCTCTTTTTCTTTATCCTCTCTCTTTTCTCTCTCTCCTCTTACTTTTCTCTCTTTCTATCTTTCTTCTCTCCTCTTATTCTGCTCTCCCTCTTCCGTCTCTCTCAATCTTTCTTCTCTCTCTACTCTCTCTACTCTCCTTTTCTCTTTCTCTGGTCTCTCCTCTTGCCCTGTTCTCCCTCTTCTCTCTCTTTCTCTCTTGTTTTTGTCTATCTCTTTCTCCCTCTCTTTCCTCTCTCTACTCACCATCTTCTCACTCTCCTCTCTGCATTTCACTCTCTCTCTTTTCTTTTTCTGCTCTCTTTCTACTTCCCCCCCCCCCCCCCATTTTCTCTCTCTTCTGTATTATTATCTCTCTTTCGCCCTCTTTCCTATCTTTCCTCCTATCTTCACTCTCCTCTCTCTCTTTCTCTCTCGCTTCTTTACTGAATCCAGGGGATGGAGAGAACACAAATATCTCCCACCAATAAAGCAAACTTTAATACAATAGTTAAAAGGATGTGGGCCTCATTCAAATTGCGATTTGGCAAATCGAATAGGGCTCTATATAAGCACAGAGCATATTATTTTACAGAAGTTTTTAGTTAGTGAAGACCTTGCTCTTGGATAGAAGTTCACTAACTAAAAACTTCTGTAAAATAATATGCTCTGTGCCAAATCACAATTGAATGAGGCCCTGTATTTACTTCTGATAACAAGCCCCCCATTATATTTCCCTCAGCTGAATGACCAGAAGTCCAGACCTATCAGTGATTGTACGTGTGTCAGTATTATTATTCATAATGTCCGTGAGAGAATAAACAGGGCACAATTGTGTCTTTTATTCCATTTCTCACATTTTGAAACTAGCTCCTTAGCTAAATTACAATATGTAAATTCAAAATGATTTCATTTGAATCACTAAATGTTGAATAAACTAATAATCAACAATAAGACATAATGCTGGTCATAGGATAAATATTTTAGCAATTAGTTATTAACTAGGCAATATTAATAGTAATACAATAGCACCCTCTAGTGGTTATGTGATGCATTTGCAGTATCTTTATTATATGTATATAGTAGCTTTTGGTAATTATCAGCCTTATTAAATTGCGATTCAGTAAATTTAAAAGGGCTCTATTTAAGCACACAGCATATTTTTCAGTTAGTGCACTTCTATCCAAAAGCAAGGTATTCACTAACTAAAAACTTCTGTAAATAAAATATGCTGTGTGCTTAAATAGAGCCCTTTTAAATTCACAGAATCACAATTTAATAAGGCTGTAAATGTGATATGGGGGAAAATTGCAAAAGAAAGTGTTTAAAAAATTGAAAAAGAGAAACAAAACGGCTTACATTTTGCAAACTTTTGGATCTTTCCTCCTTTCTGACCGCGGTGGCCATCGCGCACTAGGTGGCGCCGACATGGTTTTAGTCAATTTCTTGTTAGTGTAAGGGTTATCATCTGGCAGTACCCTAACCTCAACCATAACCATAAAACCTAACCCTATCCCAAAAACCTATCCAAAAACCCTAATACTAAACCCTATCCCAAACCCTAACCCTAAACCCTAACTCTGAACCCTAAACCTAAACCTTAACCCTATCCCAAACCCTAAACCATAACTCCTATCTCTAAACCCAAACCTTAACCCTAACTCTAAACCCTAACCCTAAACCCTATCCCTAACCCAATCCCAAAACCATAACCCCTAACCCTATCCAAAACACTAAACCCTAATTCTAAACCCTAACCTTGACCCTAAAAGTAAACCCTAAATCCTTACTCTAAACCCTAACCCCTATCCCTAACCCTAAACCCTAACTCCTATCTCTAAATTCTAACCTTGACCCTAACCCTAAGCCCTTACTCTAAATCCTAACCCCTATTACTAACCCTAAATCTAACTCTAGGAAATTGACTAAAATCTCTGCCGCATCACCTAGTGGACGTTGGCCTGTTACTGCTAGCAGTCAGAAAACAGGAAATGTCTGAACTTTTTTTTTTTTTTGCAAAAAAAAAATAATATCTGTGAATAAATCATTTATTTTATATAGACTACAGCTGGCACTCACAAACAAGAATTTTTCAGAATGAGGTTCTGGCTGCTGTAAAGCTGCATTTCCACAGTGTTACAGATATATTGCTTAACCTTGGCAGCACTCTTTTTTTATACTAAAAAGTACATAAATAAAATAAACAATAATATTTAAAGCCGGATCTTATAAAGACACATTAAACAAATGTTTTTAGAATGTAAACCCCCCCCGGCCCCACATCTAATGTATTACCTTTCATATAATTGTATATTGTATATATAATTATACTGCAGTGGAATCTACAGTTTTGGTTTCTGCCTCTTGAGGTGGAAGACGAGAAAGCTACTATTTGCACAATGGGAATGTGGCAGCTAAAACTGCCCATGCTTTCAATAGGAGTAATGCAAAGCTCATTAGTTTACATGGACACGCGCTCTCGGAAAGTAGCAGAAATAATCAGCTGAGAAAAAAGAACATTAAACTATATAGTAAAGAATAATTGCATATGAAGTTCATTTTAATAATTGTTTACTTCTTTGGTTTTTTTCTTTCAGTTTTGATGTGGAAAATGGCCCAACGCCAGGCCGTAGCCCTCTGGACCCCCAGGCCAGCCCCGGCTCAGGACTTGTGCTACACACCAACTTCCCAAGTCACAACCAGCGGAGGGAATCCTTCTTATACAGATCAGACAGCGACTATGATCTATCACCAAAGACTATGTCCAGAAATTCCTCCGCTGCAAGCGAGCAGTAAGTAGCCTGGATGGATGGACGGATAAACGGATAGATGGATGGATAGATAGATGGATGGATGGATGGATGGACGGATAAACGGATAGATGCATGGATGGATAGATAGATAGATAGATGGATGGATGGATGGACGGATAAACGGATAGATGCATGGATGGATAGATAGATAGATGGATGGATGGATGGATGGATAGATAGATAGATAGATAGATAGATAGATAGATGGATGGATAGATTTTTATTTGGTGCTTTATTTATTTATTTATTTGATGCTCTTTATCTATTACTCACACTACCTACCTACCCACTGTGAGAGTTAATTAATGACCCTAGATAAAAAGCTTAAGAGAAAGGAAGATACTCTGTAGATAAATTATTCTTAAAATTGGTGTTTAGTCATACAGTCGTGTCCGACTATCCGTAATCTTATGGATGAGAGCACACCATGCACAGTAGCTATGTCTTTGGTTGTGCTTATCCATGTTTTTTTGGCAAATATACTGGAGTGGGTTACTAGATCCTTCTCCAGTGGAAAGTGGTTTGTCTGGCCTCCCTGCTATGACCTGCCCATCTTGGGTGACCCTACATGGTATAGCTCACAGCTTCATTGATGTACACAAGCCCCTTCACCACAACAAAGTAGTGATCCAGAAGAGGATTCTTAAAAAACCCATCCTTAAAGCTCAATTATCTACCACTTTAACTCAAAACTACAGTTAAATTAATTTAGTATAGAATTATATTATATTGTAATATATTATATACTAGTGACTTGCCCATCAAAAATGATGGCAATAAAATTGTAAGCCTTGCGAATGCTGTTTGCCACACAATGCAAAGCTCTGCCCCCTCTGAGCACCTTTGGCGCTCATTGCGAGCCTCTCCTTCCGTCTACTTAACGTGCCTCGCGATGAGCGCCGAAGGCTTTGTCGCTCATTGCAGGCCTTGTCAACCTGCCACTTTCATGCTTCACAATGGATCCTTTTTGAGAACATTTACACTTATTCGGCCACCATTTTTTTACTCGCTTAGCTGATTTTCGATCTCCAAAACACAGCAATTAAGCCTCAAATAAGCTTGCAACCTCACTCACTGGGCTCCCTGCCTCTCCCCCTGTGGTGCTGTGTGTGAGGTTGTCACACGTGCCTCGCGCCCTGCAATGAGCGACTTTGGGGCTTATTGCAGCAAAGTCGTGCGGGCCTCGCGATGCGCAACCTACATCGCTCATTGCCTTTGATACTCATTGCGCATGCACAAGCCCATAACATTTCAAATTGAGTGACGACAACTCGCAATTACAACAACAATTATATGTGATAGGATTTGTCTTACACTCTTAGATATTTGTTTCTTCCTTAATATAAGATAATTACAATATATATTGTTTACTATGCAGCAGTAGCCTATCCCAGATACAAACTAAATTCTCCACAAATATTTATAAGACTACATAAGAAATGATACAATAGGTCTGCTGTATATTTTCTTATGTATGCTTCCCTCTGCCCTAACTGAAGAATGTAACATTGGTCTGTAAGTTTAAGATGTTGTAATCTCAACCTAGAGATGCTAGTTTCATCCTCTGACGTATATCCTTTACACTGAGAGTCACATTTTGCCAGCTGTCGGCCAATCCCAGGGTTCATGCAGGAAACACATCCCAGGATGCTGTATGGCCTATGATTCTCACTATAAAGGATGTAGTTTCATTTAATGATGTTAAAACATGTTAAAACTTTTAGAATTTTTGAAATAGGTGCATTTTTCACTGAGATACTTATTGAGTAAAATCTGTGTTTACATCTGTCGCTGACTGTCCACTGCCAGAGCTGCACCCTTAACAAATCCATTTGTGCAGGGAATTGAATGCTGGAATCACCTAAACAGTTCCGTTATGGGTTAACTTTCAGTGCAGTCCTAAGTTCTTCCCCACAAGGCTTTGCTCTGTTTTTACTCATGAAACAGACAGTAGGCAGGATAGACCATATTTGTAAACAGATTTTAAACTTTAGAGTTTTGAGCAGTTATAAGTGTAACGCAAAAAAAATATTATTTTTATATATAATATTGTGTGCACTTTCACACCATGAAGAAACAGATATGCAGTGCGTACACAGAGAAAGAGAGAGCAGACACAAAGAGGGCAGAGAGAGAGAGGGAGGACAAGGAGAGAGAGCACAGAGAGAGAGACAGAGGGCACAGAGCTAGAGAGGGCAGACAGAGAGAGGGCACAGAGATAAACAGAGGGCACAGAGAGAGAGGGCAGAGAGAGAGAAAGAGGGCACAGAGAGAGAGGGCACAGAGAGAGACAGAGGGCACAGAGAGAGAGACAGGGCACAGAGCTGGAGAGGGCACAGAGAGAGAGAGAGAGAAGGCACATAGAGAGCACTCAAAGAGAGAGACAGAGGGCACAGAGAGAAAGTGCGCATAGAGGGACAGAGGGCAGAGAGAGAGAAAGAGAGTACATAGAGGGAGGGCACAAAGAGAGCGCACAGAGAGAGAGAGACAGAGGACACAGAGAGAGCGGGCACATAAAGACAGAGGGCACAGAGAGAGAAAGAGGGTACAGAGGGAGGGCAGAAAGAGAGAAAGAGGGCACATAGAGAGCACTCAAAGAGAGAGACAGAGGGCAAAGAGAGAAAGGGCACATAGAGAGATAGACGGCACAGATAGAGAGACAGAGGGCAGAGAGAGGACAGAGAGGGAGAGAGAGGGCACAGAGAGAGACAGAGGGCACAGAGAGAGAAAGAGTGTACATAGAGGGAGGGCACAGAGAGAGGACAGAGAGAGAGAGAGAAAGTGCACATAGAGAGACAGACGGCACAGATAGACCGATAGAGGGAAGAGAGAGAGAGGACAGAGAGGGAGAGAGAGGGCACAGAGAGAGACAGAGGGCACAGAGAGAGAAAGAGTGTACATAGAGGGAGGGCACAGAGAGAGGACAGAGAGAAAGAGAGAAAGGGAACATAGAGAGACAGGCGGCACAGATACAGAGACAGAGGGCAGAGAGAGAGGACACAGGGAGAGAGAGGGCACAGAGAGAGACAGAGGGTATAGAGAGAGAAAGAGAGTACATAGAGGGAGGGCACAGAGAGAGACAGAGACAGAGGACACAGAGAGAGCGGGCACATAAAGACAGAGGGCACAGAGAGAGAAAGAGGGTACAGAGGGAGGACAGAGAGAGAGAAAGAGGGCACATAGAGAGCACTCAAAGAGAGAGACAGAGGGCAAAGAGAGAAAGGGCACATAGAGAGATAGACGGCACAGATAGAGAGACAGAGGGCAGAGAGTGGACAGAGAGGGAGAGAGAGGGCACAGAGGGCACAGAGAGAGAAAGAGTGTACATAGAGGGAGGGCACAGAGAGAGGACAGAGAGAGAGAGAGAAAGGGAACATAGAGAGACAGACGGCACAGATAGAGAGGCAGAGGGAAGAGAGAGAGAGGACACACAGAGAGAGAGAGGACACAGAGAGAGACAGAGGCCACAGAGAGAGAAAGAGGGTACATAGAGGGAGGGCACAGAGATAGGACAGAGAGAGAGAGAGAGAAAGGGCACATAGAGAGACAGGCGACACAGATACAGAGACAGAGGGCAGAGAGAGGACACAGAGAGAGACAGAGGGTACAGAGAGAGAAAGAGAGTACATAGAGGGAGGGCACAGAGAGAACGCACAGAGAGAGAGAGAGACAGAGGACACAGAGAGAGCGGGCACATAAAGACAGAGGGCACAGAGAGAGAAAGAGGGTATAGAGGGAGGACAGAGAGAGAGAAAGAGGGCACATAGAGAGCACTCAAAGAGAGAGACAGAGGGCAAAGAGAGAAAGGGCACATAGAGAGATAGACGGCACAGATAGAGAGACAGAGGGCAGAGAGTGGACAGAGAGGGAGAGAGAGGGCACAGAGAGAGACAGAGGGCACAGAGAGAGAAAGAGTGTACATAGAGGGAGGGCACAGAGAGAGGACAGAGAGAGAGAGAAAGGGAACATAGAGAGACAGACGGCACAGATAGAGAGGCAGAGGGAAGAGAGAGAGAGGACACAGAGAGAGAGAGGACACAGAGAGAGACAGAGGGCACAGAGAGAGAAAGAGGGTACATAGAGGGAGGGCACAGAGATAGGAAAGAGAGAGAGAGAGAGAGAGAAAGGGCACATAGAGAGACAGGCGGCACAGATACAGAGACAGAGGGCAGAGAGAGAGGACACAGAGAGAGAGGGCACAGAGAGAGACAGAGGGTACAGAGAGAGAAAGAGTGTACATAGAGGGAGGGCACAGAGAGAGCGCACAGAGAGAGAGAGAGACAGAGGGCACATAAAGACAGAGGGCACAGAGAGAGAAAGAGGGTACAGAGGGAGGACAGAGAGAGAGAAAGAGGGCACATAGAGAGCACTCAAAGAGAGAGACAGAGGGCAAAGAGAGAAAGAGCACATAGAGAGACAGATAGCACAGATAGAAGGACAGAGGGCAGAGAGAGGACAGAGAGAGACAGTGGGCACAGAGAGAGGACAGAGAGAGAGAGAGAAAGGGAACATAGAGAGACAGAGGGAAGAGAGAGAGAGGACACACAGAGAGAGAGGACACACAGAGAGACAGAGGGCACAGAGAGAGAAAGAGGGTACATAGAGGGAGGGCACAGAGAGAGGACAGAGAGAGAGAGAGAGAAAGGGAACATAGAGAGACAGAGGGAAGAGAGAGAGAGGACACACAGAGAGAGAGGACACACAGAGAGACAGAGGGCACAGAGAGAGAAAGAGGGTACATAGAGGGAGGGCACAGAGATAGGACAGAGAGAGAGAGAGAAAGGGCACATAGAGAGACAGGCGGCACAGATACAGAGACAGAGGGCAGAGAGAGAGGACACAGAGAGAGAGAGGGCACAGAGAGAGACAGAGGGTACAGAGAGAGAAAGAGAGTACATAGAGGGAGGGACAGAGAGAGCGCACAGAGAGAGAGAGAGAGAGACAGAGGACAGAGAGAGAGCGGGCACATAAAGACAGAGGGCACAGAGAGAGAAAGAGGGTACAGAGGGAGGACAGAGAGATAGAAAGAGGGAACATAGAGAGCACTCAAAGAGAGAGACAGAGGGCAAAGAGAGAAAGAGCACATAGAGAGACAGATGGCACAGATGGAAGGACAGAGGGCAGAGAGCGGACAGAGAGGGAGAGAGAGGGCACAGAGAGAGACAGAGAGCACAGAGAGAGAAAGAGGGTACATAAAGGGAGGGCACAGAGATAGGACAGAGAGAGAGAGAAAGGGCACATAGAGAGACAGGCGGCACAGATACAGAGACAGAGGGCAGAGAGAAAGGACACAGAGAGAGAGAGGGCACAGAGAGAGACAGAGGGTACAGGGAGAGAAAGAGAGTACCTAGAGGGAGGGCACAGAGAGAGCGCACAGAGAGAGAGAGAGAGACAGAGGACACAGAGAGAGCGGGCACATAAAGACAGAGGGCACAGAGAGAGAAAGAGGGTACAGAGGGAGGTCAGAGAGAGAGAAAGAGGGCACATAGAGAGCACTCAAAGAGAGAGACAGAGGGCAAAGAGAGAACGAGCACATAGAGAGACAGATGGCACAGATAGAAGGACAGAGGGCAGAAAGAGGACAGAGAGAGACAGAGGGCACAGAGAGAGAAAGAGTGTACATAGAGGGAGGGCACAGAGAGAGGACAGAGAGAGAGAAAGGGAACATAGAGAGACCGACGGCACAGATAGAGAGACAGAGGGAAGAGAGAGAGAGGACACAGAGAGAGAGAGGACACAGAGAGAGACAGAGGCCACAGAGAGAGAAAGAGGGTACATAGAGGGAGGGCACAGAGATAGGACAGAGAGAGAGAGAGAGAAAGGGCACATAGAGAGACAGGCGACACAGATACAGAGACAGAGGGCAGAGAGAGGACACAGAGAGAGACAGAGGGTACAGAGAGAGAAAGAGAGTACATAGAGGGAGGGCACAGAGAGAACGCACAGAGAGAGAGAGAGACAGAGGACACAGAGAGAGCGGGCACATAAAGACAGAGGGCACAGAGAGAGAAAGAGGGTATAGAGGGAGGACAGAGAGAGAGAAAGAGGGCACATAGAGAGCACTCAAAGAGAGAGACAGACGGCACAGATAGAAGGACAGAGGACAGAGAGAGAGAGAAAGAGGGCACAAAGAAAGACAGAGGGCACAGAAAGAGAAAGAGTGTACATAGAGGGAGGGCACAGAGAGAGGACAGAGAGAGGGAGAGAAAGGGCACATAGAGAGACAGACGGCACAAATAGAGAGACAGAGGGAAGAGAGAGAGAGGACACAGAGAGAGAGAGGGCACAGAGAGAGACAGAGGGCACAAAGAGAGAGGGTACATAGAGGGAGGGCACAGAGAGAGCACAGAGAGAGAGAGACAGAGGGCACAGAGAGAGCGGGCACGTAAAGACAGAGGGCACAGAGAGAGAAAGAGGGCACATAGAGTGAGGGCACGGAGCAAGAGAGCGCACAGAGAGAGAGGGGGCATATTACTGAGTCAAATGCAAAGAGGATAATCTTCCTGTAAGCTCAGGATATGGACATAGCAAAGGATAAAGACGAGGAGTAAGTTGTGTGCACAAATGAGACTAGGGCAGCATATTATTATTATGATTATTATTATTATTAACTAGCGACTTGCCCGTCAAAAATGACGTCAGTATTATTTGAAGCCTGGCAGTGCTGTTTGCAACACAATGCGAGGCTCTCCCCTCCGCTTAAATTGCCGTACCAGCTTCACGGCCGCCAATTTTTTCCTCGCTTAGCCGTTTTCAGACCTCCCAAAAACGCCAATTAAATCTCAAATTATCTTGCAACCTCACTCACGGGCTCTCTGCCTCTCTCCCTGTGCTGTTTGTGAGGTTGTAAGCTAATTTTTTTTATTATTTGGTGTATTTTGGCGGACTTACGGCAACTTCCGAGTTCTGAGCTTGTCACTTATAATAAGAGATGTATTTAAACAAATCTATAAACATTTACGCAGTTTACTGCCATTAAAGTGCCTCTGTGACCATTCTTTATATGATCTTTTACATAACAATAGGCAATAATGTACAAAATGTAAAAAAATAAACCCACTCTTTACATTTATGACTTTTGGAAGCATTTATTCTTTACTGTAGACTTCCATTTTTGGTACTAAGCCTGCTTCTTGCAGCTTCTATCTCAACTGGATGTCTTTTTGGAAACTAATAAGCCTTCTACTAAAGATAATGAGAGCACTGACAGATATATCTGCCACATTCCCACAGGATTCTTTGAGTACAATATTAAGTTAAAACATGAGCGTAAGACCCTGTAAATATCTTATTCTTTGGGCCCGACCCACTAAGAGATAACGGATTATCTCCAAATCAAACATGGGTGCCATAGCAAAACATAGGAATTTGAGAATATAGATATTGATAGGTCTGACCTCAAATTAAGTCACGATAATCTGTGTAATTCCTAATTTGTGATTTTTAGACAAATACATTATGTATATTGTTATGATTAGACTAATTTCTGATCTGCTTAATAAACTGAATCATTTTATTTTCATTCCCTAGGCATGGAGATGACCTGATAGTAACACCATTTGCACAGGTGGGTGACATTTCATATCCTTTTGTGGATAAATACATGTTTTGCTGTTGTGTCTATGTGATATTTAAAAAAAAGAAAAAAATACCCAGTTAAAAATATATGTTTTTTTTCTAGGTCTTGGCAAGTTTGCGGAGTGTAAGGAATAATTTCACATTGCTGACCAATGTACATGGAGCACCAAATAAGTAAGTTTCTATGGAATATATTCATTTTAATGTCACAAATGGGCATTATTCAATGTGGCTGTAGTGATAGAGTCTGTCCACGAGGTGGTAGTATTTTACTAGAATTGAAGTTTTTCATCATATTAAAGCTCCACCAGCACATCTGACAGTAAATACGTACAGAATTATAATTGTATGTTTCTTTATATATTCACAGTATTTTTATTATATTTCCAAAACATTTTTCAAATACTAGGTCAAAAATTAAAGGCTGCTGTATTTGTTTTTTATTGCAACTTACTTAAAGGTTTATATTCAGTTTATATGTCTATGGGCCTCATTCAATTGCGATTTGGCCAATTGAATAGGGCTCTAAATAAGCACATAGCATATTTTTTTTACAGAAGTTTTTAGTTAGTGAACTTTTATCCAAAAGCAAGGTCTTCACTAACTAAAAACTTCTGTAAAAAAAATATGCTATGGGCTTATTTAGAGCCCTATTCAATTGGACAAATTGCAATTGAATGAGGCCCCAAGTCTATATGGGTTGTACTACTTTGGGGCTACAGATATACTGCAGAAAAAACACACATGGGGCCTCATTCAATTGTGATATGGCCAATTGAATAGGGCTCTATATAAGCACATAGCATATTATTTTTACAGAAGTTTTTAGTTATTGAACTTCCATCCAAAAGCGAGGTCTTTAGGAACTAAAAACTTCAGTAAAAAAATATGCTATGTGCTTATTTAGAGCCCTATTCAATTGACCAAATTGCATTTGAATGAGGCCCATGGTCCTTATTTGTACATACAGAGGGCCTCATTCAATTGCGATTTGGCCAAATGAATAGGGCTCTAAAAGAGCACAGGGCATATTTTTTTACAGATGTTTTTAGTTAGTGATTTATATCCAAAAGCAAGGTATTCACTAACTAAAAACTTCTGTAAAAAAATATGCTATGTGCTTATATAGAGCCCTATTCAATTGGCCAAATCACAATTGAATGAGGCTCATATACAGCAGAACAGACACAGTGCAGTTTTTTTTTATCTATACACTAATATACTACAGAACAGATACTCACCTAGGCCCCTATTCAATTGGAAGCCCGCAGTTTTTGTTATACCGGTCATAAGTCTGAGGACTTGAAATTTGCTACATTTACAGAGAGATTAAAGTGATCAAGCCCGCAATTTAAGGGCTGAAAGCCAAAACCGTAAACCATGCAATCATAAGTAACTACTGGATTCCTTGGATCAATATAACATGAAAATAAAACGTAAAAAAAATGTTTTTTTGATTGCAGACTTGCAAGCTTTAGACTGTTGTGCAATTAATCCTAATGTCTTTCATCGCTTTTCCCGTCTTTTAAAGTGCAGTATTGATTATTTATTTGCATTTACAGTGCTACGATCAGGTGTTTAACCCCCTTACAAGTCCTATCTGGTACCCATAGGATTTTCTTCTACATTTGCCATTTACGGGTGTGAGAACATTTGCGGGTTTGAGGAATTGTAGCAATTGAAGAGCAATTTGCGATTTTAACATTTACGGACTTGAAAGAACTAAGGCTTAGATGGGGTGTAAGTTACGGTTGTAACAACCGCAGGGATATTCAGCCTGTAACCCGCAGATCATTTGCGGCTCGCTAAAAGACGCCAATTGAATGGCAAATTAGTTTATGGGCTACTTTACGGGCTCCAGTAACCAACAATTGCTCAATTTAAAAGGGGCCCTAGTCTTTCTCAATCCACTGATATACTGATATACCCAGGGCCTCATTCAAATGTGATTTGGCCAATTGAATAGGGCTCTATATAAGCACACAGCATATTTTTTTTACAGAAGTTTTTAGTTAGTGAAGACCTTGCTTTTGGATAGAAGTTCACTAACTAAAAACTTCTGTAAAAAAATATGCTGTGTGCTTAAATAGAGCCCTATTCAGTTGACCAAATCGCATTTGAATGAGGCCCCCAGTGAACTTCTTGGAGGGAGAAACAATAGCCCCTATTCAATTGAGCAAATGTTAGTTACTGGAGCCGGTAATGTAGCCGTAAACTAATTTGCAATTCAATTTGCGTATTTTAGCTACCTGCAAACGATCTGCGGGTTACAGGCTGAAAATCCCTAATTGATTGATGTGTAACCTCCATTTTTTACTGACGTCATGATGACGGTCTCATATTCTATTGGCTGTTTCTAAATTAGTAGTGAAGACCTTGATTAAATGATCATGTTCACGCTCTGAAATGCTAATTACGGGTGCATGGTTTACGGTTTTGGCCATGTAGTTGCGGACTTGTTCAATTGAATCGCTCGGTAATTGCAGCAGGTTTGATGCCCACAGACAGATGTAATCTGTGGGCTTGCAATTGAATGCATCCACGTTTCAAAACAGTCACTCTTTTGAGAGACAGCGCCTCATCTTTCTCTCCAAGTCCAGAAGACCAAGAGCCTCATTCAACTGCAAGCCCGCAAGTCTGCGGGCCTGCTGCGGGCCCGCATCATCCCCGATTTACGGTGCTATGCAATTGGCCATGCCCACAAGTCCCGGCCCCATATCGCACATCGTAAACCATGCTATCGTATGTAGCATTTGCGAGCTTGAACATAATCAATTAAGCAAAACTGTAACTCCTGATGCTGAAACAGCAAATAGAAAAGGAGCCCGTCATCATGAAGGCCGTACAACATGGAGTTGACATGTCAATCAACTAGAGATTCGGGGTCCGATATGCGATCGAACCCACAAACCCGCACAAAATAATAAAACGGAATGCCGATACAGTTCTAATCCATGTGGGTGGCCTGATATGTTCTAACGTATTGATTCCCGAGATCGATATAACCCGAATTCAAACATAAAATGAAGTGATTTTTTTGATTGCCGATTTGCGGGCTTGAGACTGTTGTGCAATTTAATTCTAATGTCTTTCATAGCTTTCCCCATCATTTACAGTGCAGTATTGATTTTATATTTGCATTTACAGTGCTCCGGATATGTTTTTAAGCTCTATGCGAGTCCTCCTTGGAACCCGTAACTTGTGGTTCGACTTTTGCCATTTGTGGCCTTGGGGGTTTGCTTAGCGAGGGGGAATCAGAGCAATAGAATAGCAATTTGCGATTTTAGCGATCGTAAAGATCAAAGGCTTGGAAGTGCTTTAACTTGCGATGTTAACCATGGCGAGGAATCTGAGGCCGGAGCCCGCAAAAAGACGCCAATTGCATAGCAAAATAACTTACAGCCTCCATTTCTGAAGCCCGGATCTCCCGATACCTCAGTTGAACGAGGCTCCAAGTGTGTGTCTGTTCTGCAGTACTGTATATTGGAGTATAATCAAATAGTTTATGATTATGTTCTGTGGTATATAGATAACTTTATATAGATAAAGGACGGGTGTGTGTCTATTCTGCAGTATAACTTTATATAGATAAAGGACAGGTGTGTGTCTATTCTGCAGTATAACTTTATATAGATAAAGGACAGGATTCTCTTCTGCAGTATATCTATATATAGATAATGGACAATACCTGTGTATAGATAAATGCCAGTTGTGTGTCTGTTCTGCAGTATATCTGTATATATATAAAGACAAGTTGTGCATCTGTTCTGTAGTATATTTGAGTATAAAGAAAGGCCATATAATTGTATATAGAAAAAGGGCAGTTATGCCGTATATATGTTATGCAGTATATATGTGTTTAGAAAAAGGACCGGTGTGTGTCTGGTCTGTGTTTCAAGGCTGCAAAGTCAGAAAACTGTAAGTGCAAATATAAATTCAAGACAGCACTGTAAAGCTCTGTAAATGATAGGTATCATAATGGGGGACATGAGGATTAATAGCAACACCCTCTCAAGCTTGCACATCAGCCCAAATCCAATGTTTAATTTCCGGTTTATTTTCCGTCCCAAGTCACGCGAGCTTGTCGTTGTTAAAACCCATACGGGTTTGGAGGTTGAAGGCCGCAAACTCAAAGCATTGTAGAAGCCAATATATATTCAATCCAGCACTGCACAGCACTGTAAATGATGGGGAACACAATGGTGGACATGAGGATTAATAGCAAAACATTCTCAAACTGGCACATCACCAAATTATAATCTTTGATTTTAGGTTTAATTTCCGTCCAAAGTCCCACAGGCTTCAATGACCGCCAAGCCCGTAGCTAGTTATTCCAACCCGTGCGGGGCTTGCATGATAGATAGAACACGAAGATTGAACATGAAATTACATTTCTTTATTTGCAGATTTGAGATTAGGGGAATGCTGAGCTATTAAATCTAAAACCAAACATCACTTTCACTTTTAATAAAAGTACAGGATGGCTTTTCTATTTGCTTAATTAGTGCTGCGATTTGTAAATAAGCCCTTTGCAACCCCTCCGTGGCCCAAGTAACCCGTGAGTCTATTTTACCCATTTACAAACTTGACGGAGGCTAATCCCGCAGCCGTTGCGGGTCTGATGTGCTCCAAGCCCGTGGGACTCAGACACGGAAATTGAACATAAATTACAAAAAAAATTATTTTCAAATTTGTGTGTTGGGGAATGTTGTTCTATGAATTCTAACACCTCCAATCACTTTCACGTCTCATCAAAGTACAGGATGGCTTTTTTATGTGCTTAATTGGTGATACGATTTGTAAGTAAGAGTCTTGCGGGACCTTTTAGGTGTAAGTAAGCTGCGGCTCAGTTTTAGTGAATAACGGCCCAGACGGAAGGGTTCATGTAGCAGTTGAATAGCTACCTGGGCTTTCTTGCGGCCGCAACGATGAGCTTACTTTCGTCAAAGCCTTTGATCTTACGCGGCCGAAAGAGTTGCGGCTGCAAGAAAGCATGTGTGCGTCTGTTCTGCAGTATATGTTTATACAAATGTTGATAATATGTCTTTCCTTAGTGTGCCTTAAAGGGACAGTTAATTCAGCACAACATGGAGCACACCCCTGTAACATCATTAAAACATGTTTATATTTTCATGAGCTATGGCAAGTCCCACAGGCAAACTGACAGCAAGAGCTCTGTGCTCAGAGCATACAAAGAGAGTGATTTAACCCTTCTTAAATACATATATGCAGAAAAATGACTGCTTCAAACTGCTAAATATGGGCCGTATTCAATTGAGGTTTCTGGTAATCCGGTAGCACGTAAGTGAGGTCGCAAGTTAATTTGCTATTCAATTGGCGTCTTTTTGCAGGCTCCGAAAGGCTTCCGAGTTACGGCCTTGAAAAAATGTTGATGTTTAAACTCGTAACTTACAGCCTCCGAAAGCCTTTGATCTTTCACCTTCGCAAGGCTAAAATCGCAAATCGATGTTCAATTGCTCAATTTCCCCAAGCCCGTAAATGTTTTTACACCCGTAAATAGCAAATAAAGGAGAAAATCCTACGGGTGCTAGAGAGGACCTGCATGGGGGTAAAACACCTATTCGTAGCTCTGTAAATGCAAATAAAAAATCACTACAGCACTGCAAATAACGGGAAAAGCGATGACGGACATTAGAATTAATTGCACAACAGTGTCGAACTCGCAAATCGGCAGGTAAATTTATTTTTTATGTGTCATTTCAGGGTTAAATCGATCTCGGGTATCAATGAGTTATTACATATCAGGCCACCCATATGGACTAAAACAGTATTGCCATTCTTTTTCATAATTCTTTATTTGGAGGGTTTGCGAGTCTGAGTGCATGGTTTACGGTTTCGGCTTTAAGACAACAACATGCGGGCTTGAGCAATTGAATAGCATCGCAATCGGAGACAAATGGGAGCCCGCAACACACCCGCAGACATTCGGCCGTCTGCGATCGAGTTGCAGGCTTTGAATTGAATATATCCCTTTGTGTTTTGTGGGTTAATCAGTAGCTGAATGCATTCCTGAACTCAAGGAAAAGCTATAAATCTATGTGTGCAGCATTTTCTACCACTCGCTATCAGCAGATGTTGTTAATCATGGGGCACTCAGGAATCTGTTTGTAAAGAGACTAAAGACCTTACATTTTCAGGCGGTTATTAGTGTAATAAAAAAAAAAAACAATAGGTCATTTTAACATAGAATTTTGTGCTCTTTCACACCAGGAAGAGCACTTTTGGTGACGTAACTATCCCTTTAAGTACCTCAGTATGTGAGTGTGACCGTGTGTCTGTCTCAGGACTTGTACGTGTCTGGCACTGTGTGTGAAGGGGGTTAGCTGAGGACATAAATTGGATTCTAGTGGTTTAAAAATATTTTTACCAACTTCAGTCCTTGAAATCATTATATATTATAAACCAATTTCATTCATCACAATATGCAGTTATTTAATCCAAATGTACACAAACTTTACAACTTTAATACTTATTAAAACTTTCCCTATTCCCACCAGTCCAAACCTTTAAAAGATCACTGTGTTTTAAGAAATACTTCACATGTTTGTGAAGTATATAACAAAATAACACTATTAACAGCTATGTGAGAGAGGAGCATACAAGCATTTTGGAGTAAATCTTACTCTTAACAGACTCTCCTATTGTCTGTGGGCTAACATGTTTATCATCCTTCCAGTCCATTAGCAAGGTGGGAACAGAGCAGGTAAAAGAGTGCTTGCAGTTTGTAGCACAACTGCTTGCTTCTCCATTTCTTCTGCTGGATTCTTGACCTCCGTAGAAGATCTGGTGGTTGTCACTGTTTCCCAGGATATCAATGTTTAATCATGTCATCCCATGTTTGACCACGTCCAGTTTGACTTGGTTCATAGTTCTAACATTCCAGGTTCCTATGCTGAATTATTATTTGCAGCAGCTGAATTTCCTTTTCACTCCAGTGGCCTCCTCTCAACTTTGGCCCAAACACTTCATTAGATCTGGTGCTACTCGTACTCAACCTCTGCTATTTCCCAATAATGTGGAAGGCATCTCCTGACCTCAGGGGCTCATCTTCTGGTCATTATATCTCTGGTTGTGCTTATCCATAAGGTTATCCTGGCAAAGATACTGGAGTGGGTTGCTAGTTCCTTCTTCAGTGGAACTCTGATCTGCCCATCTTGGATGGCTCTACATGGTATTGCTTACAGCTTCAACAAAGTACTCAAGTCCCTTCACCACGCCATGGTAGTGATCCATAAGCTGTCCAATTCTACAAAGATATTCAATAGCTCATAGATACAACACCGAGAAAATATGTTACTCTCATCAAAGGAGATTGGAATGCTAAAGTAGGGAGCCAAAAGAAAACTGGGATGATGAGCAAGTTTGGCCTTGGAGTATAAAATTAAGCAAGTCAAAGATTAGTAGAATTTGGTCAAGATAAATCTCTTGTCATAGTAAAAACCCTCTTCCAACAGCCTCCAAGGAGACTCTATACATGGACATCACCAGAGGGACAACATACAGTAGATCAGATTAACTATATATTTTGTAGCCAAAGATGGATAAGCTCTATACAGTCAGCAAAATCAAGACCTAGAGCTAACTCCTGATCAGTTCATGAGCTTCTTATTGCAAAATTCAGAATTAAACTGCAGAAAAGAGGGAAAATCATGAGATCAAGCAGTTCCAAAATAAATAATATCCCTTTCAGACATTGTCCAGGAAATGGCAATAAAGAATATCCCCTAAAGAAAGAAAACTAACAAGACAAACTAGCTGTCTGGTATCCCAAGAAAGATAGAAAGCAACAGGTAATGGAGATAGGAAAATATTTGTCCATATGAATGCACACTTCCAGATGATAGCAAGAAGAGATAAGGGGACATTCTGAAATGAGTGATGTAAAGAGATAGAAGAAAACTGGGAGTAATAAAAGCCAAAAATGGTATGGACTCAATAGAAGATCAGATACAGAAGAGGTGGCAGGAATACACTGACGATCTATACACAAAGGATCTCAACAGCAGCCATTGACCACAATAGTTTGTCCAATGAGCTGGAACCAGACATCTTGGAGAGTGAAATGGGCCCTAGGAAGCCTTGCTGATATCAAGACTGCAGGACTTGAAGGTCAGTCTACATCCAAATTCCTCAAAAAGACAGTGCTAAAGAGTGTTTTAATTATGGAACAGTTGAACTCATGCCACCAAGGTAATGCTTAAGACCCTGAAAGCTTGTATCCAACAATATATTGATCGAGAACTATCAGATGTGTAAGCCATATTTCACAGATGCAGAGGAACAAGAGAGCAAATTGCCATTGTCCACTGGATAATAGAAAAAGCAAAAACATTTACCTCTGCTTCATAGATAATTCTAAAGCCTTTGACTGTGTGGATTACAACAAAATGTGGTAAAATCTTATAGATATGGGAGTAGCAGATCATCTCACCTGCCTCCTGAGGAATCTGTATGTGGACCAAGAAGCGGTCAGGACTGAACATGGAACAACTGAATGGTTCAAGATCGGGAAAGGAGTGCAACAAGGTTGTATATAGTCCCCCTATTATTCAACTTATATGTGTAGACTAGGGTAAACAATCCAAAGCAAGAATCTATTGCTGGGCGAAATATCAATATTAACAACCTCAGATACATGTATAAAGCTGGTCTGATAGCTGAAAGTGAGGAGGAACTAAAGAGCCTGTTGATGAGGTTGAAAAAAGAGAGTGCAAAAGCTGGCCTGCTACTCAACATTAAAAAGAAGAAGATCATGACAAAGCAAAATCTCAGTTCCTGGCAAATAGATGGAGAAGATGTGGAGGCAGTGACAGATGTTTTTTTTCTTGAGCTCCAAGATCTCTGCAGATGGTGACTGCAGCAATGGAATTAAAAGACATTTGCTACTGAGGATGAAAGCTATGGCAAGCTTGGACAAGCTATTAAAAGCTGGTCTATAACGAGGGCTGAGCACAGTATAATTGATTTCTTTGAATTGTATTATTGGTGAAAACTTCTTAGAGTCCATTGAACTGCAAGAGGATCCAAACAGTCAGTACTACAGGGACCAAGCCAAACTGTTCACTGGAAAGTATGATCATGAGGCTAAAGCTCACATTTTTGGCCATATCATGGGAAGACAGAATTCCCTTCAGAGGACTATGATGTTGGGAAGAATGGAAACACACAAATAAGGGGCAGCAGAGGCGGAAATAGATAGATGCGGTCATTGAAGCAATGAACATGCTCAAAGAAGCAGTGACTGAAAGATGTGCCTTGGTGTGCTGTGGTCCATAAGGTCACGGAGCAGTCAAAACAGAATGACTAAACAACAAATACATATAAATATATATACTTGAAAGATTTGATTCTGACTAAGCGTATATGATGGAAAATGTAATAAAGCTAGTATTAAACTACAACAAATAGATACCTCACTTGTCCCTGGAAGCATGCTTTATACTTTGGTAAATGTGTTTAAAAGTATAAATTACATTTGAGCGGGAGCAGGCTTAACGTTACAGTTGCAAACTACTTGCTTCTGGGTATAAGCAAGAGAAAGGGGTAGGACCGTGTCAGACTATAAAAGATCCAATGAAAAAACTAATTCCCCTCACTTTTCCCACCCCTCACTCCTAAACTCAAATTAGACAAAACTAGATAAAATTTATATACACAACCAGTCATCACATTCCTAGAAATGGCATTATGCTCATAGCCTGCACAGCTGATCATGTT
The DNA here is from genome assembly GCA_027410445.1 of Discoglossus pictus. Taxonomy (NCBI): domain Eukaryota; kingdom Metazoa; phylum Chordata; class Amphibia; order Anura; family Alytidae; genus Discoglossus; species Discoglossus pictus. The sequence goes on along the minus strand of CM050170.1, from coordinate 159,123,432 downwards.
AGTTTGTTACATACGTCTCAAATATGTAAGTGTTATATAAAAATACAGATTCATTAATTAAATACCCCAATCTACTGTCATCTGATAATTAAAACTGCCTGCTTCCAGAATTAAGGCTTGTAAAGAGTGAGAGTGGATGATTTGTAAGTGGTAATAGTCTATGATAGGATACAGGGAGAGTGGATAATCTGTCTGACATCATGATCAATGTGGAGGTGCAGAATGGTGGCTGGATGATTTATTATGTATTACAATCAAGAGGAGGTCCAAGGAGAAGATGAATGAACTGTAAGGAGTAATGATCCTTAATAGATTGTAGGAAAGAGTTAATGAATTATTAGATATCATGGTTGTGACAACAGCCATGATGGGGGGAAAGACTGCAATAAAGTGCTGTGGTACCTGCTTCTCTTCCTTCCCAAAAGAGCCTAGTCCAGTCATCCCCAAGGGAATTCCTTCCCTGGGCTAGCACAAGATGGATATGCAACCCCTAGGCTTTGTTGCTTCTAGCCCAGGCTACTCCTGTGGAAACCACAATTTCCCCTATTTGCACTGACTAGGGTCTGGAGACTATCATCCCCAATGAATACCCCTTGTGTCTGTGTGTTTGGACATTGTTGTTATACTTATAGGGCCTCATTCTATTATCGGCCTTAGGAGATGCGGGGCCGCAAGGACCGGCTGCAGGCTATTTGCCTATTCTATTCCCTTCCGCTTGCGGCCGGCGCCTTGTTATCCCTTGCGGACGCACGAGCCGCAGGAAAGCCTTTGATCTTAAACGGCCGCAAGAGTTTCGGCCGCAAGAAAACCCCGGTTGCTATTCTATTGCTCCGGGAACCCTCTCGGCAAGGCTAAAACCGAGCCGCAGCTTACTTGCACCAAAAAGGTCCAAGCACACAATTAAGCACATAATAAAGCCATCCTGATGAGACGATAAAGTGATTGGGGGTGTTAGCATTCATAGCACAACATTCCCCTACACTCAAATCCGATAATCAATTTTATTTTAATTCATGTCAAATATCCGTGGACAAAGTCCCGAGGGCTTGGAGCACCTCAGACCCGCCCAGGCTGCGGGACGGAAAATAAACCGTTAATGAAATATCAGATTTGGGCTGATGTGCAAGCTTGAGAGGGGGTTTCTATTAATCCTCATGTCCCCCATTATGATCCCTAGCATTTACAGAGCTTTACAGTGACATCTTGAATTTATATTTGCATTTAAAGTTTTCAGACCTTGCGTCCGGTTGCATGATATGCGGCCGGCCGTAAGGGGGATATCCTTGCGGCGCCGTCTATTTGAATTGCAAGGTAAAGGTAGCTCTACACGGGGCCGTAAGACGGCCGCAAGGAATCGCAGCTTTGCGGCCGTTTTACTGCCGATAATAGAATGAGGCCCATAGTGTCTATGTCAATCAGACCCAATGTTGGTATATGTTTCTATATGTAGTTTTGTGGTTCATACTGTGTGGTCCAGTTGTTTTTTGCAAGGACGGGTCTAAGAGGTTCATTGTGAAATTAACACAATGGGGACGTTCAACATTGAAGACCTTCTGAATGATTAGGTTAACTGTCCTTAATTATATTACATTTGGTTACCCAGCACTCAGACTAATTGAATTACTGGGGTTCTTTTGTTTTCCCATGTATGTATCTCAATAAAGGGCATTACCCTGTCGAAAGTATACAAGCTTGTATTTCTCACAGGTGGGAAAGAGCTTTTTTAACCGCTTTGCTCCAGTCCTGCTACCAAAAAAAACACTTAATCTCCTTTCAAGAACTTCTTTCATGCTCTACATAGATCCTGAAGCATTCCTCCTTCCAGGGGATTCCCTAGCACCAATACTCAAAAACCCACAGAGGAGAGGACCTAAATGGACCTAATTGGCGGTCCCTCCTCGTGAAAATGGTCTATAAGTAGGTCCAAGGAGAGCATGGAAGACCTGATTAGTGTACTGATCAATGATGGATTTTAGGAGTTGATGAGTCATCAGGTGTCATGGTCTATAAGTGGGTGTAAGGTGAGGGTGGATGAACCAGAAGGGGTAATAATGTTGTAACATACATTATTTTCAATAATCAAATTACCACCCACAAACTTTTAGAAGAACCTACCTTATACGCAAATCCTACTATTCTTATAACAATGTTTTCTGTATAAAACTACTGTAGTTTAGTACTACAATTTATAACATATTTGGAAATGTTGTCACTCACATCACTGACGACCTTGGATTGAGACGCATATCAAATGTTAGTCATTGTGTCAAAAAATGTAAATGTACTAATCAAGGACATTAATGATGAGTACAAACGTAAACTGCAGTGCATGGAATTGGAGGTAACTAAAGTGAAATAAGAGGAGTCAGTACACAGTCATACACATGTATTGTAAAGAATAACCTTTACTTAGGGGTCTGTAAACACATATGTGTAATATTAAAGAACTATTGTTGTTGTGAAAAACATATATTTCTGAAGTATACTGCAAACTAGCAACAATATCAGCTATGTATGGCATTAGTTTAATAGCTTTTTAAGAGAAAATGTTCATATTACTAGATTTTGCTGGTGCATGGGAGCTGCCATGACAGTAATACTACCATTTCAACGAATGAGAGAGCATAGCAAGCACAAGGTGCAAGTTTACTTGTGACTGCCTTCTACTGAGCATGTGCAGGGAAGGACAAGACCGTATCTGCATCAAACTATGTGTCAACAAATCTCCCTTCCGCTTCCCTCTCCTTTCACTCCTGAACAATTAATAAAAACTACCAGAGCAAACATTTTCATGCTCCAAGCCAACAGGAAGAGTGATAGTCAACATAGAATCGATTATGCACAAGCAGAATTTGCTACAATATTTTTTTTTCTAAAAATGCTTTTATGGTCATGGCTAATGTAGCTATATTACATACTTCCAAAACCTTAAAAGGAGTCTGGAAGCAACGTATTTGTTTATCAAGCATTAAAAGGAGCAGATGTTCTAAATATTTTTTTATCAAAAAAGAATACTGCAAAACTACAGGAAATGCAGTTTTGCAGCACTGTCGGGACTCACTCCGATTCCGGTTTGTGTCAGTTGCATCAGTTGATTTAGAGAGAGTAAATTATCATCAGCTCCGTAACTGAGCGGTGGTGTCCTGTCATACCCTAATTAGAATATGGCAGAAGAAAGTCTCAATATTGAAAAGGCAGTTTACAGCAGACAGTAAGTTAAATTAAGGGACAATTTTTTTTTTTTTTTACGCATTTAGGCATTAATGACATACAGGATGGAGTAATTTATCCAGCCCTGCATAATAATGTGTTAACACTTTAACTGGCGGGATGGACATTTGTTGTTGTTGAGTCCTTCAGTCGTATCCATCGGTCTGTGTTTCTGGTTATCCTTATCCATATAGTTTTCATGGCAAAGATACTGCAGTGGGTTGCAGTTCCTTCTCCAGTTGACCACGATTTGTGTAACCTCTCTGCTATGACCTACCCATCTTGGGTGACCCTACATGGTATAGCTCACAGCTTCATTGAGGTACACAACCCCCTTTACCACAACAAGGAAGCAATCGAGAAGGGGGGCAGATTTACTACCACTGCATTTATTGCTCCTATGTCAGCGAAAAGGTCAATGTTACAGGTTGGCAGTCATAAAAAGTCAATTGTTCACTTTATTACTCAGTTTGTGCGTACAGTAAAAAAATAACTTACCACAATGTGCTTTTTAATGGCAGCCATCAGCTGTCCCCTTGTGTAATTATTTTTTGTTTCTCAGACAGAAGTCCCAAGCTTTTCCAGTGCCACATTTTCTCAAGGATTAATATGTTTTTGAGATTGCAGATCACTCTTCTTAGGCTAAGAAAAAATAAATATTTGCAATGTTAAAGCATGGGGCCATATGTACTAAAGAGTGAAGTGTTTGAAATATCTTGTAAATGGGAATTCTTCAAATATATACTTCATAAAATAACTTCTCCAAGAGTTATCTAAAAATTCACTATTAGGATCATCTGCCCCCCCTCCGCCAGATTTTTCAATGTGTGCGTTTATGTGTAGAGAGTTATTTGGTATTCTTATACTATAAGGGTATCCCACCCCCCAGATTTTCTTTGGCTCCTACACCCATGCATCTGCGCAATACTCTTCTTCAAACATGAACTAAAGCTTGGGACTTCAGTGACCCTTTAGTTTACAACATACATATATCCTGGAGACCTGGTGAGGCACATCTTAGTAATCTAGCCCTATAGGATAAGATTTAACATAGGGAATATTTCCAAAAGTGGTCCAAGCTCGCCCCATATGATTTCCGGCCCACTGTATCATAATGTTTCATTGCGATATTAATATCATTGTTAGGACTATTTCTCCACATTATGTCACCCATGTGCCCATGTACACCCCAAACTGGTGTTGATAGAGGTCTTCCGGATTTAACTGCTTCAGTGGTCTATCACACTCTAGATATATCTATTTGCCATTAAGTTAAGAGTTAATTAGGTTGCCAGCACCCTCCCAGCAAGTCTGCCCCATGCCATGGCCTGTGTCGCCCAGTCTTTAAAACAATCCTGACCATTGTTCTCTACGTCAAGCGACTTTCTTGAGAATGTGTTGGGAACCATTACTGAATATGACTGGACAGCTATGAGTGACCTTATAGGACCCTAGTCACCACATCAGCAGAACGGTTCACTACATACATTCAAATATTATTAGATTAATGTCCAGTTGACCTAAAATCTCCTCTCCCAACTTAATATTAAGCCATTCAAAATCACCTAACACATTCAGATCCTTTATTTATTTTTAATATATATGTTGTCACCTCAAATACCTTCAAGAGGGAAACTCAGGATAGACCCATCACTGTAATATATATATATATATATTACCATCCTTAAAATTTTGTCTTGGCTTCCCATGAGCTGCTGATGGTTACAGTAATTAAGGAATCCATTCATATATGACGTGTGAATTTGTGACCATTTGACAAATGTTCTCTGCATATGAATGGGAGAGTGTGCATTGGTTTTATACTCGGCAGTATATCTTTATAATCTATCACATTATCAATGATTCATTTTACTGTTGGTGTTGCCAAGATTTGTGGGTTTTCGGTCACACCAGATCAAGTCAGGACATTGGTCTAATCATATCCCACGTTCATGGCTTCTATATAATATTTATGTGTATTTTGGCGGATCACCTGTATTCTGCGCAGTGCGTCCATCTGCTGTACGTGCCAGAGACTATATAGTGACATTTATATTACACTTTATTTGTACTCTGTAAGAAATTGTTTGTCCCCACACACAGCGTGGATGGTTCCCTCAAATGTCCCTCAAAGGAGCAGCGTAAAACGGAACAGAAAATAAAGACTTTTAGTTTGACTAAAAGCATAAATAATCAGAAAAAAATCATTTAGCCAGCTTTTAATTAGAAACAAATACATTTTGATGCCTCTGCTGGACACTGGAGCCATCAATGCCACGTTGGTGGACGTTGGGTGTGTGGAAGGGGCATTTACATTTCTGGAAAGTAATGCTTACATTTACTGATACCTTTCTACTGATAACTTCTAAATCCCCTATATCTGTTAATATTTATTTCCCGTCAAGTGTGAGGTTGAAAATAACTCACTGCCACTCAGCGAACTGATATTTGAACATTTATACTACAGATTATTGACTTTAGTAGTAGGTAGAAGCCTTAGAGGTTGAGGCACAAGAGATTGGGAGGTCTATAAAACAATAATCTAGATGTAGAGTGCCAAGGAATATTTTTTTGCCAGTAATCACTCCTTAGAAAGTGATATGAGTCTTTGCTTGGCGGGTCAATCAAAGAGGCTGATTGAAATTGAAAAAAATTATCTAACTGAAAGAAAATGCTTTTTCTTCACTGCATTAGATGGCTAAAGTCCTTATTATTGCCTATAGATTGAATTTATACAGTATTTTAACTTTTTTTTTTTTTTACATCCCATATGAAGGGAATTCCTTTTAATTGACATAGAAGGGTTCCCTGTGTTTGTAATATTAAAATTAAATACCCAAGTGTTTAAGAATTTGTTTTTATTAACAAATTCGTAAAAGCTATTTTTACACCTTCCAAATAGTCCCAACAAAGGTCTGTTCTTTGCAGCTCATGCACACAGTGTTCCTATTGGTACTAGATGTACTCACCACTTATACATTGTGTCTTAACAACATGTTTTAAAATGCTTCTGAGACACAGCCTGTGATTGGTGAGTACATATAGTACTACAGCAACACTGTGTGCATCAGGGGGCTGGGACTGTTTGTACGTTTCAGTAGGTAAAAACAGCTTTTGAGCACTGGTTAATAAAATTGTGCGTAGATCTGCAATCAAACACTTAGGTAGTTTATGTTAATATAAAAAAAACAGAGAATCTACCATATCCCTTGAAAGGCTAATGGGCACAACAATACCCTTTAGTTTATTACAAGGTCACTATAGTCAAAAAATTCTTATCTTCAAATATTATTTAAAGTATCATGTTTTAAATGTTACAAAAGTTTTTTTTTTGTAATAAAAAAGATATATCGTGCAGACAAATACATTAAATATAGACAGTGAGGTAGTGAGCCTTATGGATGTATGATGCAACTTATTGCTGGGTTTTTCTCCATTAGATTTTTTTTTAAATGTGAATCAGATAAGAAAATGCGATTAACAGTGTCTCCATTGGCGCTTATTTACTAGGGCATACAAGCATCATTCAAAACAATAGAACAGGCCTATGACCTTGGTGGGTCCTCCTGTCTGGAAGGCTCACTAGCTGAAGCCACACATCTGGCTAATAGTTATATCCAATAAATAGCAGGAAAAAGAAAATATTCCTGTGCCAGGAGCCTAAGAAATACCTAAACCTCTCAACTTGTAACACATAGTAATATCAATACTTGGTAATAGAGGACTGAAATCAAACAGGTATTATCTAGAAGGGATAATCCACTTCTACCTGGTCTAATGGTATATACTATCCCAGATTAAAAAGAATAGATAAAAACCCTTTTTAGTCTCTAGTGAGTAATTGATCTTCCATTTAGTATATTATTATAAGATATAGACTGTTACATCTATCCACAAATCATTTGATAAAATATATGCCCTACATAGGGAAAGTCATAGCTACAATCCACACATTTTAAGGGATCAATAAATCTCTCTAAGGACTGCCTTACGATCGTTTCGCAGACTATGTGGCTTAGTCATAGGCTTGAAATTATAGTCCAGTTATAGTATTGTACTACAGTGTACTACCCTTTAAAGGACCACTTTATGAAAGTTTTTTAAAGGACCGTGTAGGCAGTTAGCCAAAGAGTGAGAATTGAGCGTATTGTTTAAAATAACAATAAAAACATACTCATTTCTAAAACATGTGATTCTATTTGCTCTGGTCAAGCACTGGATGTCCTCCTTTGCTACTGAGCCACTCTATGAGGATTGGATGTAAAAATGAGTTTATGCTTCTGCCTTATACAGCTGCTATGTTGTTACATGCTTCACAAGCATGTGAAATTTTTCCCAAAGTACAGTGGTCCAATAACTGCATCCACATTCCCATGTTACAATTTAATGATACACTTTTTCATGGCTGCTATTAATATACGTAACCACTAGGTGGTGCCATTTTCAAATATAAGCCACGCTTTACATTAAGCTGTAACCTATTTTGCTTGAGTACACAAAAGGCATCATAACATATTTAACTCTTTTATCGCCACATAACAGAAATGGCTACAATAGAAGTGGGGGTCAGAGAATTAAGGGGGAGTAGTAGAACTGATACTGATGTGAAATGGTTGTTATGGTCTTAGAGAGACATACGCAGTTTATTGAGGGAGATACTGTACTGTGTGCTATTAGGGAGGGACATCATGTGCCCCTTGAGAGTGGGAGCACAGGTTAAGCCTCAGAGAGACGCACAAAAGCTTTACACTGTGCGTTATATGGCAGGAATGAATGTGAAGATATCCACGTCAAGCTAGAAATGACCTTGAGATCCTTCATTCATGTGTTAACCAAAAACATTTTGCAAGACCAAATAAAAAAATGTCCATTTTACAAATATTATTTATTTAAAAGGACAGTGTATTAGTAAAAAAAGAGTCACAATCGTTTCTAAACATGAGGAGAGATTTATCAGCCTAATTATATACAGTTATGAATCATTACTAATTATTACAACTATTTTTTTCATTCTCATACGCTCAGCTCTAATGTTTAAGCAAGTTGTGATTCTACATATTGCAGCTTATAGTGCACACTCATAGCCGGATTACCCATTAGGCCAACTAGGCAGCCGCTTAGAGGCACTTCCCTGTGAGGGGCTCCATTTAAAAAACAAAATCGTTCCTGGCTTTAAAAAAACTAAATGCAGCAGCAAATAGACTGGCTACTAGAGGGTAACTATCTAGATAGTTACAACAGGAAAAGGTACTTTAATGCATAGAAAAGGCAAAAATGGGTCTGGGCATACCTTGCGTTCTCACTCACAGGGGATCCTCCACTTCACTGCCTAGGGGCTCCAAAAAGGTAGATCTGGCCCTGTGCACACTGCATGATAGAATCTTACAAATGAAAGGGTTAAATATGTATGATATACTGCTGGCTTCTTATTGGCCCATACAGTCTTGTAGTGTTGATGCATGCACTTTCAGTTGCAATATGGAGATTCACAGCTTGCAGTACACCTACCTCTCACAGTAACACATTTTGAGCAATGGAACGAGAGAGAGAGCAACTATGGCAACCTCATAGAGGCAAGTAGGGGGAAATCCAAGAACAAATACACTTGTATTACTCTATATAACTGAGGTAATAAAGCTTTCATTAAGCTAGACACAATTTATATTTTTCGATGGACTTAAATGGCCGTCTAACTGCAGTCGTGTTTTACAAACTGTCCAAAATAAACACTAATTTATAATTCACCTCTTTACACTTTTTTTCTTCTCTATGAATATAAACCAAAAATAGAGGAGTAAGTGTATTGACATTAAATATATTGTAAACTCATTTAAAACTGCCAAAATAATGACCCTGCAAACAAGTATCTCCTGGACCCCCTTCCAGTTCTGCTTTTGTACAGTTGAAAGTAATATGTATTTTATATTTCCTTGCAGGAGGTCACCAATCACCAGTCAGCCCCCAATCTCCAGAGGTAATCTACAAGGTTAGTAAAATTACCATCCTTCTTAGTGGTATTATCTGACATGTTGAGTTTGTTTGGTTCTGTTGGATATGTATGGCGTCTTGTTGGATATATATATATGGTGTTCTGCTATCCCAAAGTGCCTCTTTCCCAAATTTGGAAATATCTCTTGAAGACCTTTTCAAAAATGTTCACCTTGGTGAACCAAGTCCATTATGTCCTGTTGAGTTTGTTATTATATGGCGCCATGTTGAATCTTAGATGTATGTGTCCTGCTTGTATAGTGCATTATGTATACAGTGTACTGCATGATCTTACATTTATTTCTAATGTTGGATCCCATCATGTTTTTAGTTTTTGCAAGGCAACTGTGCCCATTTTGTTTGACTGAATGAGCCTTGTAGCGTGACTGGCTGAAGGGGAGGGATGGGACGAGGTAAATTGTGGTAACTGCAGTGCCAGTTATTGGTGGTAGTTGAAATTATTTGCAAAATATTACTCACTTAATGGAACCCACCCAATATATGGTAGAGTCAGCCAGCCATCTAATGGGTGTAAAATACTGATGATATAATAATAAAATAATTCAAGAGAGGCATACACATGATGCAATGACATAGAAAGTCAATGTACAATCTTATCTTATATTTAACATGTCCTGTTAATCAGACATGGCATTTAAGGTGTCCTGTTGAATCTTACATTTATCTCATCCACTCAAATTTTATGTGTGTCTTGTTGAATGTTACATCCATGATGTCCTATTGAGTCTTAACTATATGTATAAATATGTGTGTATATATATAAATGTTTCCTCATAGACCCTACATGTGTGGTGTTCTGCTGGAGCTTACATATACAGATTCCTGTGGAATCTTACCTATATGGTGCTTCCTGGACCCTACTTGTGTGGTGTTCTATTGGAGCTTACATATAGTTTCCTGTTGAATCGTACCTATATGGTGCTTCCTAGACCCTTCATGTGTGGTATTCTGTTGGAGCTTACAAATAGTTTCCTGTTAAATCTTACCTATGTGGTGTTTCCTAGACCCTGCATGTGTGGTGTTCTCCTGGAGCTTACATATACAGATTCCTGTTGAATCTTACCTATATGGTTCTTTCTAGACCCTACATGTATGGTGTTCTCCTGGAGCTTACATTTAGTTTCCTGTTTAATCTTACCTATATGGTGCTTCCTAGACCCTACATGTGTGGTGTTCTCTTGGAGCTTACATATACAGTTTCCCGTTGAATCTTACCTATATGGTGCTTCCTATACCCTACATGTGTGGTGTTCTGCTGGAGCTTACAAATACAGTGTCCTGTTGAATATTACCTATATGGTGCTTCCTAGACCCTACATGTGTGGTGTTCTGCTGGAGCTTACATATACAGTGTCCTGTTGAATATTACCTATATGGTGCTTCCTAGACCCTACATGTGTGGTGTTCTGTTGGAGCTTACATATACATATTCCTGTGGAATCTTGCCTATATGGTGCTTCCTAGACCCTACATGTTTGGTGTTCTGTTGGAGCTTACCTATATGGTGCTTCCTAGACCCTACATGTGTGGTGTTCAGGTGGAGCTTACATATAGTTTCCTGTTGAATCTTACCTATATGGTGCTTCCTAGACCCTACATTTGTGGTGTTCTGCTGGAGCTTACCTATATGGTGCTTCCTAGACCCTACATGTGTGGTGTTCAGGTGGAGCTTACATATAGTTTCCTGTTGAATCTTACCTATATGGTGCTTCCTAGACCCTACATTTGTGGTGTTCTGCTGGAGCTTACCTATATGGTGCTTCCTAGACCCTACATGTGTGGTGTTCTGTTGGAGCTTAGATATAGTTTCCTGTTGAATCTTTCCTATATGGTGCTTCCTAGACCCTACATGTGTGCCGTAGTTTTGGAGCTTACCTATATGGTGCTTCCTAGACCCTACATTTGTGGTGTTCTGTTGGAGCTTACCTATATGGTGCTTTTGACTGTTGGATGAGCACAGATTGGTCATTCCAACTATAATGGGCCCTAACTGAGCAGCCACCGAAGCATGGATATCATAGTAATCTGAGTTCTGATGTACCATGGGATGTCCCAGGACAGTAGTTGAGGATGATACCTCTGCAGTGAGCACGTCTTATTTCTTCTAGCAGCTAGCGGCTTCCTACATTAGTGGTGCATTGTACGTCTGGATCAGTTTGTTTTGTCCTATCTCCGTACACAAAGATTTCTGTTCCCGGTTCGTCTGCCTAATAGCTGTTGATGCATTTCAGGCCCTGAGTGATCTGACGCTTCCTTTGTGCCTGATTACTGGGGGTTTCCATGCTTTATCTGGCAAAGGATACAATGAAATGAACAAGTTTGATCTTATAAACAAAGCAGCAGTTATGGTTCATGTACAGTAACTAATCATTTGACTAGGAATAGATGTAGCTCAGGGGAAATTATCAATATTTTATTGATTAGGGGTATTGAGGTTTCCTGTCTGCTTCATTCCATAATGTGTAAAAAAATATTTTTGAAACAAAAAAAATATCAATAAATAAATAACGTGCTGACTATTATATGCAATTATTCTGTGGCATCATGCTTTTTATTTCTGTATATTTTCTTATAGAAGTAGGTGTTGACCTTGAATACAGAGTTGCTTCATTTTAAATCTGGCAATGGTATGTGCCAGTGCTTTCACTAGAACTAATATTTATTTCTTTATAATGCACCATGTTGGTAAAGCAGCTTTGTTTAAACAAGCCGGTGGTTATCCACAGTAAATAATAATTGTATATATTAGTTAATAAGTGAATTAGTTGATACATTTAATTATTGTTTTTCCTGCTTTCTAGTTCTCTATAAATGTAAGACTTCAGTCCACCTTTAAAGGACCATTGTTTTTTTCAATAACTAATCATGATAATGGGCAAAATGTTTATATTTTGCTAATCTTATGCGCAATTACTCTTTACTGCATGGCTCCATTTAGTTTTTTCCTTGCTGGTGCATGTTACTTTCTTTGGTGGGTGTGTCTTTGTAAACTAATGAACTCCTGTTTAGTTCTGCAGAGAGCACTGGCAGCTATAACTTTCACATTCCCACCATGCAGACGGACACTTCCTGTATATTCAAAGTTTCCTCCCACTTCAGGAAGTGGATCTGCTAAAGCCAAAATGGTAGATTCCATTTCAGTTAAATCACCTATAAGATCTGTCTGTAACGTCACATTTCCTATAAAGTTGTGGTATGCGGGTTAAGCGCCACCATTACACAGTGCAGAGTATGAGACAGGAAAGAGAGAGAGAGAAAGAGACAGATAGAGAGAGAAAGGAGAGAGAGAGATATGAGAGAGACCGGACAGGGAGACACAGGAGAGAGAGAGACAGGACTGAGGGAGACAGGAGAGAGAGAAGAGAGAGAGAGAGGACAAAGACAGGACAGAGAAAAAGAGACAGACACAGTACAGAGAACACAGCACAGTGAGATAGAGAAAGAGAGAGAGAGAGAGAGAGAAGAAAGGCAGGCCAGAGAGAGAGAAAACAAGACAGACACAGTACAGAGAGAGAGAGGACAGAGAGAGACACACACAGGAGGAAGAGAGAGATGCAAGAGAGAGAGACAGACACGGGACAGAGAGAGGGAAAGAGACAGACACTGTACAGAGAGAGAGACACCCACACGTGACAGAGAGAGAGACACACACAGGACACACAGAGAGAGAGACAGGACAGAGAGAGAGAGAGGAGAGAGACAGGACAGTACAGAGAGAGAGAGAGAACACAGAGAGAGACACACACAGGAGGAAGAGAGAGATGCAAGAGAGAGAGAGAGGCACAGGGCACAGAGAGAGAGAGACAGGACAGAGAGAGAGACAGGACAGCGAAAGAGAGAGACACAGGACAGTGAGAGAGACTGGAGAGAGAGCGTGCACAGACAGAGAGTTCACAGAGAGAGAAAGAGCGCACGCACAGACAGAGAGAGCACACAGAGAGAGAGCATGCACAGAGAGAGTGAGTTCACATACAGAGAGCACAGATGGAAGCCGCAGAGAGAGAGTTCACACAGAGAGAGAGCGCAGAGAGAGAGTGCTACCAGAGAGAGCACAGACAGAGAGCACATCAAGCGCACATGGAGGGTACAGAGAGAGACAGAGGGCACAGAGAGAGACAGAGGGCACAGAGACAGGGCACAAAGAGAGACAGAGGGTACAGAGAGTGCACAGAAAGAGGCAGAGGGCACAGAGAAAAGGCACAGAGAGAGAGACAGAGGGCAGAGAGAGAACATAGAGAGAAAGAGAGGGCAGAGACAGAGCGCACAGAGACAGAAGGTACAGAGAAAGACAGGGGGCACAGAGAGAGCGCACAGAGAGAGATTGCACAGAGAGAGTGCACACAGAGAGAGAGGGCAGAGACAGGGTAGAGAGAGAGAGAGGTACAGTGAGAGGGCACATAGAGCTCATGATCCCCTCATTTATGACGGTCACGTTACTAGTAAAATATAATAAGTTAGAGGCTGTATTATTCTTGAAGCAAGCTGAATATTTGTGACATTCTTCAAAATTATACATTTTAAAAACATGGCCACTGTCTTGACCAACTTGTCTCGAAGGACGTTTTATAGTCGTTATTGGCACCGTACTACCAGAAATCCTAATAACTTCACTTGTTACTGTTCTGTTTCTTACGCATTTAGAAGAGCAGCTCTAACATTAAGTTGTGTTTTACGTGAAAAATAATATTAAATAAAACCCGGTTAAACGTCATTGAAACTAACAGGAGGTGCACCAAGCATATGTAGGTCTGTAGATTTCATTGGCTAATACGTGCAAATCCCCAGATCAGTTAAAGGGATATAGAAGGTTACTAGATATATACCATCCCTGTGTATCTATTTACTTTTATGTACTTTATTTTATTAAGATGTGCTAATAAGCTTTGCTTTTACTGCCGAAAATCATACAAATAGTCCCTGTGTAAGTCTTCCCTCTGCAGATTATGAAGATACAGATTCTGAAGGGCTAAATGTGCAGTGTAGGTAGTGTCCTAGCCTATCAGGGACCACATCTCAGCAGCATGTTGCAGAATGTTGCTGAGAGATGGTCACTGATAGGTCAGTATTAAATAGTGAAGACATATAATGGTATCTGTGCTGCTAAATTGTTCTTCTGTAGGGCACAGAGCAGCTTATTGTGATTAAAAAGCCTTGTTTCTTGTATTTACCAGCTTGACTAGCATGGGAGGGAGGGATGGGACTGGGAAGGTAAATTGTGGCAACTGCAGTGCCAGTTATTGCTGGCGTCCCACATATGCTTGCTCCCTAGGCAGTTGCCAACTTTACCCATATTGTAGAGCCAGCCCTGCTAACGGGTGTAACATATCTGTGATATAATAACATAATAATATGAGAGGCATAAACATAATGCTACAACATAAAACTTTAATGATGTCATAAAACAACCAAAAATTATAACTAATGTTAAAAAAAAAAAAGTATTAAAGGGATATGGACGTTTTCTGGTTTTTACAAGGTATAAATATCCCTGTGTATCTGTTTACTTTTATGTGCTTTATTTTATTATATTTATAGGCTCTGTTTTTATTGCCTAAAATCAAACAAATATTACCTGCTTGGGTCTGCCCTCTGCAGCACATGAAAATACAGACTCTGTAATATTGGGTGTGCAGTATCTCATACTAATCAATCAGTGACCATCTCTCAGCAATATCGTGCAACATGCTGCTGAGACGTGGCCCCTGATAGGCTAGGACACTACACTGCACATCCAGCCCTGCAGAGTCTGTGTCCTCATACACTGCAGTGGGCAGACCAATACCGGGCTATTTGTTTTATTTTAGGCAGAAAATAGAGCTTATAAGCACTTATTAATAAAATCAAGTACATAAAAGTAAATAGATAAATAGGGATATTATATACCTAGTAAAATCCACAAACCTTTCATATACTTTTAAGTTATCTAATTTGTATAAAATACTTATAAACTAATAACAAATAGTCTAGAATATTACATATTTCTGTACAATACAAAATCTTAATAATCATAATATAGCAATAATACTATACTATTAATATTTATTATAATATAATATATATAATATTTACTTTGTACAGTGGGTTTGCCCAAATTATTTGGAATTTGCTAAATGTATTACTATATCATAACATTTCTGTTTTTAAGCAATGGCGCAAACTTCCACTGTACTGGGTGGGTTTGGGGTATATAATATTGAATTTATTAATAGTTAATAATAATGGCTAATAGGCGCATGCTGTTATCTGTGCTCACATACCATCCGCATGTTTACCTTGCTGACAATCTGCTGTAC
The DNA here is from genome assembly GCA_027410445.1 of Discoglossus pictus. NCBI lineage: Eukaryota > Metazoa > Chordata > Amphibia > Anura > Alytidae > Discoglossus > Discoglossus pictus. Next base: position 159,107,920 of record CM050170.1, on the reverse strand, counting down.
CTTTCCTCTCTAATAGCCTCACACCCCTCATTTCCTAACCCATCCTAGACAGACTGTCTCTGCTATCCCCATATGGATGTTCCACCTCTACCATCGACCAGACAACGCATAACGTATTATTTTCCTGCCGTTTAAATTTTTCCATCGTAAAAAAAATCTATTGATGCTAATGCCTTTCACGCTATGTCCCCTTCTGGCAAAATAATGTTCAACCCTCAGATCAGCAAGAGGGGTTTCCACCAGTTGTAATAAGTGCAGCTTTTGGTCTATGGTCATATTCTATAAAGCTATAAAAACCTATAAAAATAGCGGATTTTAAGCTCTTAGTTGTCTGTGTTTAATAATTGAGGCAGTGACTTCTTTCATAGTACAGGGTCCATTATGGTGGTGCAATGCACTGGGGCCCTGCTCTGGAGGGGCCCCTGTGCTGCAGTGCCACTCAAAAAATGTTTTTTTATTTATTTGTTTAAATGTGTACATATATATAGACACATGTATATAAACATATATACACATACATACAGTATATATATATATATATATATATATATATATATATAAACTTATATATATATATATACTATGGGTCAACACTTTAATGGGAAAACCATACCAAATTTGTTAATGTATGATTAAGTTTAATTTTACTTTTTTTATGTCATATATATTCATATATTCCAGAGGGGGGTTTGTTCCCCCCATCCCCCCAGTTCCTACGCCCCTGCTTAACATTAATAATTTGGTGTTTTAGAGTACAATGTCTGTTTTTAATATAATATATGCGAGTTTTGGCATTATCAGGTACCCACTTCTTACACAATAGTATCTACACACAGAAAAAAACTTAAAATGTCATTTACTAACAAGATAACTTACTTCAAAACTGCTATTAGGTATCTTCATTAATATACTAGGTTTCTTAATATATATATATATATATATATATATATAGGCAGGCCATAGCAGAATGGTCAGACTGATCGTGTTCCACTGGAGAAGGATCTGGCCAAGTTAACTTTATGGATAAGCATGACCATAGATATAATGATTGTGTCTGGCCTAGGGTCGAACACGACTGAACAACTAAACAATTATATATATATATATATATATATATATATATATATATATATATATATATATATATGTATATATATATGTATATATATATATATATATATATATATATATATATATATATATATATTCTGGATGCATGCCCATTTAATAGCTGTTAAAAATTATTTTCTAAAAACCTTTTGCCTCTAAATTATTCTAACTGTTCAAAGCGTAATCTGTAATTCCCTTTCATTTTTGTATCTATTTCTCCCTTTGTCCCTGTTTTTATCTGTTTTATGCCATTTTTTACATCTTTCCTACACATACCATTTCCTCCTTTTCATGTCTCTTATTTGTGGCCTTTGATTCCTCTCCTTCCTGTGCTCATTAAACTAAGGTATGCACATATACAGATCACTTTGATCACATGCCCAATACTAAAACTGCCATTTTTAAAGGTCAACTAACATTTTGTAAAATACAGAGTGCTGACGTGTGAGCCCATTTGTGGGTCAGATCTGCTTTTCATTGTGACCTCACGCTTCAACAATGAGAAAGCATTTAAAAAAACACCTAACAAAAACAACCAGTAGCTGCAACAATACCTGAGGATACCTTCTATATCATTGTGGACATTTAGAAATGGCTTATTATTTATTTACTCATATATTTCAGTTTTCCATTAGTAATATTTATTTAAAGAAACTGTTTATAGGGTTATATGTTATATCCACACTACACCGTTCTCCAATTTTTGGGTTAAAGGACCATTGAGCAATTAAATTACATTTGTTTGAAAACTTTGATTAAGAGCATAAATAAGCAGGTAAAATGTAATAAGGCTAGTTTTTAATCAGACTAATATAGATTGGAAGTCTGTGTTGCACCCTGGAGGCATCCATGACACCATGGTGATATTATGTGTGTGTAACAGGCGTTTACATTTCTGAAGAATAGTGCTTGCATCTACTGATGCAAGCTTACTTGAGTCTAAGCATATGTGGAAAGTGGTTTGGTGTCAGAATCAGTGATACAATTAAGAAACACATGCTTCGTAGCTCTTCCCTCCTTCCCGACCCTTCCCTCTACTGATGGATAAAAAAACACACCCATGATCCATCTCACAGGAAGTGGTGAATCAAAGACAAAATGGGCTTTTCTATTGATAGAAAAGTCTACAAAAATGTATAATTTCTCTAAAGTTGTTTGATTATTCAAATGTTAATATTGCTAAGTTGTTAATTACTCCACAAATGTGCCAGTGTGCTGGTGTTTTGCTAGGGAGAACACTGAGCATTATGTATATATATTTATTAATTAATATATATATATATATTAATAAATAAATAAATATAAATATATATATATATTAAAAAGAAATCACTGATCTACAAGAGACCAATAGCCTATTATTTAATGTACATTGTTGAGAACTAAATATTAAAATACACACAATATGTTTCAAAAGATTTTCTTTTATATACAATTTTTCTTAATAGTAACATAAAACATTCTTAGCATGAAATGTGCTTCTGTGTTTCATAAACAAAATTAAAGGTCTCATATTTATAGTATACACATTTGAAGAAAAATACATAGAAGTTAGCAAACTTTCTAACAAATAAATAAATAATAATTATAATTATTATTTTATTCTATTTATAAATAATAATTATAATTATTATTTTATTCTGTTTACTGCAAGGTTTCCCAACAGAACTGAATGGAAGTCTGATCTGTGGCACGATCAATTCCCAATTGGCAAATTCTCCCTACCTTTTACCTCCTCCCCACTGCTCCCTCTAACCACTAATAAATAAACACACCCCCATGATCCAACTTTTAGGAAATGATGTAATAAACACAAAATTGATTATTCTACTCATAAACAGAGTCTTCAAAAATTCAGATTTTTAACGTCTATGGATTACACAGTTGTTAGTTTGTTGTTAGTTTGTTACATAGTTGCCATAGTGTCAATTAATTAATCAGTGCTACAGAATATGAAGATGTATAAATAAAGAGTAATAATAATACTTCACAAATAAGTGCCTTTTTTCTTGATGTACAGTGATCTTTTTAGTATTGTTACCAATATTAAGTGTGATAAATAATGTGTCTTACACTTAATATGTACATACTGCTGTATAAACACATATATACTGCAGAACAGATTTATATTTTTGCCTCTTGAAAGAAAACAACAGAAGGGACACAGGAGCCGGCTAATTCTGGAAGAAAGGGAATTTTCCTTGATAAGTCTCCTTGCTGGTATTTGTTTAATTTGCCACAGAGAGATATTATATTGGCCTGTCTACCTTCATGCATCCATAAGAATGTCTTTGTGTGAAAAGGAGGAAACTCCATATTGCAACATATATGAAACTCCATATTGCAATATATATAGTACAGAAGCCAACACCTTTGGGAAGCTGTCTAATATTTCATGTCAGCTGCAATATGCCTTAACAGTTTACTTAAAGTTTGGTACGAGGAGCTTTTAAAGAACCCCTGCAATGCCCTCACAGTACCCCCAATTTGGTTATCCTTAAAGAGCATGAAAACCTGGCTATATGTTGTGTTATTTATTTTTTTCTAAAGTGAATCAATACCCATAAAGTCCATGTTATTGTTTTCTGTACTGTCTGTCTCTCTAGTGACCAAAATAAAGACCCCCAATGTTATTTGCCATTTAGACCCCTCTCCTACCCTTATCAAGCACTCTAGTATTAGTATTCAGGAGTCTCAACATCACTTAATTATTTCAGAAATGATTCACTGTAGAGAAAAACTTTTAATACAATGTATAGATAGTTTTAATGCTCTTTAAAATGAAATCAACTTCCTTTTGGAGTTTTTGTTTAAGCCATGTGCATGGGGGGGGGGGGGGGTAATTAAATTCTACCCCCAGTGCTACTTTTTGTGTTCCCTATTAATTTAATCTGTGGGGGATTTGTCCCTCCCATCCCCCCTAGTTCCTAAGCCCCTTCTTTAAACATTGTTCATTAGTAAAATTAATATCTAATGATTTTGAAAATCAGTATGCAATATAAAACAGTTTTTCACACATTCTCTGCTAATCCTCCTGTTGATTTGCTTCTCTCCACCCCTTATGAGGTTATCAAAGGGTGGGAGCAACTCAGAACGCAAATAAGCCCTAAATGTTCAGGAACAAGCTTGTGCTTTTGCCAAAGAAATCCATTGTAACACACCAAGAGCCTCATTCAATTACAAGCCCGTAAGTTGCGGGATGTAGGCCGTAAGTCTGCAGGCCCGCAGCTTCCAAAACCGAGGCCAATTAGCGCACATCAAAAAGTATGCCGTCGTATGTAGCATTTGCGGGCTTGAACATGATCAATTACGCAAGGCCATAACTCCCAAATGGAAACAGCCAATGGAAACAGAGATCGTCATCATTACTCAAATGAAAACTGGAGGTTGGATTTCAAAGTCTTACGGGCTTGAATTACGGGTTAAGATTGGACCCACATTCCAGATATAATGCAATATCAAGAAAGCCATAAATATGATATTTTATTACATGCGGGTACCATTATATGTATTAACACATTGATTGCCGGGATCAATATAACAATGTATTATACCATGAAATAAAGTATTTTTCGGGGTCGATTTGCAAGCTTGAGAATATTGTGCTATTAATTCTAACATCACTTTCCCTTTTAATAAAAGTACAGTAGTGTGTGTATATGTGCATTTAAAGTGCTACGTACATGTCATTAAGCTCTTTGCGAGTCCTTCTTGGTACCAGTAACTAGTAGGTTCGACTTTTGCCATTTGCGGGCTTGACGGTTTGCTTAGCGAGGGAGACTCGGAGCAATTGAATTTGTGGATTGTGATTTTAGCGATCGTAACTTGTGCGCTTGTGAAAGATCAAAGGGCATTAACTTGCAATTTGAACCTTCGCAGTGAATCGGAGGCTAGAGCCCGTAACCCGATCAGAGCCCACAAAGAGACACCAGCTGAATAGCAAAATAACTTGCGGGCTACATTTACGAAGCCCGGATCTCCATCAATTGAATGAGGCTCCAAGTCTATAGCTATTGAAGACATTCAAAGTTGCTCCCACTACTTGGTGACCTCATAAGGGGTGGAGACAATCAGTTCAACTATAATTGATGTTTGAAAGTAAGTTCAATATTGTATATTGCTTTTCTAATTTATGTAATAGGAATCAATGTGTAACTAAAACATCTAGCACTAGTAGCTAGAGCATTATAGAGTCTCTTTATTTACTAAACATGGATTAAAAACTCATGTTTCTATTTCAGTGCTAGATTTTCACATACATATGTTTAAAATGTGCTCCTTTAAATGCATGCCAAAATGTGAGGTCCACATCCTTTTACTTAAAACAATATGTCCAAATCACCTTGATCTAGTGACCCAGGTCACTAAATATACAAGTTGTTCTTTAGGATATATCCAGGTTCCTTTAAAACAGTCACTTTGCATTTACAGAACACACATTCCTTGAAAATAAGATGATTTATTATTGTTATATTATCCCTATGTTGATCAAACATGAGGATCCTTGGAATAAGGTTACTGCTAATCTTACTCAATATTATTAACTGTCCTTTATTTATGCGATATCAAAGCAACAGTTCCTATGCTAATTAGACAAACAACTTGACCTCTTACTGAATATTTACGTGTAGAATTACAGATACTTTTCAAATGTTGTGTAAAAGGACATGGAGCCTATAATGTGTATACCATGAACATAAAATAATTGTTTGCGTTAAAAATAATATTAATAATAACAATAAATAATAAGAATAATACAAATAATTACTAAAATAATGATAACAATACGCACTTTGTTGGGCTTGAAAAGGTAAAGAGGACCAATCCTACCCGCAGGTTGTATATGTTCCTTATCTCCACACACAAGACAGCGTGACTGGAGTCTAGGACAAGTTATCTAGAATGGGGAACCATGGATTTGGGGTAGAGAGAACTAAGGCATGGCGTCTCCCACTACCCAGGAAGCCTAGGGAGGGGTAATAAACCAGCTAGCAGACATAGGATGCCCTGTAAGAGGAGAATGGGGCCAGGAACATTTAATGGACTGCCTGGTGAATGTATCCGATCCTTAACTGACCTCCTCCCAGGTAACACTACCTTTATTGAGTTGAAGGAGAGTAGGCTTAGGGAAGTCAAGGGCCTCCAGGGTTTAGTAGCTCACCAAGACTTCCACAAGTTTTCTAGCAATAGATTTCCAGCAGACTCACTATTAGATTGTATCGGGGCTTAGGAACAATGGCTGAGGTCTATCTAAGCCTTATAACCAAGATTACCCTGTCCTGGTAGGCCAACCAAATTGGCCATAAAGTTGTGATGATAGGACAAACATAAATACAGATGTGTCTATGGCTCACCTCCTACGCAGAGGTATTAATCCCACATAGGGCAATGCATTATGTATTGGAGATTACTATTGGAAACCACTCAGATAAGATGTAAGGTAGAATGCTATAAACTGCCCCTGACACTGCTTTCCTAATAGTCTTTTGCTCAATGTTTTGTGTCGCTCAGTTGTGTCCGACTCTCCGTGACCTCATGGAACATAACACACCATGCTGATATTTGTGGCAGAGATACTGGAGTGGGCTGCTAGTTCCTACAGCTCATTGTATTCCTAGGTGGTCTCCCATCCAAGTACTGACCAGGTCCAACCCTGCTCGGCTTCGGGATGTTGTGACCTCGTGATTCCCTGACAAGAATCAAACCCAGGTTGCAGCAGTGAAAGCACTGAATCCTAACCACTGAACCACCAGGTAACCCATAAGTCCTCAATAGTCCATATAAATAATTTAGCCTGGTCACTGTGCAAAGTCAGCTAAGAAGAAAATCAAGGAGCGTCAATGACCACCCAGGGATCCTGACTCTATGTATGGATCAATATTAGTGCTATTGCAAAAGGACTAGATGAAATAGCTCCTATACCTTACATACATTTGTATGGACTACTGAGGATTTGGCTTTGAGCGTAACCCTCTATTAGGAAAGCAGGGTGGAACACTACTGTCAGGGGGCTTTCCTTTGTTTCCTCTGAAAAAGGTATTTGATACTGTACCACTGTGTGTTTTCTTTTTTTGAAATGAGGCTCTCAAAGCAGAAAAAAATATTCAAATCTTTAACTGATCTGGGGCTTGCCTCCGTCATCCAATGAGAAGTAAAACAGAGGTATGAGTCATAGTTGTCCGCCAATGAAATCTACCGATGTACGCATGCTTTCCACTTCCTGTTAATTAAATTAAGTTTAACGTATTTTTTTCATGCAAAACTCGACTCTAAATTATTTTTCAAGCTGCTCTTTTAAATGCATGAAAAAAGAATTGTGTTCCATATCCCTTTAAATATTCACTTTAAATATCAATTAGCATTTTGCTCTGGAGCTGTTTCTGTGCTGGTTTAGTGTAAGTTTTCTAACATTACTATAATTTCTAATAAAAGTTTGGGTTTCTAACCTATGTAGTTCTTGTTTCCCATGCAAAAAAAATATTGTAATATTTAAATCCAGTTCTTTTCTTTGACATGTGTGTTCCCTGTTTCTTTAATTGAAACAATATGGGTTCCCAAGTCCAAGCCTCCTTGACTTAATGACCAAGTTCTGCAAATCCTTTCATGCGAATGTATTCAGGTAACTAATAACAAACATGGACATCGCTACATGACATTTACACAGAGCACATTCACTGGATATAAGATCTGTTTACCTGCATATTTAGCAAGTGTTGATCAAACATAAGGAGCCTTCCAAGAATTATTGGCTTCTCTATATAATTTTGTATCTACAACCCACAGAACATGTACCATTTCTTACTGGGAATTGAAAAATTGCATCTGCTAGATAAATATATATTTGTGTCGTTCTGTCGTTTCCAACTCTCTGTGACCTCCTGGACTGTAACACACCACGCAGATCTTTATGTCCATGGTCATGCTAATACACTTGGATTTCAATGGCAGAGATAAAGGAGTGGGTTGACAGTTCCTTATCAGCATACAGCTCCTGGTATTCCTAGGTGGTCTCCCATCCAAGAACTGACCAGGGCAAACCTTGCTTGGCTTCATAGTGGTGTGATATCTTGTTTCCCTGACTGGAATTAAACCCAGGTCGCAGCAGTGAAAGCCCCGAATCCTAACCACTGGACCACCAGGGAACCCTTTTTGCTCTATTGGTTCATTATTATTAACTGTTTTATTTATTTGGTATCAGTGTAATTATTCAAAACTTAATCCACTTGAATAACACAAACTGGCTTCTAACTGATAAATACAGCAGGATTTCTAAAGTTGTTAGTTGAGTCTCCAAATTGTCTACCATGGACATGTTTAGAACATTACAAAAGTTGTTTGTCTTGGCTGTAGACCAGCTTTATTATAATTTGTTGCACACCCCATCAGTAGGACGATTTGTTCTGACACAAAATTATTATATATCAGAAACTGCCTTTAGATGGGACTTAATGTTAGGTTTTTACACTTCTGGATCACTCTGATTTTTACCTTTGGGGCACTTGTTTACAATGCAAAAACATATATTTTTAATTTATCTATAACATGTATGTCTCCCCTGTTTATTTTTGTTACACAGACACACAAATGGTGTCTTCATTTTGCATTCTTAATTGGAAGTGTTTGTTTTAAACTGACTGCAACCTTAAACCTTTATTAATTTAAATTCAACACCCTGTCCAAAGTTTACATAAATATCCATACTAATGCATAGCACAAGTTTCAAATCATTTAGATAACCTACATATATACAAACACGCTTGTCATGCCTGGGACAGATTTCCTGTTTTTATTTAAGCTGTGATGCAGGCTTTTAGTGGATGTGATAGGGACACATTGTCAGTTATATATATATATATATTTCTATATCTATCTATCTATCTAAATATGTGTGTGTGTGTTTAGTCGTTCAGTCACGTCCGACTCTCCATGACTCTATGGACTGCAGCACGCCAGGTACATCTCTCAGTCACTGCCCCTCTGAGCTCCATCAAGTTCATGTTCATTGCTCCAATTACCTCATCTATCCATCTCCGCCTCTGTCGTCCCCTTCTTCTTGTGCCTTCAATCTTTCCCAGCATCAGAGTCTTTTCTAGGGAATCCTGCTGACTCATGATATGGCTAAAATATTTTAGCTTTAACCTCATGATCATACCTTCTAGTGAATAATTCATCTTGATTTCCTGTAGTACTGATTTATTGGATCTTCTTGCAGTCCAAGGGACTTTAAGCAGTCTTCTCCAACACCACAATTCATAGGCGTCAGTTCTACGGCGCTCCGATATCTTTATAGTCCAGCTTTCACATCCGTATGTTACTACTGGGAATCCCATAGTTCGAACTATGCAGACCTTTGTTTATAGTTTTATATCTTTACTTTTTATTAGCTTGTCCAAGCTTGCCATAGCTTTTCTCTCCAGAAGCAAACGTCTTTTAATTTCATGACTACAGTCACCATGTGCAGAGATCCAAGGAAAATAAAATATGTCACTGCCTCCACTTCTTCCCCGTCTTTTTGCCAGGAAGTGAGATTGCCATTTGCCATGATCTTCATCTTTTTAACGTTGAGCAGTAAGCCAACTTTTGCACTCTCTTCTTTTACACTCACCAATAAGTCCTTTAGTTCCTCCTCACTTTCAACCATCTGAGTAGTGTCATCGGCGTATCTGAGGTTGTTGACATTGACTCCAGCAATATTGATTCCGGCTTTGAATTCATTCAGTCCAGCCTTACGCATGATGTACTCTGTATATAAGTTGAATAAATAAGTTGACAATATACAACCTTGTCGCACTCCTTTTCTGATTTTGAACCATTCTGTTGTCCCATGTTCGGTTCTGACCGTGGCTTCTTGGTCCACATACAGATCCTTGAGGATTAGATGATCTGGTACTCCCATCTCTTTATAGACATGCACATTTTGTTGTGATCCACACAGTCAAAGGCTTTAGAATAGTCTATGAAGCAGCAGTAAATGATTTTTTGGAACTCTCTTGCTTTCTCTATTATCCAGTGGATATTGGCAATTTGATCTCTTGTGCCTCTTCCTCTGCGGAACCCAGCTTGTACTTATGGTTGTTCCTAGTCCATATATTGTTGGAGTCGAGCTTGTAGAATCTTAAGCATTACCTTGCTGGCATGTGGAATGAGTGCAATTGTTCGATAACTGGAGCACTCTTTGGCATTCCCTTGTTTTGGGGATTGGGATGTAGACTGACCTTTTCCAGTCTATTGGCCATTGTTGAGTTTTCCAAATGTGTTGGCATAAGGCAAGTAACACTTTGACAGCATCATCTTGTAGAATTTTGAATGGTTCAGTTGGACAAATCCTTTCCTATCTCAACTACCTTTCGCTTTCGTTCTTTCCTGAGCTACTTTCAAAGCCTCACCAGTTTTACTTCTTACTTTTCTTTCTTTTAGGGATATATTAATGTATCCCTTCTTGATCGCTACCTTGTCGTGGTGAGCTATACCATGTAGGGTCATCCAAGACAGGTAGGTCAGACAAATTATGGTCCACTGAAGACGGTACTAGCAACTTACTCCAGTATCTTTACTATAAAAACCTTATAGATAAGCACCAGAGACATAACAATTATGCATGGCATACTGTGGCAATAGGCTCACAGAGAGTCGGACACGACGTCTAAACAAAACTACATATATATAAATATATATATATATATACATATAGATAAAATGTTCAGCCCTGCCTTGCATGTATAAACTGACAAATACAGACACACCTTTATTTTGTTAATTAGATAACATGTATGCCACAAATTTCAATGCTTTCTGCCCAATTATTCAGGCATTTTATTCACACAGCACAATCGGATTGGTACAATCCTGTGTATGTGTTTTGTGTCTTTTATTGTGACCTAGTATGTCTGTAAATAATAAATGACCTCACCCCCTTACCTCATTCTGCTGTCAGTGTGTCTGTTGTTGCTCTAATCCAAAAAATGATCCTATTCCTGGCAGACAGGTTTTGATTCTGAGAAAAATGTGGGTGTTTCAAGTAATAAGTTGCAACATGGTAATGCCTAAGGAAAATTATTGTTTATTTTACGGAATGGATTGTATAATATTATTTTAACATTGTTGCGGTATGAAAATATTCACGTTCTCAGATCTTCCACATACCAATAGCATTATATATGTCTTAAATAAATTATTATCCATTCAGTAGACAGAGAAAGCTTTCACTGCAGCAAGGAATTCTGGTTATTGGCATTCAAATGAGTGATGCATCATTTGTATAATTTGTATTTGCTTATATACATTTTAAATGGCCACTGCAGATTAGCAAAGATATTGGGCCTCATTCAATTGTCCGGGCGCAACTCGGTTAGAGTAGGACTTATGTCTGCGGGCCGGCTGCGAGCCTGCAGCGGCCGCAAGTTAATGTGCTATTCAATTGGCCGGGCTCGCAAGTCCCGGCCCTATATCACACATCGCAAACCATGCTATCGAAAGTAGCATTTGCGAGATTGAACATGATCGCTGACGCAAGGCCGTAACTCGAGGTTAGAAACAGCCAATGTAATGTGGGTCTGATCGTGACTCGTGGTTCAAGCTCGTAGGACTTCAATGAAAAATAGAGGTTGGATTTCAAAGACATACAGGCTTGAATTATGAGTTACGATCTGACCCACATTCCAGATATAATGCAATATTGATAATTCCGTAAATATGATATTCTATTACATGCAAGAACATGAAATTAAGTATTTTTTTTTGGGGGGGGGGGGGGCGATTTGCGAGCTTGAGAATGGTGTGGTATTAATTCTAAGACCCAATATCACTTTCCCTTTTAATAAAAGTACAGTAGAGTGTTTATATATGCATTTACAGTGCTCCGGACATGTCATTAAGCCCTTTGCGAGACCTCCTTGGTACCAGTAACTTGTGGTTAGATATTTGCCATTTGCGGGCTTGACGGAGTGGTTAGTGAGGGGGAATTGGAGCAATTGAATAGTGATTTGCGATTTTAGCGTTCAGAAGTCTTGCAGTCGTGAAAGATCAAAGGCTTGGAGAGGCATTAACTTGCAATTTGACAAATCACTATGAATCGCAGCTCGGAGCATGTAACTCGATCAGAGAACACAAACGGAAGCTAATTGAATAGCAAAATAAGTTATGGGCTCCATTTGCGAGCCCGGATCTCCTTAATGCCTCAATTGAATGAGGCTCATTGTGTTTGTGAATAGGCAACAAAGTAAAAATTGCAGCAAATGCCTTGAACCTGTAATTTTGATTGCTGGTGTTTTTTTCTCTAACTGTTTAGATGTATTTTATTGACCCCAGCTCACAATTTACCTCCTTAAGCCTAAACCTACTAAGCCTACTAAATTAAGTAGGATATCAGGGTGTGTGATCATATGATCTGACAATATTTAAGCCCTTGATTTACTTCTTAGACACAGCCAATAGTAAATGAGATTGTCATTGTGACGTCAGTAAACATGGAAGTTACACATAATCTGCAATCGGAAGCTAAGAATTAAGTAGTGCCAATAAGACTCTATAAAATGCTTTAGAGCATCTGTTTTAGTCCATGTGGGTTTCATGATATTTATTAAACCCTTGGGTCCCTGGATCAATATTACTCTGAAATAACATTTAAAAATAATATTTTTAATTACATATTTGCGGGTTTGAGACTGTTGTGCAATCACATATATAGTTGTGAGCGTACGGGTCGCGCAGCGAGCCGCGGCCCTCGCGTAGCGAGGTCACTGGGCAAGGGCCTCAGTTGCTGGCATGGAGCGCCGAAGGCGCTCCATGCCAGCAACTGAGGCCCCTCGCGAAGCGAGGGCCTCAGTTGCTGGCGAGGTCACTGGGCACGGGCCTCAGTTGCTGGCATGGAGCCCCGAAGGCGCTCCATGCCAGCAGCTGAGGCCCCTCGCGAAGCGAGGGCCTCAGTTGCTGGCGAGGTCACTGGGCAAGGGCCTCAGTTGCTGGCATGGAGCGCCGAAGGCGCTCCATGCCAGCAACTGAGGCCCCTTGCGAAGCGAGGGACTCAGTTGCTGGCGAGGTCACTGGGCAAGGGCCTCAAACCCTCGCAAACTTCACGTCGCTACTCAAAAAACACGACACACAAATTACGACACTCGCTAATTTTTACGAGGAACGCAAACAACCTACGAAACACGTTACCACACATTACGACCTCGCAAACATGCAAACATCGGACGCAACACGCCGACATACAAACATTTAAAACACAATACATACACACAGCACATACATAAAAACCTTACCTACACCAAGAGGGAGCACCTCAAAAATGCAACTTAGACCTCGATTTTACTTGAAATAAAAGAGTTTTGAGACTAAAAAAAAATCTAAGCAACAGAAAAAATGGCCGCCGAACAAAACGAAAACGAGGCTACAGCACTCTAAACTCGCAAAACACCACAACAAACTCGCAAAACACCACAACAAACTCGCAAAACGCCACAAACCACCTACGGATATTCATACCACACAGTGCACACATTCAGCATGCTTACACAGCAGCTCCACACCACTAATGCTGCAGCAACATCAACACAGATTGCTAGCTCTTCATCACAATGCTTCAAAATAGGTACAGTATATTCATTTAGTAATGTATTACATATTTCATTATTATACACCAAACAGCATTAGCTACCTTACAATTTTATTGCCGTCATTTTTTGACGGGCAATTCGCTAGTTAATTATAATGTCTTTCCATGCCTTCCTTTGCTTTTAAAGTGCAGTATTGTGTGTTTAGTTGCTGCTACGGCTCTAATAAGTATTTAAAAAAGCCCTTGCAAGTCCTATTTAGTACTCATACAGCCACATTAAATTCCCTGAACCTGTAAAACCGTAGCCCGTATGTAGCCCGCAAGATTGCAGCTATTAAATTGGCCCTGTAAAGCAACCCCCTGATGATCTGCGGGTTAAGGGCGAAAAATCTTTATGGGACTTGAAAATTTGACCTGCGCGCCCACAAATCCTTTGATCTGTCAAACCTGTAACTTTTACGTTGGAAAATCGCTATTAAATTGCAATGATTTCACTGGCGTTCAAACCCGTAACCCACAAATGGAGCCAAAAAGCCTACAGGTACAAGAGAGGACCCGCAAAAGGGTTAAAGTCCTATCCGTAGCAATGTAAATGCAAATATAATCACACTGTACTTAAAAACAAAGTGAAAGTGATGTTAGGTATTCAAATTAATAGAACAACATTCTTAAGCTCGCAAATCTGCAATGCAAAAAACTTTTTTTTAATGTTTCATTTCTGTTTTATATTGATCCCTGCAATCAATGTGTTAATACATATAATGGAACTCGCATGGACTAGAATATCATATTTAATAATATTTTAATATTGCATTATTTCTGGAATGTGGGTCCGATCGAAACTTGTAATAAAAAATTTGCACCAGTGCCCTACTAGCTCCACCACTAGTTAAAAGGGATACTGTAATATCTAGCAAGCATTTAAATCAACATGTTATATACATTATCATTTTTGTATGGAAGAAAATTGCATTGAATGATAAAAGACAGGAAAAAAAGCATAAAGCTAGCTTTTAATGATAAAAAATACATTTTGGTGTCTCTACTGGATCTTGGAGGCATTCATTATATTTTGGTGAGATTGTTGATTGGTGCATGCTTGCAGTTAGCTCTGCAACTGGATGCTTCTGAGCATATGCAGGGGAAGGGGCTGCTGACAAATTCTCCCATCAATTAACAAATCCCCTTTCCTTTCTCTTCTCACTCCTTCCCATCACCTCCTCCACTGTTCAGTAGGTAGAAATTTGGAAGTCCAATGTCCCTAATAAATTGATCATGCTCATGCTCTGAAATGCTACATACGATTGCATGGTTTACGGTTAAAGGCATATTAAAGTGAGGTGGGTTCTGAATGCATCCTGTAGATGAGCACCATAACCCACCTAGCAAAAATGTTTGCATGAAAAAACAAAAACTGTTGCAGGTGATGTTTACACTTTCAGGATTGAGCTAGGCTTTTCAGGGTATGATTTTGTAAAAGTGTAACCAGTTCATGTGAGCATGCTCAGATATGTAGCCAATCAGCAATGCTGAATGCAGCCAGCATAGATGACTATTACACTGGGTCCTTAAAGGACCATAAATCGATATTAAAGTAAAAATGATTGAGCGGTTACACAGTTGTTCTTTAGACATACACCCTCTCCTTGATAAATTCTGACAAATTATAATTCTACTGAAACAAAATATTTCAGCTTCTTCTTCCTATTCTAATTTGTATTTTAGGTGACTGAGCATTTTTGCTTGATTTGTGGTCCTGCAATGACCTGCAAGAGCCAGCCATGGTCTCTGTGCATGTGTCTCTCTGTGAGTCAGTGCATGCAATTTACCGGGGCTGGGGGAGCTAATGGGGCAATGGGGCAATTCACTTGGGCTGGGAGAGATCACAGGGGCAATTCACTGGGGACTAGGAGAGGTCACTGGGCAATTCACAGGGGGGGGTGATGGGGTAAATCACTGGGGTTGGCACCTGGTATATACTAATGACGCGGCGCTCATGTGACGTCACATGCGCGCCGGGTCAAGGACCGGAGGCCGGAGCAGAAGCAGGTAAGTGAGGGGAGGGTATTTAGGGGGGGTTTAGGTTGAGGAGGGGGGTTGAGGGGGTTCTAGGTTGAGGAGGGGGGTTGAGGAGGGGGGTTTGGGATGAGGGGGGAGGTTGAGGGGAGTTGAAGTTGAGGAGGTGGGTTGCGGTTGAGGGGGGTTGAGGAGGGAGGTTGAGGATGGGGGTTGAGGATGAGGATCGGGGGTTGAGGATGGGGGGGTTGAGGAGGGGGTTGAGAATGGGGGGGTTGGGGTTGAGGGGATTGAGGGGGAGGTTGAGGGGGATTGAGGTTGAGGAGGGGGGAGGGATAGAGACACGGGGGGTAGAGAGACACGGGAGGGGGTAGAGACACACGGGGGGGCTTAGAAACACACGGGGGGGGGGGTAGAGAGACACCAGGGGGAGCATGACTCGAGTATAAGCCGAGGAGGGCCGTTTTTAGCCTTAAAAAAAGGGCTGAAAAACTCAGGTTATACTCGAGTATATACGGTAATTCTCCTCTATCAGATGCATTAATAACCCAGCTCACTTAAATATGCCTTTTAGGCTTTCGGCCAGGTAGCTGCAGGCTTGTTCAATTGAATCACTCTGTACCCATTGCAAATTGCAAGAAATTTGCAACGGTTACAGATCGATTCAATTGAACAAGCCCACAGCTACCTGGCCGAAAGCCGAAACCGTAAACCATGCAATCGTCTGTTGCATTTAAGAGCGTCAACACAATCAATGCAACAAGGCAGTAACTACCAATTTAGAAAGGGCTAATAGTAAATGAGACCGTCATCATGACATCCGTAAAACATGGAGGTTTCACATCAATCAGTTAGCGTTTAGAGGTCCGATATGCGATCAGACTTGCAATTCGACAATGTACAAAATCTAAAAAATGTATGGCGATACTGTTCTTGTCCATGTGGGTGGCCTGATATATATTAACTCCTTGATTGCCAAGATTGATATGACACGGAAATGAAACATAAAAAAAAAATTTTTGATTGCAGATTTACAAACTTGAGACTGTTGTGCAATTAATTCTGTCTTTCATAATTTTCCCCGTATTTTAAAGTGCCGTATTGATTTTTTATTTGCATTTACAGTGCTACGAATAGGTGTTTAACCCCCTTGCGAGTCCTATCTGGTATCCGTAGAATTTTCTTCTATATTTACCATTTAGGTGTGAAAACAATTGCGGGCTTGAGGAATTGTAGCAATTGAATAGCGATTTGCGATTGTAACATTTAAAGGCTTGAAAGATCAAATGCTTAAATGGGTCGGAGTTACGATTTTAACAATCGTTGGAATTTTCAGTCCGTAACCCGCAAATCGTTTGCGGCTAGCGAAAAGACGTCAATTGAATAGCAAATTTTGGTTTACAGACTCCCCGAAACTACAATTTTCTCAATTGAATAGGGACCCAAGTCAGACAAACTGGAAACTTTCTATAAGTAAAGGAAAATATTTACAAATTCTGATCTTCTCTAAAAATGGTTTTATATTCATTATTTACACAGCCCTTCTTTTCTTAACTTGTTCACACACAAAGCCTTCAGCCAAATGAAATGCGTGCCACCAGGGTCCAGCCAAAACATCCATTTTTTTTGTCTCTTTATTATGCTCTTACTCAGACTCAAAGTTTTCGAACATATATATTTTTTGTTCTCTGTTTTAAATACACATAATGTAATTTTGCCCAATCATTATCCTCGAGAACTGATTCATTGCAATATGAAATGTTCTCCATGTTCAACAAATTCTATATAAGATGCATTGTGGTCCCCTGTGACCCTACTTGGAGTGCTTGCTAGCTGAGCATTTCACATTGTGTTAAAAGCTTTTTAGAAATTCCATCAATATTTCTGGATTGTCTACATATTTTCCGTAATCGAAAACTTTTACTTCCTCTAAGAAATACACATACTTGTATGCATGATGTATTTACCCCAAGCTACATTCACATATGTGATGACGTCCTCTTCATTAAAAACGGTTGTGTCTCTTGCTTGGAGCAATGTAAGGTTAGGTTGACCTTGCCTCTGCTTGTTATACAGGCTCTACAGGGCTCACAGCACTGCAGTCAGTGGTATCTTCCATAAAAATATCACATAGCGACTTGTACGCTCAATATTTACCATAATTACTGCTTCATGACATGCATATTTACCTATTGTTAGGAAAACAATAATGTGCAGTTTTCTTTCTTAAAAATGTTGCTTAGAGGTGTTTCTGAAATACTTTACATTGTCAATATGATTATTCCTCTGACAGTGACAGATTATTGACGTACATGGGGATTTTTACACTGAAAAGGGTGTTATGTCATAAAAGAAAAGCTGTTATATGAAAAAAATATATGCATTTAAGAGCGTGCTTAAAGGTATATCTAAGTTCCCCTTTTTCTAATCAAACACGTGCTGCTTATATCAGATACATACATTACATTGACTCATTCTATACACATACTGATTTATTTTATTTGAAAATTAATCTTGTTTGCCACACCCCCAGAGCTGCTTACATAGGCAGAGTGTATCTACCAATAAAAACACTGCATTTGGGTACGGGTTTTAACCTTATACTAAACTTCAAAGCCAAAAGCAGCACACTGCAGACATCCAGAGAGCAATGTCTGGGCTCCTCATTGCTTCTTTGTGCAGGGGACTACCCATTCCATGATGTTTTGCTGCACAAACTGCCAGCACAGATTGAAACAAGGTATTAGCTGCCTGTGATTGGCCAAAATGAATTATGAATGTAATGCTAGTTTTAGCAGAGATTTCCAAAGTTGTTAACTCTCAAAATCAACTGCTTTCAAACTCAAGAGATTTAGCAAACTTTAGGGTAAGTTTAATAATGTGGATTTTGGTATTTGTTCATGCAAAAAAATGTTTTCTTACACTACGGATTCTCCTCTACCAGATGCACTCATAACTCAGGGAACTTAAATGAATTTAAGCATGGAAAATATTATTAAAGAGACACTGAAGACCCATATTTGCTCTGCACATCATACGGACGATGTAAAAGCATGCAGGGAAAAGCGTTCTCCTTTTTAAAAGTGCTGCTAATTATGAGCTTTAAAAGTTAGTGGTTTTAGGCTGCTTTGGCAGAATACATAATGAGATGCACCAGACAGTGGCACTAATTAGAATCAGGTGTGATGGTTTTGGAATAAATATAATAATAATTTACATTATTTGCTCTGTATTATATATGGTGTTCTTTTTCATCCAGGAGAAAACAGGGGCATCTTTAGTCTAGTGCTAAGCAAAAGTAGCATATATATATATACTAGCGTATTGCCCGTCAAAAAATGACGGCAATGAGATGTGTATGTTTTTAAAGTTGTTTAGTTATTAATATACATATGGAATTGTAAGGTAGCTAATGTTGTTTTGTGTGTACTACTGAAATATAGAATTCAAATTAATAAATGAATATAAGTATTTTTATGCATTGTGTTGAAGAGCTGGCAATCCGTGTTGATGTTGCTGCAGCATTAGTGGTGTGGAGCTGCTGTGTAAGCGTGATGAACGTGTGCAGTGTAATAGTGTGCGTGCGCGAGACGAAACGTTAACGTAGCTGTGTACATCGGCATTATCCTAAAATGGCGGATAATGTGTGGTATGCGTCTTAGCGGATGATCCGTCCGTCGTTTAATGGTGGGTAATGTGTGGTATGCGTCTTAGCGGATTATCGGTACGTGTTTTCCGTGGTTATAGTGCTGTAGCCTTGTTTTCGTTTTGTTCGTCCGCCATTTTTTCTGTGGCGCTCATTGCCAAAGTACTACGGTTTAACGGCTAGCCTGCGGCGCTCATCGCTAAGCCCGCTAAAGTACTACGGTTTAACAGTAAATATGGTAAAACGGTCAAATGACAGTTAATAAAAATTAAATGTTGTGAAATTTGTTTGCCACACAACATGACGCTACATTTGTCCCTTTTTTTTTTCCTTAAAATAAATACACATTTTTTTGAACTTTTTATTTTTGTATCTTTCAACTTATATTTCCTCAAATGCGTTGTTTTAGGCGAGAAATCCGATGTTGCGCGAGACAAAGGCGTTAAATCTGTGTTAATGCGTAAATCTGTAATTGCGTTTCGTAAAATGTACTCGCTACTCACTCCCAGACGTCATGCCTGGTTCTCCATGCTGTAAGTGATCTTTATTTAATTTTTTAGTGTGTATTTAGTGTTTTTTTTATTGTTTTGGTTCCGCCGCTTACGTCGTAATTTTTTTCATCTCGTATTTTTTTTCTAAGTGCTACGGTTTAACGGCTCGCCTCGCTACGCGAGGCTTGCCAGGCAATGAGCGATTGCGGCGCTCATCGCAAAGTCGTACAATCGGCAAAGTGGTACGATTTAATGGCGCGCCTCGCTGAGCGAGGCTCGCCAGGCGATGAGCGCCTGTGGCGCTGATCGCTAAGTAGTACGCACTACGCAACGCAGCGTGACGACGAATCGTAGTTAGACAATTATAATATGTGATAGTAGTGGTCCTAATATCTATGTGTGCAAGATTCAACAGGCAAATACTTTAACTGGATTAAGACCATTTGGACAGTAGCGGAGATAGAAAATAGAGGCCATGGTGCAAAACATTTTTGAGGCCCTCCGATCCCAAGTTGGGGTTGTAATAATTTCTTTGAGCTGCTCCCCCCAAAGTACCAACTCACTAAGTTCCCCTCACCAAAACCTCTTTCAATAACAGCCCCTTCACTTTCCCATATCTGCTCCCTCCCAAGATCAATTCCCATAACTGCTCCCCTTCTCTGCATGAAGCAAATATACATACACTATCTCTATATAGCAGTGAGTATCTCTCAGCATCCACCTCCACAAAGCACCCACCCCTCTTTGCATCAATCCCTAGATAGCACCCAACTCCTCTCAGCACCCACCACACAGAACACATCCCCTGTACTTTGCGGTCATCCATCCCTTGATCTCTCTCACCTCTTTCCTGAAACATATCCCCAGCATGCTGAACTGCTCCACACTGCTACCACTTGGAGCTTCAATAGAAATGCTCTACAAAAAATAAAACTAAATACCCCCAAAAATAAACATACACAGCTTTGGGCCCACCAGATGAGGGCCCTGGTGCATTGCATTGCACCACTTGCGCAACTGGAAGCTCCATCCCTGCATTTGAATCAGATGGCATTTATGTATCAGTAGGTTTGTGTCTTGAAATACTGTCTCGGAGAACCAATAGTATGCTCTCTCACACTGCCTCACTCACGTGCACACACTTGTGTGTACTCACTATCATGCACTTACAATCATTCTAACTTATGCAAGTACCCATGTCCTAACACTATCTCATTTACTTATTAGCATGTTTTAGGAAGGGAATAGAAGCAAAGGAAGCAAAAATAATTCTGCCGCTATACAAATTCCTAGTAAGCCCTCATTTGGAATATGGAGTACAATTTTGGGCACAGCTTCGTAAAAAGGACATTTTAGAGTTGGAAAAAGTACAGAGAAGGGCTACAAAACTAATAAGGGGAATGGAGGGGCGAAGTTATGAGGAAAGACTAACCAAATTAAACTTATTTTCTCTAGAAAAAAGGCATCTAAGATTCCACCTTAAAGAAAGAAAAGGGTTCTTCACAGTAAGGGTGGTTAATCTGTGGAATTCTCTACCAGAGAAGGTGGTGACGGCGGATTCGATAGATAACTTTAAAAAGGGGTTAGATATATTTCTAATTACAAAGGGAATTCAGGGTTATCCTGGTTAATTAGAGAGAGAGAGTATTGATCCAGGGAGAAATCCGATCGCCAGTATCTGGGGTCAGTAAGGAATTACATTTTTTTTCCCTTTGAGACGATTGGCTAAGTTTCACTTGGGTTTTTTTCTGTTTGCCTTCCTCTGGATTAATTAATAATTAAAAAAAATAATCAATAAATAAATTGTTGATTAATAATTAATTAACAATTAACAACTAATGAATTAATAACTAATCATCATATTGCAGATCAGAGGAGATCTTAAAAGGTTGATCTTGATGAACTGAAAGTCTTTTTTCAACCTTAATTACTATGGCTCTCATTCAATTGCAATTTGGCCAATTGAATAGGGCCCTAAATTCGCACATAACATATATTTTTTAAAGAAGTTTTTAGTTAGTAAGCATCTATCCAAAAGCAATATTTTCACTAACTAAAAACTTCTTTAAAAAAATATGCTATGTGCTTATTTAGGGTCCTAATCGCAATTGAATGAGGGCCTATGTAACTATGTAACTCTCTCTCATGCAATCTTATTTGTTCCCGTTCACTCACTAACATACAGACAACAGGTACACAGCATAAAAACATGAAAAAATAAAACTAATACTTTAGTCTCTTGCGTACATATGCATTTAATATGCATGTTTTACTGGGTAATATATTGGGGAATATATATATATATATATTGTTTAAATAACAAAAAGCTAAAATGCCCATCTTTAGTGTGCCCATTATTCTTTCTTCATATTAAGTTTGGCATCATTAAATATCCTTATAGTTTTTCTCCAATATGACTGGATTTTTTAATTTAAAGTCGGACTTACACTCATTCCTAAATCTTCCACATTTATTATCAGAAATTGCTATCACTCTATCACCCATTTAACAAAATAATGCTTAACATGAGTTTATAATATTTTCTCCAGTTTGTGGCATATTCAGTTGTCACATAAAGTATAATACAGTATATTTCCCAAGGGTGGGGTTATTATCCCAAATTCCATTTGTAGATTATTTATATATTAAGCACAACATCGTTTTGCCAGTTGTGATAATTAGGCTACATAGAAAATATAATAAATGGGCTTAGTAGAGAAACTCTGTAGTTCCAGTTTTCCTATCATACATTTAAAAAAATCATGGTTAAAAAAAATAAAAGTGAGCGGTTTATAGTGTAGAAAATGACATTAAAGTGAGACAAATGTGAGAGTGCTTTCTTCTCCAGTGCTCTTACCTGGCATAAGACACAGCATGAAGGAATCTACTGACTAATGGAGATTAAACATGTTACTTTCTATTTATACATGTGTTGCTTTAGTATTCATTTAATTATGTATGTGTTATGTTTACAAAATCTATCTATCTATATCAGAGGTGGAGCTAGTGAATAGAGGGCCCGGTGCAAAATACTTTTTCTAGTCAAGGTATGCCTGTAGTAGAATTAAAAAAAGCCAGAATATATGTAGGTGGACAGATCACCCTTAAGGTGACCACCTTCAAATGTTTTTGTTTTACTACAATATTCTAAGCCACTGCCATAGCAGAAGACCTCTAACATAATGGGGACCCAGGTGCATTGCATTTAATGCACAGGCAATAGCTCATCCACTGATATATGTATGTGTGTGTGTATATATATATATATATATATATATATATATATATATATATATATATATATACACACACACACAAAAGATTTGTATTCACATTTTAACATCTTAATTAAAAAAACGTATTTCCTGCTCAGAATTCCGAGAAATACAGTTATTACACTGCACTCTGGGAACCTGGGCAAGAACATGCCCACAAAGGTTTCACTCTTACAATCCATTACAATTTTAAACATGGCTTCCTTTAAGCATATGCCTGCTGTATTACACAGCTTTGAGGATGGATTATACACAAGCCAGGAATCCTACCCACGTACAGCTGTTGCAAGGTTACTGCCTATCATCAGCGGGATAAATATTTATATGTATATTGTTGTTGTTGTCCAGTCCTTCAGTCGTGTCCGACTCTCAGTAACCATATGGACGCTGCACTGCACATCTGTCTGTTTTTCTGGCTGTTTTCATCCATTATGGTTTTCTTGGCAAATATACTGGAGTGGGTTGCCAGTTCCTTCTCCAATGGACAGAGATTTGTATGTGCTCTTTGCTATGTCCTGCCCATCTTGGATGACGCTTCACAGTTTAGTTCACAGCTTCATTGAAGTACACAAGCCCCCTCACCACAGAAAGGTAACGATTCAGAAGGAGTACATGCATAGGATTCCCAGCTTGTGTATAATCCAACCTTGGCTTTGCATAAAAGCTGTGTAAGCAGTGGGCATAAGCTTAAAGGAAGCCATGTTTAAAATGGGCTATGGATTGAAGAGTGTGGCATTTGTGTGCACATTTGCATGTCCCTGCTCAGCTTCCCAGAATGCAGTGTGATAACTGCTTTTCTCTGAATTGTGAGCTGGAAACAGGTTTTTTAACTTGTTTTAGACATTCAAATGTGAACACAGATGTACTATTTATTTACTGTACTACCTTATGGCAGAGGGCTTCTATCGCTCGTTTGCCCACCATATATTAAATACATATACATATATATATAAATATATATATATATATATATATATATATAATTTTGAGCATGAGGAGATAGATATACTAAGTTGCAGGTCTGTGTCTTACATCTTGCACATAGGAGGAATGCAGCCCCTTTTGACTGCAGTTGAGACTTGCCGTCTTTCTTCATTGTTGAGGTTAGGTAGTCGGATTACTCGCCTTCTGCCAAAGCAGCCTAATGCTTTGAATCAAAGATTTATCACTGGGGATTGACGTCAGTCTGTCAGGAAACACAATGCTGATGACTTTGGTTATATGTCACTGGCGAAGTGAGTTATATCCTGTTATGAAAAGTGTGAAATACCTTGTCTACAGCTAAACGGTGTCAGTTAGAGAAGCTGCCCTGAGCATGAAAGAGGCCATAGGGAGAATAGTGGGCTTCATCTAGACCACTGAAGTGTCATATTTATAGTACGCACTTTTGAACTTTATATTATGTATAATGTTTTTACAAAATGTTAAATAAATATATATAGCCTTTACATTTTTACTATTATATTCAGTTTTGCTTTAATGACCGCAATCATTTTTTATTTGTTCCTAACACAGTTAGAAACCATTCCGATAACATTTCTATTCAATTCTATTGAAAGACTGCTACTTTACATAGCCAGCTTAGACCTGCTGACAGCACTGACAACTGTATGTGCCAGTTTCCTGTTCCTGCTAGATTCCTATTATGCAGCTTCTTCGTAATGAAAATATCTTCCCATATCAGGATGTTAATCAGCCGAAACCAAAATGGTAGCATAATTGTATATACAGTAAAAGATAATATAATAGAGGTATTTTATTTATTTTTTTACATTCTAAAAATTTTTTGCATATTTTAATGTGTAGTTCTTCAAAATAGCAAATTTTAAAAATATGTCCACGGCGGTACTTTATATTTATGAACATACAGTATACTCAGAAGAAGAAGTTATGGGAACTGTCTATTTTGTCAAGAAGTCTGTTTTGTGAGACACGGAGGCAATGAAACAACCTGACTTTGGTTCACAATAGTTGGGTTTGATGCCACTGTCCAGCCAGGAGTAGCCAGTCCGCATTATATATTCATTGCTACATAGCCACACAACCTCATTTTTGAATATACAAATAAGTCACAAGTTAATTTATGCTGAGAAGCATCCTATTCTCAAGCCAATGTTTATTTAAAAAAAACATTTTTTTAATTTATATTAAAGTTGAGATTAAAATACACAACTGTGCAGGATTTCCAGTACTCTAGTACAGCCTGTATAACAGTGTAAATTTTCTGTCCCCTCAAAATAACTCAACACACAGCCATTAATGTCTAAGGTGTTTGCAACAAAAGTGAGTACACCCCTAAGTGGAAATGTCCAAATTGGGCCCAATTAGCCATTTTCCCTCCCCGGTGTCAGGTGACTAGTTAGTGTTACAAGGTATCAGGTGAGAATGGGGAGCAGGTGTGTTGAATTTGGTGTTATCGCTCTCAGACTCTCTCATACTGGTCATGGCAAAGAACTCTCTGAGGATCTGAAAAAAATAATTGTTTCTCTACATAAAGATGGCCTAGGCTATAAGAAGATTGCCAAGACCCTGAAACTGAGCTGCAGCACGGTGGGCAAAACCATACAGCAGTATCACAGCACAGGTTCCACTCAGAACAGGCCTCGTATGGTCGACCATAGAAGTTGAGTGCTCGTGCTCAGCGTCATATCCAGAGGTTGTCTTTGGGAAATAGATGTATGAGTGCTGGCAGCATTACTGCAGAGGTTGAAGGGTGGGGGTCAGCCTGTCAGTGTGTGATCCGATGAGACAAGATAAATGTATTTGGTTCAGATGCTGTCAAGCGTGTGTGGCGGCAACCAGGTGAGGAGTACTAAGACAAGTGTGTCTACAGTCAAGCATGGTGGTGGGAGTGTCATGGTCTGGGTCTGCATGAGTGCCTCCGCCACTGGGGAGCTACAGTTCATTGAGGGAACTATGAGTGCCAACATGTACTGTGACATACTGAAGCAGAGCATGATCCCCTCCCTCCGGAGACTGGGCCGCAGGGCAGTATTCCAACATGATAATAACCCCAAACACACCTCCAAGACGACCACTGCCTTGCTAAAGAAGCTGAAGGTAAAGGTGATGGACTGGCCAAGCATGTCTCCAGACCTAAACCCTATTGAGCATCTGTGGTGCATCCTCAAACGGAAGGTGGGGGAGTGCAAGGTCTCTAACAACCACCAGCTTCATGATGTCATTGTGGAGGACGAGGACTCCAGTGGCAACCTGTGAAGCTCTGGTGAACCCCATGCCCATGAGGGTTAAGGCAGTGATGGAAAATAATGGTCCCCACACAAAATATTGACACTTTGGGCCCAATCTGGACATTTCCACTTAGGGGTGTACTCACATTTGTTGCCACGATTTAGACATTAATGGCTATGTGTTGAGTTATTTTGATGGGACAGTAAATTTACACTGTTATAAAGGCTGTACACTTACTACTTTACTTTGTAGCAGAGGGTCATTTCTTCAGTGTTGTCACATGAAAAGGTATAATAAAATATTTACAAAAATGTGAGGATTGTACTCACTTTTGTGAGATACTGTATAGGTTTACTCTTTTTTTCTTTCCTTACTATATACATATTTGTTGTTGTTTAGTAGTTCAGTTGTGTCCGACTCTCCTTGAGCACGCCAGGAACATCTATCATTATATCTCTGGTTGTGCTTATCCATAATGTTATTTTGGCAGAGATAATGGAGTGGGTTGCCAGTTCGTTCTCCAGTGGACCGTGAATTATCTGACCTCTCTGCTATGAATTGCCCATCTTTAGTGACCCCACATAGTATAGCTCACAGCTTAATTGAAGTACACACGCCCACTCACCAAAACAAGGTAGCGATCCAGAGGGGGAGATATCACATATATATATAGTTGTCATAATTGTGAGTGTTGGTCATGCAATGTTAAAAATGACGGGCTTAAAAATAAAGGTGCTCATTACGGGCCTTGCGATGATCACCGAAGTCGCTCATCGCAAGGCCCATAAAGTAGAGGAGGGAGAAGAGGCTTGCAATGAGGCACTAATCGTGAAGCACGCAACTTAGATGTGGTGGGAAAGGCTCGCAATGAGCGCCAAAGGCTCTCCTCGCAAGGCTCAAAAAGTAGGCGGGGGGAGGCTAACAATGAGCACGAAAGGCACTCATTGCGAGCTCGTGTACGGCACAGGAATTAGGCTGAATTCTTAGGGTTGCAACTGCGAGCCAACCCCGTAACTCTAAAAACCCTACAAACCAAACAAAAAATTACCAAATGTAATAACACACTCCCACACAGCACAGTGGGAGAGCCATGAAGCCTGGGAGTGAGGTTGCAAGTGATTTTTACCCATATTTAGGGGTTTTCATCAAAAAAATATCGGATAAGCAAGGGAAAAAAATGGCGGACGAAAAATGGAACAAAATCCGAAACAAGATGAAAACGAGGCTCTGCAACGCCAGGCACGCAGAACTTAGGAAATACACAACGCCAATGACAGTAGCACATACATGAACAACGCCAGGCACGTGGGACCAAAATACACAACGAACACGATCACTTTTTAACACACTCATCACAAAGAAGGTAAATTCGTCCATTTTGTAGTGAAACACGTAAGTCTCAAATCTTCATATTTACACCCTGAAATGGCGGAAAATCTGTAAATTGAGCATGTGCAAGTTTGTCCTCGCGCTTACACTCTATAAGTACTGGAAAGTTCCCAGGATTTTCTCACTTTCTCTCAGATGATGAACGTTATCAGAGGACATATCTGATTAAGAGATTGTTAACGCTTGATTAATTTCAACAAATACATTAAAATCTAATAGGTAAAGTATTTTTTTTTAATTAGTTACTAATTGATTAATTAAAAAAAAAAAAAAAAAGGATCTTTTAACATTACATCATTTTAAACATGATAACTTGCCCGTCAAGACGGGAGTTAATTTTTAAGCTTGGAAATGCTGTTTGCTACTCAATGTGAAAAATAAATAAATAAAAAGTTCCTAGTATATATATATATACCGTATTTATAGTAAAGGAATTTTCAGTCCCACTTTTACCCACTATAGCATACTTACAGTCAAGTATTTAAGACATTTAGCAAAGCAACGGGGCAGAAGGTCAAGTTCTCAAGAAGCAAACTCTGGGGCAATTATTAGTTTACAGATAGTGGTGTAGATAACTGGGACAGCCTCCAGGACAAGTGACAGGGACAAATGCAGTGAGAAAAAGCAAAGCTTCTTGGAATCAACACAAGGCTTCTGTGAATATTTAATTTATTTAAAACATAGTTGACGTCTCAAAATAGTTTAGTGTTATTTTAAGTATAGCTTTTTTTATTCGTTTTTCTGAACTAATACTGTGCTATTGTAAACTAATGCGATTTCCATCAGCAGTGGCCGCCATGCTCCCAGTGTGCACATAGAAGCTCCTTCATTCTTCTGCATTCAAAGCCTCGTCCCAAATCAGGAGTTTCAGCAACAGAAACAAAAATGGTAGATTCCACAACAGTATAATTGCATGTTAAACGGGCTCTTTTAGATTCATGACATACACTTAGAAGCTTTATTGTTATCTCAAAACAGTGTAGTTGTAATAAAAAAATGGGTACTGGTGTGAATATTATTTAAGCTCTTCTTTAAAAAGGTGCATTGGTATCATAAATAAGATATGATGGTGCCGGCACAGTATGAGCGCTCCAAGAGGAAACAGAGCATGATGTCCTCAGCCTGTAACTAAGTGTTATATACTCTGCTTCCTCCCTTGGGGTCCATAGTCATCGATAATGTACATCAAGTCTAGTCCACGCTTCCTCTATAAACATATACATATAAAGGGAAAGTGACATTCTCTGAATCTCTTGTTACCCGAATTAGTGAGTTTCTATATTTTGGGCTGTATAAATGTTCACTTGAAGCACTTTAGCAAATCTTACCCCATGCATTTGTATATATTACGGTAATTAATATGGGTATGCAAGATGCAAGTATTTCTCTCTAAAAATGTAAATATTATTCCAGGGGTGCACAATTACAGCCCTGGAGGGCCACACACTGGCCTGGATTTGAGATATCCCGGCTGCAAGTGAGTAAATTGCTTCTTCAAAAAGGAAATCCTCAAATCCAGGCCTGTGTGTGGCCCTCCAGGACTGTGTCATGGATGCCTCCAGTGTTCAGCAAACATATAAGAAATGTTTTAGAGTAAAATCACTAGTTTTTTTCAGAATCAAAGCTTTCAAGTTATATAAACACATGTTTTATTGTATAGTGGTTGTTTACAACGTTCATTGGTAGAGGAGCCAGTCTCTGATAAGGGCCGGAGAAAAGATGGAGTAGGCAACAAATAAACTTTAGCAGCTGTGTAAGCCGTAGCTAAAGCAGTTCCTTTCAGCATATTCTGCTAGAGCATAGAAGCTTCCTTTTCAGGTACAACAGTGGTGTTTTTCCGCCTAGGCCCGCAAGGCCAGGCCTAGGGCAGGACATTTTCAGTGGCAGCAGGCAGTCTGAAGATGCTGATGCACTGTCATGAAACAAATATGTTTTATTTGGAGTGGCACTGCAGTCCGTAAGCATACCTAATGCGTTCTGATATACTGTATAAATACATAAACCTATATACATGTATGAGTTTAATTAGAGGAAAGGAGGAGCAATAACAGAGAAATAACTGCGATGTGGGACGCACACCTGAATGGGCCCAGTGCACTATAAAAGTTATATACACTATTGAGATACCAGGAGGTGGTTACAAGGAGGTGGATACATGGTAAGCAATGATTGTAAATATATATGGCCATATTCAAGCAAGGTTTTGTACAATCCAGTAGCCCGTAAGTGAGGTCATAAGTTAATTTGCTATTCAATTGGCGTCTTTTTGCAGGCTCCAAACAGGTTACGAGTTACGGCCTTAAAAACTTTGCAATGGTTAAACCCGTAACTTACAGCATCCAGAAGCCTTTGATCTTTCACTTTCGCAAAGCTAAAATCGCAAATCGCTATTCAAATGCTCAATTTCCCCAAGCCGCAAATGTTTTTACACCCGTAAATGGCAAAAGAATGAGAAAATCCTACGAGTGATAGAGAGGACCCGCAAAGGGGTTAAACCCCGGTCCCTAGCACTGTAACTGCAAATAAAAAATCAATACTGCACTGTAAATCTCAAGCCCGCAAATCGTCAGGAAATGTAATTAATTTTTATGTTTCATTTCAGGGTTAAATCGATCTCAGGTATGAATGAGTTAATACATATCAGGCCACCCATGTGGACTAGAACAGTATTGGCATTCATTTTCATAATTCTTTATTTGGAGGGTTTATGAGTCTGATCGCATATCGGACCCCCGAACCTAATTGATTGACATGTAACCTCCATGTTTACTGCCGTAATAATGACTCTCATTTTCTATTGGCTGATTCGAAATGGGAGGTTACGGGCTTTCTTGATTGATCATGTTCCCGCCCTTAACTGCTATGAGCCAGTGCATGGTTTATGGTTTCAGCTTTGGGACAGTAACTTGCGCCCTTGAGCAATTGAATAGCATCGCAATCGGAGACAAACAGGAGCCCGCAACACACCCGCAGACATTTGGCTGCCTGCAATCGAGTTGTGGGCTTGGAATTGAATATGGCCCATACTATATAGCTGCTTCTGCGGAGTCTATGGCTGGACGGGATGTGCCTAATGCTAAAAAATGCAATAAATTGTGATCACCATTATTTACACTTGGGACCTACAATAGTGCCCCAATTAACTTTTTCCGTGGGTTCTGACAGCAGCAGAAACTGTTGATAAAATTTTAAAATTAACCAGATTTATCTGATCATATAATAAGAGCAGTAATTAAATAAAATAGAATAGTAATAAAATCATGTTTGAGTGCTAGTGCCCCTCTTATCACAGATTTTAACAGCAAGATACTGCATTTCGGTTTACCACTTTTTTATATCAATATAGCCAAATTTTAGAAAACATTTTCTTTTCAAAAGCTGGTTGAATATGTATTTTTCTGTAATATTAAGATTTTTTTAATAGTGATAATTTAAAACATGCCCTCCAATATTTCCAGCTGACATAGCGGAAGTTATAATCTTGATATATGATGCACTGTAGGCTAATCTTAAACATTCTGTACAACAAAAAAATTGTCTGAATTTTAGAGATAGTGAACATAAACTATATATCTGCAAATCGCTCTATATACATGTACATAGAACAGACACATTTAACTCTCCCAAACAGTAAAGAGAGGATAAGGAGAAAAGGAGAAACATGGCTGAGGCTGGAGGAGAGGGATTTGTACTTGAATGTAGATTGTTCCTTGTGTGGTTCCCAGGAAGTAGTCAGCCTAGCTATTTCCTGTAATCTGGTGAGCACCTCTACTCTTTTTGTTTAGATTTTCTCGCCTTTTGGGTGATGGGGGGACCAGACGTGGACCCCTTACTTAGTGTTCCTAAGAAAGTGCAGCTGCACCTCACTGACGAGGCCCACAGAGGCCGAAACGCGTCTGGTGTTTGTTGTTTCTTCTGTTCAGGGTAGAATTGCCTAGTATTTCGGACTGATATACTACAGGATATTTCTCCCTGTGAAGAGCCCAAGTGAGCAAAATAGGTTGAGTAGGTAAACAGACCTATAGATAGGTTGAGTAGGTAAACAGACCTATAGATAGTGGGTTGGCTTAATCCCACTGAGTAGCCTAGCGCTCAGGTGAACACCACTCTCCTAGTCTATTTATCAATTAGTCTTTCAGTATGTATATATATATTTCAATGAAGTAATGATAGTCAAACTGGTTTGTGGTTCTTTCTTTTTTTCACCTTGTCTTGTGCTGCTCTCCTTAATTGACACTGTTCACAGTAGTGTCAAATCTGATCAGAAACAAAAAATAGAAGAAGGGAGGGTAGGAGAAGGTGCACCAACACCTAGTGCAGATCATTTAGCATATTGATAATAGAGAATAAGGAATGTTAGAATTCTCGACTCTCACCTAGGATAACCTCAAAGAGTTATGAGGTATTTCAAAGCATAGGTATATTATCCAGTGTATATCCCGGATGGTATGTTGGTCAAGTCTTCTTTTCAGGTATAGAAAAAGTAGTGAAGTGTTTTTTTGTATGTTAATTTATCTATCTATCTATCTATATATATATATATATATATATATATATATATATATAGAGAGAGAGAGAGAGAGAGAGAGAGAGAGAAATATTTGCTTTCTTTCAGGGAATAAGATACTGAAGAAGCTGCTAAGAGCGTTGAAACGCGTTTATCAGATTGTCATAATATAAGTACCTATTTGTAACACAAATTTTTGTCTTGACTTGACCAACATACCATTCGGGATATACACCGGATAATATACCTATGCTTTCAAATACCTCATAACTCTTTGAGGTTATCCCAGGTGAGAGTCGAGAACCCTAACATTCCTTATTCTCTATTATCAATATGCTAAATGATATGCACTAGGTGTTGGTGCGCCTTCTCCTACACTCTCTTCTGTTTTTCATTGATTATCAATTAGTACTTACAATAATAGGATAGTAAAATCATAACCATGTTTAGCAATTTGCCAGATAATACCATTTTTACACAGGAAAATAGAGAGCACTAGATTGTCTAACCAACTCTAGCCTGCTGGTCTAATTCTACATTTCTAAGGCTGGGAGGTCCTGTCTAAAAGACAAACCTTCATAGGTCTTACAAAGTTTAAATTTCCACATCCCTCAGGGTTCTGGATACGATTTTACAGTTGGTGATAGTTAGACACTTATGATATGAGCTTAATAAACTCACGAAAACCTGTCTGAGATTAAGCAGATTTCCTGGCACGGAATAGCAGCTGGAGTCAGGAAAACTAAAGTGCAGACAGAAAATGTTATTTGCACTAGCCCTGTTTATAGAATGCTCTAAAGCCTGTTCAGTCATTCCTCTAACCAAATATGACGCTGAGATTCCCTAAATGTCTCCGTTTAACCCATAAAACATTCTGCAGGCTCGCAAGGCAGGAAACAGACTTAGGGATTTAACTGCAACTACTTCCAAACAGCAGGAATGGAAAATGATTCATATACATATTTGAATAAATGTATGTATGTATATATATATATATATATATATATATATAAATAACTCATAAAGTTAAATGTTATGTGGTTGTTTCTTAATTACTTGTTCACACGTTTACATCAAAATATTTTATTTATTTCATATGTGCATATCTATATATGTCTATATATCTATATCTAGATGCAAAACGTTTTGCAGTATAATGTAATACCTTTTTAATTGGACTAACAATCCATATTGAGACAAATTTTCAAAAAAGGTCCCTATTTTCAAAAGCTTGTCTCCTAATATGGATTCTAAGTCAAATAATAGAGGTATTTGTTTTTACTGCGATACTCTATTTTTTGCATGGGCATCATAGGAAACTTAAAATAATGTAATAAGCATTGATTATAATATGAAATATTACATCATCCATGATATTAAGGATGACATCAAACTAGATCTCAAGTCATGTACACTGTTGTTTTTATTATTATTGTGACATCATATGGGATCTAGTGTGATGCCATCTGTAATATCATGGATGATGTCATTTTTCATATCATATGTAATGTCATAAGTGATATATTTCCCTTGTTACAGTGAATGTCACAAAAGATAGAGGCCACTGAATTTACAGCCCACTGACATCATCCTGCAGCACCTATACAACACTGATCGGATTGACATGTAGTGACCTCCTTTTTTGGTAGTGTAGCGTGTAATCTCATTCAGGAGGTTGTAATATCGCGGGATTTAGGAAACAAGACTTTGCAGAGCGATGCTGTCACATTCCCCAGGATGCTCATGGGCAGTAAATGAAGGACATCTCCTGACAAAGTAAACTCCTCTGTCATGACGTCACAGGCCAGATTTGCTGTTGGAGTGGATGGATATTATAATTTCTGCCTTGTCTAGATGGCCCATTGAGGGAGGACAGGATGGCCCACAATACAAAATAAATGCCGCCTTCTATCATTCAATAGCGTTTTTCAGACGTGGATACAACAAACATTTTATTGTTCATGATTTCTGCACCGCATATATTTAAACTCGTACAATTTGTTTAGGTTTTAGGAGGGTCTTTTCACTTGATTAATGCAGTTTTTGTCAATAGATGTGCAGATGTGCGAAGTATGCAGCAAACATTAGCAGCTATGTAAGCCGTCTTCATAAAACGTTCTCAGAGATAATCTACATTTTAGCATATTCTGCTAGAGCATGGAAGCTGCTGTTTCAATTTACAGAGCATATGAATACTTGCAATTATATGTCCAAGCTGCGTCTACCGAGCCTACTGCCCAATACTAAAATATTGCTTGAATCCACCTACCAGTCAACAAATCCCTGTCCCTCCTTTCTCCCTCCTCCTTCCACTCCTAAACAGATAATAAAAATCAAAGAACATACCCAAGCGGAGCGGAGTGAAATAAATAATACTATGCCCACGGCTGCTTAGGTTAATCGGTTGCAAACTTCACAGACATCAGAAGTTTTTCATTAATGTGAAAAATGATTTGATAGGAAAGGGACAGTGTTCACGTGGAATTTTCTTCCGGTGTATATATATTTTTTTGGATAGGCAAATACCTATACTGAACAGCAACAATCATCAGGATAAGATAAGCCCTGGGGTGAAGATAGTTCCAGTGGTTTGTATGTGGCGTCTTTTTCCAGGATTTTATTGTCTGCACACTAAGGAATTCCCAAGAAGATCCCATTCAGTGTAACTACAGTGCAGGGAGTTTTCTTAGGAGGGTTTGGCTACCAAATGTATTGCGGAGCATGCCCATGCATGTACCATCTGCACCCTAAACAATGGGCCTACGGCAGATCCTGTTAGTGTTTCATTGCATACTGCACGTTGCTTGGAAAAGCAGAGACGCAGTGTCCCCAGACACAGCCTTTTGTTACAGATTTAAGGAAATGAGAAGTCACAGGCCCAAAACAGACAATAGTCTGTTTGTGTGAACTTAGGGAAGTCACTCAGGGAAAAACTTAAAATTAAAGACAGTAGGGCTGGAATATGGAATTCACTGCTTAAGGCTCTTCCTCGATATAACACTTTTTTGCCTGTCGAACCGTTTTTAAAGCTCTGATCCGCTATAACATTGTTTTTGCCCCCGATTAACGCTATGCCTCGCTTTTGCCCTGTCTTACGCATCTTACAAGACCAAAGACTCACAGACTTCCAATCTAAAAGGAGTGGGAGAGGTAGAAACCTAGGCAAGAATAACAGATAAGAATTTGGAAGGACCGAGAAGAGAGACAAAGTTGAGAGTGATAAAGAATGAATGAGAAGACTGCTTTAAAAGGGGCTTTATTGGTCTCTGTTTAAGTAAATATATAAATATAAATCAAAGAAAGAAAAGAAGAATGTGTTATTAAAAGGAAAGAAGAGGTTTTTAACTTCTATGTATTGTTAGGCCTCCAGTAGGGGCGTGTTACCAAAGCAGTGAGCCTTTAGAAGGAATGGTGTTAAACACCCCTATCTCATTTGGGCACATTCTTCTTTATTAATTGATGTCGATGTCCATTACAAACATGCAATATTTATTACTTCCACTTGTTAGAAACTTGTTTAACACGCACTGTTACATCCAAAGATCTGTTTATAGACAAGTTAAGAGTTAATTACTCATGTCAAAGGTCCTGCAAAATGTGTCAACCCCCCCCGGCCCCCCGCCCCCACCCAGCCTTTCTAATGTTAACTTGCCGGGGAATACCTGAATATGAAAGGTCCCTCAGCCTCTAATAAACAGACGTAAGAAAATCAGCCAGATTATTTCCTAGAATTAAAAAAAATATATAATTTTAATGACATTCTCAGGAATAGGTTGGAGTCGTATTTTTGACATAAAAAGCTATTTTACTGCCAAGATTAGACTGGAAGTGAATTACCTAACTTTCCACAGAAGCATGCACTTAGCAGGAAACACTTATATTAGAGGCAATGAGTTAGTAAAGCGTGCTAAGATAAGATCACACCCTTATCTAACCATTAGAGCGTGCTAAGATAAAGTAACCAGTTGTCTGATAGACATGGGGGGTCTTTATCTTAGCTCTCTCTAACTTTTAGAAAGTGCTATGAAAAAGTCACCCACTTGTCTAACTGTTCTTGTTGTTGGTTGTTCAGTCTTATTCAACTTACCGTGACCCTATCGACTGCCGCAGCACATCACGCACATCTGTCAGACACTGCCCCTCTGAGCTCCCTCAAGATCGTGTTCATTGCTTCAATTACCCCATCTATTCATCTCAGCCTTTGCCATGCCCTTTTTCAACTGCCTTCAATCTTTCCCAGCAAAATAATCTTATCTATTAGTGAGTGCTAAGATAAAGTCACCCTCTTGTCTAATTGTTAAAGAGAGTGCTAAGATAAAGACACCCATTATCTAACTGTTAGAGAGTACTAAAAACAATTCACTGCCTTTTCTAACTGTTAAATAGAGTGCTAATATAAAGTCATCCCCTTATCTAACTGTTAGAGAGTGCTAAGCCTTGTCACCATTTGATATGATTACTGGGCATCAACTCAAACTCACATCTGTTTTATGCTGGAAAGTAGTTCACTCAGAGGAATGACATACAATGCTGTGAATTTGCATATACAAAGCAACAAATCACTGATGTAATAAGTATGGTAAACAATAATGTCAATATGCTAATTAAGTGTACATAAAATATAAGAAGGATATTAATTCTAATAAATGGAACCTAAAGAGGTACATGAGTTTTGTATGATAGCTGATATGATCTTCTGAAGAACACATACAAAAATAATGTAACTCACTGCAGCTTAGAACTGCAGCTGTAGTGTGATTGACTCTTGTGATAGACATTTTGACCCAATTGGATCACATAGATAAACACTACAAGCAGCAGTGAAATAGAACTGAATGCTTCTACCTGCAGCTTCCACTCTCCTCTAACATAACTTTTAGATAGACAGCTATTCTTCTCTAAGAATGCTCTTTAATATAAAGGAAACTGAACTTGTGGTGGAAGTGGGTCATTCACCTCCCTTTGTACACTATTTGATACACATAATATTATGGGTTACGTTTTCAAAGTGTTACACTAAGGGCCCTATTAAATTAGAGCCCCGTAAGTGCAATGTGAAGCTCGCAGCGGCTGCAGGCTTGAAATTCCCCCGTGTTGCTGTGCTATTAAATTAAAACGGGCTGCGAGTTACGAGTTTGAGACGCAAACCCGTAAACCAATTGTCGGCCGTCGGACTTGCGTTTTTGCTGGTGATCAATTAAGCAAACCCGTAGTTACGGGTTTAGATGGAGCCAATGGAAACAGAGATCATCATCATTGCATCACAGAAAAATGGAGGTTGGATTTCAAAGTCTGACTGGCTTCAATTAAAAGTTACGATTGGACCACATTCCATTCATAGTGCAATATTAATAAAGCCGTAAATATGATATTCTATTACATGCGGGTTACAATTATATGTATTAACACATTGATTGCCGGGATCGACCGCCGGGCCTTACGGAGGATCTAGCCAGGAGATTAATTTGCAGAGGAATCTATACCTAACTACACAATAAGGACCAAGTGAACCACAAGTATTGCGATGATGATATTATAATAATAAGTCCATGTCTATAACAGGCTTTCTGTCTTTTTTTATTTTGATTCCTTTTGGGTCCAATTTTAGTAGTCTTTTTTCTATACATATTTAATATGTTTCCTCTGATGATTCAATGATACTTATTTTTCCTGGCAGATGCCTCTGTTTAACTTTGTTGCTTTTTAAAATATATTACAGTGTTTTTCTATTATCAAAATCTATACAATCCCAATGATTAGCAGATTTCTGCACTGTATGAGGATTTGTTGAATTATTGAAAAGATCAACTAAAACATCTAATTGCGTTGATTTTTGTGAAGTGTGATTTAAAATTCATAAGGCGAATAATTACTTGTCTATTATAGTATTTAATTTTTCCCAGTGTTTGATTCCAACACTGTTCTTCATTTATTAATCTCTCCTACGGCGTATTTTTTATTTTTTATAAATTCCTTAAATAAAGTTATAATTTTTTGATATGGAGGTGTTAGGCATCAGGCATTTTCTCAAAATTGAGATTAGGATTATCGGGATTGATCTAACACATACAATATACATTAAATGAAGTATTTTATTAGGCCTTGAGAATGTTGTGCTATTAATTCTAAGACCTAAGATCACTTTCATTTTTAATAATTGTACAGTAGTGTGTTTTTATCTACAGTACAAGTGCTACGTATTGTACTTTACCCTCCTTGCGAGTCCTCCCCAGCACTCGTAGGGCTTTGAGGTACATTTGCGTGTTACAAGCTTGCTCGCGAGTGACTTTGTTGCAATTTAATAGCATGATTGGAATTGTAGCGGTTACAGACTTGACAGATCAAATTATTTGCGGCCGTGAAGTTCAACGTTGCTCAGCCCGTAGGCTTTTTTTCGCAGCTAACTGGCAGATCGGCAAGAGCCTACATTACGGGGCTAATTTAATTGCCGTAGGCCTTACTTTCTACAATGTGAGCTACATTTTAAAACAAAGCTCGAATATAATAGGGCTATAAGTTGCTAATCATTTGAATTTTTAGTGAGCACTTGGAAAATACGAATGACTTGTAATTCATAATATAGGGGATTTTCAAAGAAAATATGTACCGAAGAGCAGCAGCAAATAGTTTTAGAAGCATTTCTGAGACCTGCAAATGAAGTTAAAGATACAGTAAAGTAATAAAAACATCAAAAAGCGTGTAGGTGCGTTAGAAATTAACGCTTAACAGACCCATATACACAAATGTGCAGAAGTATTTTTTTTATCATTATTATTATTATTATTATCGTTTATTTGTAACGCGCCAACATATTCCGTAGCGCTATACATAAGTTAAGTTACAGGCAATGACAAGTTAAAGATTCATACATTGCAAAGAGTGTATGGCCCTGTCTTTGAGCTTGGAATCCAGTGTCCATAGCGCTTTCCCTAAAGCACTGCGCAGGATTGAAACTCGCAGACTTACAATCTAAAGGTTAAAGTTTGTATCTGGTACAGTAGGGAGAGAGTAGTGCTGAGCAGTGCTGAGCATGTTAGGGAGGAAGGTTATAGGCTTCTTTAAAGAGGTGCGTTTTTATTGATGTTTTGAAGGATTTAAGGCAGGAGGATAGTCTGGTGAAGCGAGGCAAGGAGTTCCAGAGAATAGGGGCAGCGCGAGAAAAGTCCTGGAGGCGGGAGTGAGAGGAGGTGACAAGAGTGGTAGAAAGAAGAAGGTCGTTAGCAGAACGAAGAGGGCGTGTGGGGGAGTATTTGGAGATGAGAGCAGAGATGTATGGGGGTGCGCTGTTGTTGAGGGCTTTATAAGTTAGGGTCAAGATTTTAAACTTTATTCTGGAGGCTAAGGGAAGCCAGTGGAGTGATTGACAAAGAGGAGCTGCCGACACTGAACGATGCGTACTGAAGATGAGTCTGGCAGAGGCATTTATTATGGATTGAAGTGGGGAGAGGCGAGTGATGGGCAGGCCAACAAGGAGCGAGTTGCAATAGTCAAGAAGAGAAATTATAAGAGAGTGTATTAGAATCTTAGTATTGTCTTGTGTAAGGTAATGGCGTATTCTGGATATGTTTTTTAGATTTAAAAGACAGGATTTGGCTAGAGACTGTATGTGTGGGATGAAAGAGAGGGCAGGGTCCAGTAGAACCCCGAGACAACGGGCTTGGGAGGTGGGAGTGATGATGGCGTTGTTGACAGAGAGAGAGATGTGAGGAATTGAAGCTGTAGTAGAGGGTGGGAAGATTAAGAGTTCAGTCTTAGACATGTTGAGTTTCAGATGGTGGGTGGACATCCAAGCGGATATACTAGAGAGGCAGTCGGAGACCTGTGCTAGAAGAGAGGGGGATAGATCTGGTGCTGAGAGATAGATTTGGGTGTAGTCTGCATAGAGATGGTACTGGAACCCAAAAGAGTTTATTAGGGTGCCGAGTGAGGATGTGTAGATGGAGAAGAGGAGGGGGCCTAGGACTGATCCTTGGGGTACGCCAATAGACAAGGGGTGAGGAGAAGAAGATGTGCCGGAGAAGGAGCCGCTAAATGATCGATCTTGGAGGTATGATGAGAACCACAAGAGAGCAGTGTCTCGAATGCCGAGGGAGGAGAGAATGTGGAGTAGAATTGAATGGTCAACGGTGTCAAAGGCGGCAGAGAGATCCAGGAGAAGCAAAATAGAAAAGTGGCCTTTCGACTTGGCGGTGAGCAGGTCATTGGTGACTTTTATGAGGGCTGTCTCAGTGGAGTGTTGGGGCCGAAAGCCGGATTGGAAAGTGTCCAGAAGAGAGTTAGAGGAGATGAAACTGGTGAGGCGGTTATAGACGAGCCGCTCCAGCAGTTTGGAAGCCAGGGGAAGTAGAGAGATAGGGCGATAGTTAGATGCAATGTCAGAGTCGGATGAGGGTTTCTTGAGAGTGGGTGTAATTATGGCATGTTTTAGAGATGATGGAAATGTGCCGGTGTTTAGGGAAAGGTTGAAGATATGTGTGAGAGCTGGGATAAGTGTAGTAGAGAGGGGAGGGATGAGCTGAGATGGAATAGGATCTGAAGGACAGGTAGTGAGGTGAGAGGATGATATTAGGATGGAGACTTCATCTTCTGTTGCAGGGGTAAAGTAGTCCAGAGTGGCTGTGGGAATGGAAGGGGGGGTAGATTGGGTGTTGTTGGTTAGTAGAGTTAGTTGAGAGAGTGAAGTGTGTGAGCCATGGTGGGAGGAGAGTTCATTGTGGATAGATTGAATTTTATGTGTAAAATGGTTGGCAAAGTCTTCAGCCGTGAGACAGGAAGGGATGGGGGGAGGTGGTGGGCGAAGGAGAGTATTGAAAGTGGCAAAAAGACGTTTTGGGTTAGAGGACAGAGTTGATATTAGTGATGTAAAGTACTGCTGTTTGGCCAGGTTGAGGGCAGAGGAGTAGGAACGTAGCATAAACTTGTAGTGAAGGAAATCTGCTGCAGAGCGTGATTTCCTCCATAGTCGTTCAGCAGTGCGGGAGCACTTCTGAATGTAACGTGTGTGTGTGTAGTGTGCCATGGTTGTGGATGAGATTGAGGGCGTCTGCGTGTAGTTATGGGGGCCAGAGTGTCAAGAGTGGAAGTGAGAGTAGAGTTGTAGTGTGTGGTGGCAGTGTCAGGGCAGTTGAGGTTGGTGATAGTGCTGAGAAGAGGTTGGAGCACGGTGGAGAGTTGGGTAGGGTCGACTTCTAGCAGGTTTCTGTGGGTTATTGTGGCTGGGGTTGAAGAAGAGTGATAGGAGGAAGATGTGTTGAGGTTGAAGGTAAGGAGGTGATGGTCAGATAGAGGGAGAGGGTGGATGACTAGGTTGGAGGTGTGGGTAATATTGGTAAAAATAAGGTCAAGCGAGTGACAAGCATGGTGAGTTGAAGAATCTGTAAGTTGTGAGAGGCCGAGGGAAGAGGTGAGTGCAAGTAGTTTGGCGGCTGCTGAGGAGGTGGGGGTGTCAATGGCAATGTTGAAGTCACCAAGTATCAGTGTGGGAATGTTGGAGGAAAGAAAGTGTGGGAGCCAGGCGGAAAAGTGATCGAGAAATTGAGACGGAGTACCTGGGGGGCGATAGATTACAGCAACACGTAGAGAGATAGGAGAGAAGAGGCGGATAGTATGAGCTTCAAAAGACGAAAATTGGAGGGATGGGACAGGGGGTATGAGGTGGAACGTACAGCGAGAAGAAAGTAATACACCCACACCACCACCTTGTTTGTTCCCAGGTCTAGGTGTGTGACTGAGGTGAAAACCCCCATGCGAGAGTGCTGCAGGGGAGGCAGTATCAGAAGAGGAGAGCCAGGTTTCAGTAAGAGCCAGTAGATTGAGGGAGTTGGTATGTTCATTTGTTCATTTCATTATGCAATTTCAAGGGTATTATGCAAGTTCATCATTATGTTCATTTCATTATGCAATTTCAAGGGTAACATAGAACCCGATACTCTAGAAGTAAAAACCCACATGAACTTCAACAGATGCTCTAATGCTCTGTCTATTAAAGGGCTAGCCATATGGGCAAACTTTACTTATTTAATCACTAAAATGCTTACTTGCAATCATGGGTGCTTATTTTAACTCATTTTACTTTATACATACAATATCATGACGTTCACATTTTCTATTGGTTCCTAGGGCTGCGTCTCATCAACAATTTAAGTAAAATGCAGGGTTTGGTGTTGTCTACGAGTAGACACGTAATTCTACTCCTAGAATATTACTGACAAGATATGGATTGCAATTGAAAAAAATCTATTATTGCAAGTTATTAGGCTTGAATTGAATGAGACCCTATGTCCTCCACCTACTTTGCCTTTTAAATTAAGAATACATTTACCCTTCACTGTAATGGCCAGGTGTGATCTCCAGAG
This sequence comes from Discoglossus pictus, assembly GCA_027410445.1. Classification (NCBI taxonomy): domain Eukaryota; kingdom Metazoa; phylum Chordata; class Amphibia; order Anura; family Alytidae; genus Discoglossus; species Discoglossus pictus. Next base: position 159,065,383 of record CM050170.1, on the reverse strand, counting down.
CAGCTATCAATGTTGCTGGGGATTTAAAGCTCTAACAGAGGACACATATTGACTGGGTCCACAATATGTCAAATTAATACTCAGGTGCAAGAACTCTAGTTTATACTTGAGTCACACACTGAGGATTCTTGGATGATATTAAAGGGTCTCATTAGTGCAGGAGTAGTCAGTAATATTTTACAAGCTTCACCAACATCCAGATACCTTTTATGAAAATGATCTACTCCAGTGCAATCTCTTTCTTTTATTACTTATTTTAAATTTCTGTAGTGTAGGCCCCTACCGGGCCCATACAATCAAGTCCATTGGGCCCCCTTGGCCTCACCACTCCTCCCCCTCAATATTATATAATTAAAGGGATATTGAAGTGAGATATGGATGGAAGGGAGCAACATGGTGAAGCTTGTGATAGGAGGTTGCAATGCGTGGGATCACATTCAAACATACATATGCATGTTTAGACACAACAAACACAAGCATCAGCTCTCAAATGCAGTCATAGCTGTTTCAGTTTCTGCTTATGCCTCTCTGTGTCTATACATGCATGTGTATATTTGGATATTCATGTGTATCACTGTGTATACACGTGAGCTATTGTTTCATTCTCTGCTGACATGGCTTTTTGTAATGGTGAAATTAAAACGTCTGTGCAAATGAAGGAGCCTCCCGTAAACTAATTCAATAACACCCATATTTACATATTTGGTTAACCTATTAACTTCTGAAATAAAATAATAAGTACTTTGTCAATTGAATGTTGCTTATGAAGTAAAATGTTCTTATTGTACATATATATATAAATCTGTCATTTTACCAGTCAATCCAGCTTTCTTTATCCACCCACCAAGCATGGGCTGTTGTATGTGTAATGATTGCTTGTAATTGCTAAATAGGTCTGCGTGCATTGTTTTCAGTCTGAAGCCACTTGACACTGGGAAGAATGAATGCATGCAGACCCTAGGGAGTAGTTAGCCTAATCAATATAACGTATTTACGCAAATCTAGTGCGCCATGGAATCTAATGCGCACTCCAAATTTGGGACCCATGAATCAAAAGAATGTTTTTGCTAGTGAACATAATACGCATTTGTAATTTGTACAAGAAGTACCAAACACTGAGTTTATGTTACCAACTTATGACTACTGTACAATATGATTATATTGCATATATGCATATTGCATATTCTTAATGCCAGTCTTTGAGGAGCCCTGCGCCGCCTTCTGCCCATCTGAGAGCCTCAGTCACCCACTCTAGAGAGCCGAGAAGCGAGAGATGGTGGTGTCGCGGTGTATACTGGTATGTCCTGGTCTGTGCTTTCCTTTTTGGTATTACTGGTAATGCAATGTTGTTGATGGTGCACTAGATTCCATGTTTTAATCACGAAAAAGGGGTTAAAACATTAAATCTAGTGTTCCATTGATTCTAATGCGCACTCCAAATTTTGGACCTGATTTTTCACAAAAAAGGTGCACATTAGATTCAAGTAAATACAGTAATTACTCCCTCTGGTCTGTACATGCACCTTCTTCAATAGAAATTTACTGTTAGAAAATGTATTTAATAGATAAAGTACTTGTTATGACTTAACGTTTTATAATATAGGATATTTGGAACTTTCACTGTTCCATTAAAGTATCATTGTAGTTCAGATTGGTGAAGTATTTAACAAACTGACAATTTTAGTAGATGTGTAATCTATGGGAGTAAAAACATATTTTAGTGTATACTTTTATTATTAATACTGATATTATTATTTGACTTTGATTAATGCACTTAAAGGTCACAGAAGGACAAAGAATATGTCTCAATTGTGATTTAATGTAGAGATAGATCAAAATAACTGAATGCCCTCACTAGCATACATTTTCCATAATATAGTGTAAGTCACAACGCTAGTCAAAGTTGAGCTGAGCAAGAAAGCTGGTGTGGCCTGCCAAAGAGCAACAGAGCATGTGCAATCCCCGTAATTTAGAATAATTAATAGGAAGAGAATATAGAGAGGGAGGGGAAGTCATGTGAAAAGATTCACAGCACAAATCTAAATTGAGCATTAATATTGTGTCATCAGATTATTTTTTATTAACAAAAACTGCCAATGTAATCCCCCTAATCCTCCAGGCAAAATGCTGTGCCCAAGCAGTCCGGAAAGCAGTCCAGTCTCTGATACCGGTCTCTGATAGACTAAGGGCAGATAATGGCATCTTGCCCTACTAAATATATTTGTCCTTCAAAGCAGAACATTCAATTGCATAACCAACAATTATATGAACAAAGAATACCTAGAATTTATATTGAGAACCTATAGATCGGCTGGCAACTGGTTGAAACTGATTGAAACCAGTGCAGAGTTCATATACATTGATATATACAGTATTTATGTGCAAACAGTGTATTCAATATATACACACTCATATGTGCAAGTAATAATCATAAGTGTCCACAGTTTTATCTTGTTCTAAAGCACAAAACTCCTATTGATCTATAGATTATATGGTGCCGCTCCTAAGGCCAGGAGTTAGAAGGATTGACCATGTGGAACAACAGGAAACCACTTTACATTAGAAGATGCAATATGGAGATTCACTGCTTTCTGTCCACTTAACACCATGACATGCTCCGAGAGGGGCAAACATTGCAACAACCTGAAGAAAAAAAAAAAAGGAAGACTTATAATTAGAATAATTCACAACTGTATATCATTAGGCTAATAGGGCTTTCTTTATGTTATATGCAACTACCTGGTCTACCACAACAGTATTCATTTAACATAGAGTATAAACCATGCTTCTGTAATATAAATTATATGTAATCATTTTCTTTGAGTAAGCTGGTATAAGTATAACTAGTTTGAAAGCATAGTGAAATATGTTTTGACCAGATATATCCTAATAAATATTCACAATTCTACAGCATCCATGTTTCCTATTTCTTAATTTAAAGACATATTTCATCCTAAAAGTGCAACCCATCTAAGAACATCTATTTTGCATTGGTGTCTGATACTTTATACGATCACATTGCTCTAAATAAATGAATAAATATATTTTTTCCTTAGAGGACCAGTGCAATTCAAGAAAAAAAAGATAGTTGTTTGTAGAGTAAGCCATGGACATCAAAAATTTTTGAGGAACATCTACAGGAATGCATTTTGTATTTGTTACATCACATCCTGAGAGAATGATGATGGGTATGTGTTTTTAGAGTTTCAGTGGAGGGAGAGGTGGGGGAGAAGGGAACAGGCACGAGTCTAGACCCTAGGTTTCATTATCTATCTATCTATCTATCTATCTATCTATCTGTAACGGAGCAGGAACACGCAGTCCAAAATCTCCGCTGGTATACGATAAAATACCCACGAGGCACTACAGTTTCACCATTCCCGACCTCCCATATTGGACGACACACAATTTGGGAGTCAAATGAATACTGACTTTATTTTGTCATTGCAGAACTATATATACATCTCTTTGGCCACAGGCAATACACATGCCCATATTTGGCTACACACAATACACACAAAGAGAACAATAGGGGGGTCACACCTCCCTGGCAACTTTGATACAATCAGACACTGATTCAATTACACCTCTTTGTTCTTATCAGAGAATTAAAACACTTTGGAAAATGCAAGGATCCTTTACAACTTTCTTATCTCTTGAATCTCTGTAATAGGATTATCTATTAGCCTAGGTCTGCAAAAGTCTGGCTAATATTCTGCAGAGCATCAACCAGCATACATATTGTAGGATCATATTTTAACCAAGAATAATCATAAAACAGGGTAAAACAGTGATGGGTTCCGCTACACACCTCCCCCGTGACCATAAGCCGGCATACACGGTCTGATCCCAACGGATCGGCCTGGGGATGTCCGGACAAAAGTATTTGTTGGTCAATTCTCTAGTTTGACAACCCATTAGCATTACTGCAATTCACATTTACTCACATTTCCCATATCCCCAGATAGCTGGGATCTGAGCGCACAAAACCACCGAATAGCTCTCAGATCCGCTTCACACAGTTCAATTGCCATGTAGCTAAAGTCTTTCCCATAGTCTTTCATCATATGAATGGGCTCCATGGCATAGCTATCTGGGGTATCACCGCTCCCACAGGGCAAGTACAGAATGACCCCCCTGTATGTAAAGGGCCAGAATGAGTGACTTACACTCTGGTATGGCCGAACACTGGTTCCAAAGGGCAATATGTACCAGGGCCATAGTCGCAGGGCAGGAGGCTGGCAAACAGTCCTCTCCAAGCCAAAGTGGCGAAGGGCACTTCGTTACACATCTCCCCTTTGGGGGGAAGTCTAACCAGGCACCTGGATATTTCGCTGGGGTGATGGTGCAACACGCTGAGGGGACTTGAGGGGCAGAGGCCCGCGGCACTCTGCCCTGATGCCAGCTCTTCTGCTGGTATAACCTGCAGGACCTCCTGCTCTGTACCAGGGACAAAGGGAGGGCAGAGGCCGACTGCACTCTGCCCCGCTGTCAGCTCTTCTGCTGGGGTACTTGGGACATATTGCGGCTCAATAGCCAGGGAAACGTGGGGGTCAGTGGGGGTTAACATTTCCTCTGTTAACCCTGGGGCCACATTAGAAGTTAGCTGGGGAGGGGAGTTTGTACTTACCCCCTCCTCCGGTTGTCCCAGTGACGGTAGTTGGGGATCTGGACAAGCTGTGGGCGCAGAGACCACGGTCCCATCTGCGCCGTCTGGGAGATTGGTGTCTCCCCTGATTAGGGTAAACTGTCGCTGGGGGGGAAGGATGACACCTTCTGCCCCCTGTGTTTCACACTGCCACTGGGGGGGAAGGACGACACCTTTGGCCCCCTGGAGTACCCACTGACGCTGTGGAGGAAGGTCGACACCTTCTGCTCCCTGAGGTACACACTGCCGCTGGGGGGGAAGGACGACACCTTCTGCCCCCTGGGGTTCACACTGCCGCTGAGGGGGAAGGACGACACCTTCTGCCCCCTGGGGTTCACACTGCCGCTGTGGAGGAAGGTCGACACCTTCTGCTCCCTGGGGTACACACTGCCGCTGGGGGGAAAGGACGACACCTTCTGCCCCCTGGGGTTCACACTGCCGCTGGGGGGGAAGGACGACACCTTCTGCCCCCTGGGGTTCACACTGCCGCTGGGGGGAAAGGACGACACCTTCTGCCCCCTGGGGTTCACACTGCCGCTGGGGGGAAAGGACGACACCTTCTGCCCCCTGGGGTTCACACTGCCGCTGAGGGGGAAGGACGACACCTTCTGCCCCCTGGGGTTCACACTGCCGCTGGGGGGAAAGGACGACACCTTCTGCCCCCTGGAGGGCCGGTAGAGAGACCTCGGTCCCATCTCTACCTGCCATCTGGAGGTCATCCCAGGACCAGTCAATGAAGTCTGGTTCTGCTTGTCGAGTAGGTTGGGGCTGCACAAGGCTGAGCAGGTGTTGGTAGTCCTGCTCCAGCTCCCACTCTCTCGTTACCAGGTGGGTCATGTCTTTGCTCACCTCGCCTTCGTCATCCCAGACATACATGCCCATCCGGTAGTCGTAGATGTCCCAAAACCTAGACCCCTCCGTGCTGCCAAGATCAATATCGTCCTCCAAGGCATCCCATAATAAACCCGGGCCATCATAATCATCCCCCTCCGGTAAGTCGTGTTCAGCCGTCCAGGGGGTAAGTCGAACGGTATACCACCAGAGGGCCTGGTATGCGTTGTCTAGCCAGATCTCTCGCCATACCAGGGTCTCTAGTCTTGTCACCCACTCATCCAGGGGCTGCTCTCCCAATAGATACATCCGCATCGCCACACGCTTCTGTAGCCGCTGCTCATCACTGGGGAGACTCTCACCTCGCCGCCATTGGGCATCTTGCAGGGCATCATACCAGAGTTCCATTCTGTCTGTCTCCCTGTAGTCTGCGGCCTCCTTCTCATCCTCATCATGGAACGCTGTCCAAAAACTAGCCGGTTCCATCCTGCTGTAGCCAGGGGCGCTGTACGGATACTAGCGTTGCCCTCAATTTGTACTCCACGGAATGGTGTCTCCTGTAGCTGTCCTTCTGACCGTGGGAACAATTCCACCACTTGCCAACAAATGTAACGGAGCAGGAACACGCAGTCCAAAATCTCCGCTGGTATACGATAAAATACCCACGAGGCACTACAGTTTCACCATTCCCGACCTCCCATATTGGACGACACACAATTTGGGAGTCAAATGAATACTGACTTTATTTTGTCATTGCAGAACTATATATACATCTCTTTGGCCACAGGCAATACACATGCCCATATTTGGCTACACACAATACACACAAAGAGAACAATAGGGGGGTCACACCTCCCTGGCAACTTTGATACAATCAGACACTGATTCAATTACACCTCTTTGTTCTTATCAGAGAATTAAAACACTTTGGAAAATGCAAGGATCCTTTACAACTTTCTTATCTCTTGAATCTCTGTAATAGGATTATCTATTAGCCTAGGTCTGCAAAAGTCTGGCTAATATTCTGCAGAGCATCAACCAGCATACATATTGTAGGATCATATTTTAACCAAGAATAATCATAAAACAGGGTAAAACAGTGATGGGTTCCGCTACACTATCTATCTATCTATCTATCTATCTATCTTTTTATCTATCTTTCTTTTCTATCTATTTATCCATCTATCTTTACACACATATAACTATATGTACGATCATATTGATCAACAAATTAAATTAACCATATTATGGAGAATATAATTGAAAACTTTAGGAGGAAGTACCATTCAACAAGGAAACAGGAAACTGCATTATATTTGGAAACCAGCCATTCTGTAGAGGCAGGTGGTGCTTATTGTTAATTTTCTATCATGTCTCAAAAGAATCCAGAAGACTTGTGATTCATTAATTCAAAGTAGAAAAATAATAGTTGAGTTGATTAAGACGTATTTAAGAGAATTGAAGGAAGATCTAAACAGGAAGTCATGACATGGATGTACTGGGCTGTTGAGTAAATAAGTCATGGCCTTCAGATAAAACACATGGGTCAGGAAAGAGTCTTATATGGCAGAGTCGGAACTTCCTCCCTCGTGTTGTTTTTTAAGGAAGAGATCTTCCGTCCTAGAGTATCTGATTCAACACTGTTGCTATCGTTTCTGATACATCCTGGAGAAAAACATGAGTATAGGATGGCAGGAAATCATTTGGAACTTCCAAGGTCTTGTTTAGATTTTTTTCAAATAAAACACTTTTGAGATGTTTCGAAACAACTCGACTACATATTTGGCAACTTTTGTTGGTGATTTCAAATACATCAGCAAAAAAAATGTTTAAAGGTTTGTGGTACGTTTCCCAAAAGTACCATAATTAGATAGCTTTAGGCTCTATTGGGTATATATATGAAAAATGGGTCCATAATAAAATAAGGTAGACTAAAACTGTATTTCCTTTATATGAAGGTTCTATAACAAATACAAATAAAGAAAATGTAGTTATTAATTTACCTTTTTTACTTCTTTTTTTTATAAATATACTCATTATGGCAATACCATAGTTGATATAAACTTCATTAAACCTTTGCACAGGCCATAATTCCACGCACAATATTTTGTAATGTTTAATTATTCATAGAATCGGATGATGAAGACCTGGATTTATGTGCAGTTTTACTTGGCAAACCTAAATGCTATGACACTTAGGAGGTAGAACAAATACAATCCTAGCTCTTTGACATGACTTGTTCTTGCTACAAATTATATGTCCTCAACAATAGATTTATCCAGGATTGTAATGATGGCTACCAGCCAAAATGGTGGTTGTATGGATTCCTACTATCCAAAAGGCAAATGTATGACATGCATCCCAATACTACTATTCTACTACATCCATTTCATTCTAAATCATCAAGTTTGTCTAAAGTAAGGGACTGGCCTAAATAGTAGAAGTGAATAAATTTGTATAAATATAAAGGTCTGCGGTGAGGGGAGAGAAATGCACGTTTGGACAACCTAAGTGTGTTTGACACAGCAAATATGGAAACATGGTGGTTCAAGCTTAAATTGAGACAATGAAGGTTCCAAATATGGTATTAATTAAAACTATAGGTATCCTCAGATCACAAGGATTAATTTATCTAGGCCATGACTGGTGTACGAAAGTATATAATATGTATTAGAAATGTTTAACTTATCAAACCATTAGCAGGACTGGCAAGAGGTTCAAAATTATTATATTATTATACTATCTACACCATGGAGAGTACCCTGGACCCACTTCAGAACTTAGCAAGCGGGAGTGCCACCACACAGAAAGATGCTCATATCTGCTGGTCCATTGAGTCATATTGGTCCACTGAGCCACACTTTATCTCTCTTAGTCAGTCAGGGTAGCTACTCCTTAGAGTGTGACCACACCATTGATTTGTTTGCACATGGCTAACATGGAAGAGTATAATTTAAGAGCCGGTTAATCAGCAATTATTGGCAATGATTTGCCATTAGCAAGAAATAACACAATGCCCTTAGTGGTTGGATCGAAAAGGCTGACTGAAAGGTAAAATGTCAATGTAAATTTACTAGGTCCAGACATTACAGTGGCCCACATATCTAAATGTAAATAAGTTTATGTTTCGGTGCCCAAACTTCTGTGAGTAATTAGTACGCAAGATAATTTTCTTTGAAAATATATTTGGTCTTGAGTAAACGTACCTCTTACCACTTGGCCTGACTATGTAAGAGTGATCACTGGGAAATAGACCAGAAGGGTCTTGCAAATTTCCTCTTTTCTATGAAAAAAAACCGTTAGAAAACAAATTGCACAAAATGGAAGTTGCATCAGAATGCATTTTTCTAATTTTTTTTGGAAAATATTTGAATCACTGAATCCTGTTTACTATCTGTATCCAGGAGGACCTTTCCTGTAACTGTTATTTGTGACGTCCATTTCATGCTTTGTGACCACTTGCTATAGCATCAGGAAGTATTTACATTTGTTTCCTATTGTAAGATCACAGCTTTATTTCTGTATAAGGACAGTTTTACGTTTAAGAAAAATCTTGTCATTTCACCCAGTGTTGCCCACATTAGTGTGTTCTCTCTAAATAAGAGGTCGGAAATGTGTCTGTCCTGCAGTATAGGTGTGTGCAAAAGACAAGGCGTGCTGTTCAGTAGGTGGCCTAGGGTCCTCATGTTGCCCTCAATCACTTCCTATATTGTTCTCTAGTGAGGGTATCCCCCTCTTCATCAATACAGAGTCCATTTTATGCCTCCATAACGATAAATCTGCCTGCCTTCAGTGCCGGATCTGCCCTTTTGGAGCACCTGGGCAGTAAGTGGAGGAGCCCCTGCGAGCCTGTCAGCAAGGTATGCACGCACCCATTTTTCCCTTTTCTGTGCGTGTATATAACTCTCTATGTTACCATAACAGCTATTTTAACAACATAGCTACTCATACACATGCCATGCTATTACTTTATTAAATGCATTTGATGTTGGGCCAGTCTGTGAACTGCATTATTTAGTTTTTAAGCCAGAAATTATTTTTAGGATTTTTAAAGTTCAAAAAGGGGTCACAGGAAAGTGCCCCTAGGCAGCTGCCTAGTTGACCTAATGGGTAATTCGCCCATGCCTGCCTTCCACTATAAAACACATATCCTAATTTTTTACACCTCTATCTGCACCTTTATTATGAATTATCCACCTCAACTCTCACCCACAGTTATTTTACCATTTTTGTTATGAGTAAAACAATATAAAAACCCCTGTGTGTCTCTTTTAGGGACTTGGGGCAATATATGCGGCCGTGGAAGTGAAATAAGTAGCCTGTCACCGGTATAGAGCATCTCTAGGAAGCTATCTGTTGTGTAAATGAGTAAATTGTGTACTTTTGCTGAATGATAACCGGATGTACTGAATGTCCAGGGATGTATCTGTCCCCCGGTACAAGTTTGTGGAGAAATGCAAGTGTGTGCCTTTTATACAGTATTTGTGTAGATAGAGAAACTCTACGATTGTCTTTGGAGTAGTCTAGATCCTAGAATGAATTTAAATATTTGGGCTCCAATATCTTATCTCACTTCATGCTTTGAACTGACATGTCCCTTTATGCATCCCTTTCATTGTTTTCTTACACTGCTGCCACCTTAAGATTTGGTCACATTTCTATGTCTACTGATTATTCCATTTGGCCCAATACATTGTTTTGGATGAGTACCATTATTTGATATACATGTATTAGAAGTTCCAGATATAAATTACCCAATGACTAAATTACCCTCCTGATTACAAATTGATTTTACATAGCTATAGCCCACTTAAAAATGGCATCACAAGCTCAAGACTGGTGTAAGAAAGGATATCATCTTATTATGAATGTTTCCTTTATCAAACCATTAAGCAGGGCTGCCTATTACATATTTTTACATTATTAACACCATGGTGGATACCACGGACCCACCTCCTATGTTTGCAAGTGGGAGTGCCACCACGCAGGAAAATGCTCATATCTACTGGTGTATTGGGTCAAATAGGTCTACAAAGCCAAATAAGCCTTAACTTTACCTCTCTAAGTCAGCCACATCATAAGCCCTATTAAATTCCCTCAACGTGTAAAACCGTAGCCTGTAACATATCCCGCAAGACTTACGGCTATTAAATTGGCCCTGTAAAGCAACCTGCTAACAATCTGCAAGTTACAGGTGGAAAAAACCCTTAAATTGCTATTAAATTGCTACGAATCCACTGGCGTTCAAACCCGTAACCCGCAAATGGAGTCAAAAAGCTAACGGGTACTAGAGAGGACCCGCAAGCTGGTTAAAGTCCTAACCGTAGCACTGTAAATGCAAACATAAACACTACTGTATTTTCAATTAAAGGGAAAGTGATGTTAGGTATTAAAATGAATAGCAAAACATTCTCAAGCTCGCAAATCTACAATATAAAATGATTTTATTTTCTGTTTAAAGTGTCTGACATCATGTGACTTCCCAGGGCAGACTTCAGGTGATAACTGAGCACGTGTGCAAAATCCCCAGGCCAAAAAGAAACATTGTATAAATTATGCTAATTATCCCTGGGAGATTTAGGGGGTGTCAACATTGATAGAAAACAGTTTGCAAAAGCAAGAAATTCAGCAAACTACAGGCTAACGGTTGTACTGTTTACTTTGGAATTTTTTCATGCAAACAACTTTTTTCAGACACTATAAATTCTCCTCTATCAGATGCATTAACAACCCAGCTCACTTTCATATACCTTTAAGAATGTGGTTTCTAGTTATAGTGACATCAATGGGATGTTTTAAAAAATGCATAATCCTACAGTAAACAAACGTTGAAGTTTGCCATTTTTAGCTATCAGTCAGCATTTCTAATCCACCCATAAATAGAGATTACGCTTTTTGTTAATGCGTTATCTTGCATGGAGTTACCCGGTATGTGCATGCTGAGGCTTTTTTTCTGCAGCCAACTATGCTGAAAACAATGGACCTAATTTATCTCTTTCTAATCAGTCCCTTATGGCAATGCTATTAACAAACAATTTCAATCTATATTTATTTGTGTATGGATCAGAAAGGATGACTGACAGCTCAAAATGACAATCTTCATTGTTAGTTTACTGCAGGAAAATGCATATTTGTAATAGTATTCAACTCTTTTGACCTGTAGTTTTTAAATTATACAATATTTGGAACTTCTGCTGTGTCACTATAAGCCGCTGTTTATACTTATTAAATACTTTTTGTTGTTACCCACATCAGTGGGGTGGAGTCCTCATTGAGTAGAAGAAACTAGTAAATAGTACGTCTTTATTGAAAAATATTAATGTTCTTGGGTGTGTATATAAACATATGTTATATATGTAAAGACATTCCCAGTGGTAAGAATACCTGACACACACGCATATGTAATAGAGAGAGCAGGAGAGAGAGAGAGGAAGGGATAGAATAGGAGAGAAAGAGAGAACAGAAGAGAGAGAGCAGGAGAGAGAGAGAGGAAGAGTGAGAGAGAGTGAGGGATAGAATAGGAGAGAAAGAGAGAACAGAAGAGAGAGAGCAGGAGAGAGAGAGGAAGAGTGAGAGAGAGAGAGTGAGGGATAGAATAGGAGAGAAAGAGAGAACAGAAGAGAGAGAGCAGGAGAGAGAGAGGAAGGGTGAGAGAGAGAGAGAGAGTGAGGGATAGAATAGGAGAGAAAGAGAGAACAGAAGAGAGAGAGCAGGAGAGAGAGAGGAAGGGTGAGAGAGGAAGAGAGAGAGAGAGGGAGGGAGAGAACAGGAGAGAAAGATAGAACAGAAGAGAGAGCAGGAGCGAGAGAGGAAGAGATAGAGAGAGGGGGAGTGTGAGAGAGAGGAAGAATGAGAGAGAGAGAGAGGAAGAGAAAAAACAGGAGAGAAAGAGAAAACAGAAGAGACAGAGCAGGAGAGACAGAGGAAGAGTGTGTGTGTGAGAGAGAGGGAGAGAACAGGAGAGAAAGATAGAACAGAAGAGACAGAGCAGGAGAGGGTGAGGAAGAGTGAGGGAGGGAGAGAACAAAAGAGAAAGCAAGAACAGAAGAGACAAAGCAGGAAAGACAGAGGAAGAGTGAGAGAGAAAGAGTGAGCGGGAGAGGGATAGATAGAGGGAGGGAGGGAGAGAATGAGAGTAGGAAAGAGAGAGAGAGAGAAGAGATATAGTGAGCAAAAGAGAGAGAGACAGAGGGAGCAAGGAAAAAGGGAGCAGGAGAAATAGAGAGCAGGAGACAGAGAGGCAGAGGGATCAGGAGAGAGAGAGCAGGAGAGAGAGGGCGATGGATAGAAAAAGTGGGCAGGAGAGAGAGACAGAGGGAGCAGGAGAGAGACAGAGAGAGAGGGAGAGAGAGAACTCCTCTCTGTCACTCCACTGGCTTCCCAAAGCCTACAGAATCAAATTTAAAATCATGACCCTAACATATAAAGATCTCCACAACCCTGCACCCCCTTATATCTCTCTTCTTGTTTCAAAATACTCTCCCAACCGCCCCCTTTGTTCTGCTACCAACCTTCTTCTTTCCTCCTCTCTTATCACCTCCTCTCACTCTCACCTTCCAGACTTTTCTTGTGCTGCCCCTACTATCTGGAACTCCTTGCCTCGCTCCATTAGACTATCTTCCTGCCTCAAAACCTTTAATAAATCACTAAAAACACACATGTTTAAAAAATCCTTAATATGCACAACTGCACACTCCACAGCTTAATAACACTTACACCCACAATCTACACAGACACCTCCACTTGATCAAACCAATTGCTTTCACACCGCCATCTTGCATCTATCACCCTCTTGTATCACACCTAAATCCTTAGATTGTAAGTTTGCGAGTTTTCAATCTTGTGTCAGTGCATTGGAAACAAGCTCTATGTACATTTAATTTTAAGCTCAAAAACAGGGCCCTCCATTCTTTATAAGGTGTTCATTTTGTCTTTGCCATGTACTTACACCATGTACAGTGCTACGGAATATGTTGGCGCATTACAAAAAAAGAAAATAGCAGTAGAGATATATAGCGATAGAGATGATGTTCACATGTATGGTGCATTATACCAGTATAGTTCCAGACACGTTTTTTACACCTTCTAGACTGCCAGAGGGCTGGAGGCAAAATTCCTGCTTTTGGATTTGTGTTTTGGCAGTAGAAGCCTTATATTAATATGCAAATAAAATGTATGTATGGATGTATACAAAGCCAGATTGGCTCTTTCTCATAAACCTCACACATGAAACAACATGATGAGGTCTTCCTGCACTGGCAAACGTGTACACGATATGGAAAAATGTGTAACTATTTTGCCATCTGCCCCTGTTTACTATATTAAAGGGATTCTGAACTCGTGTACCATCACGCAGAGCTGTCAATATCAAGTGGAGAAGCTGTAATTAGTTTTTATTTTCATTTGATGTCCTTGTCACTATTTTATAATTGGCCTAACTGAGTATTAGCTTTTAAAGCCTTCAAAGTATTTAATTACTTTGGTGTTAACTCTAGTTTAGCTGCACTAGTTGATAGAGATGATGTGTAATAAAGCTGCTGGTTATGGTCCTGCAGAAATTATAACTAACAAACTCCCTCTAAATCAGTGGTTCTCAACCTGTGGGTCGCGACCCCGTCGGGGATGGAATGACGATTTACCGTGGGTCGTCTGTAGCCATCGGGGATGTGTTTTTTTGTCTATTCTGGTCTGTAGTTTTGCTGTTGGGGGTCGCAGCACTGGAAGGGTTGAGAGACGCTGCTCTAAATGCATATATACTATCTTCACTACAGTGATGCATTTTCTTTATTTTTTCGATTTTGGTTACAAAGAAAGATGCTGATTTCTGCTGTTACAGCAAATAGAGTGTATGGGCATGTGTAGATAGCTTGCACTTTTTGGTCACTTCAGTTGCAGAAACTCTGTATGATGCTGTGAGGGAGGGCTGTTGGATTAATAGCAGGTATAGTATTTTAAAAATGCAAATACATTAACTTAATTTTCAGTGATCAATTTAATGTTGCAAGGCAGCATTAATAAATTCCATGCCCCTTTAAGTCCTTAACTGTTATACTATTGGTTCCCCTCCTCTCTCTGTCTCCTCTCTCCCCATCCCTCCCCTTCTTTCTCTCTATCTTTCACTCCCTCTCTCTCCCCCTCCTTCTCTCTCTTCCCTCCCTCTCTATCTCTCCCCTCTCCCTCCTCCTCCCTCTCTCTCTGCCTCCCCTCTCCCTTCCCTCTCTCTCCTCCACCCTCTGTGTCTCCACTCTCTCTGCCTCCTCTCTCCCCTCCCTCTCTCTCTGCCTCCCCTCTCTCTACCTCCTCTCTCCCCTCCCTCTCTCTCCTCCACTCTCTCTGCCTCCTCTCTTCCCTCCCTCTCTCCTCCACCCTCTCTGCCTCCACTGTCTCTGCCTCCTCTCTCCCCTCCCTCTCTTTCACCTCCTCTCTCTCTGCCTCCTCTCTCCCCTCCCTCTCCCCCCCTCCCTCTCTGCATCATCTCTCTCTCTGCCTTCCCTTTCCTCTCCATCTCTCTCTCCCTCTCTCTCCCACTCTCTCTGCCCCCCCTCTCTCTACGTCCACTCTCACTCTCTGCCTCCTCTCCACCCTCTTCTCTCTCCCCTCCCTCTCTCTCCTCCTCCCTCTCTCTCTGCCTCCCTTCTCTCTGCCTCCTCTATCCCCTCCCTCTCTCTTCTCCACTCGCTCTGCCTCCTCTCTCCCCATCCCTCTCTCTCTGCCTCCTCTCTCCCCCTCTCTCCCTTCTCCCCCTCCCCCTCTCTCCTCCGCCCTCTCTGCCTCCACTCTCTCTGCCTCACCTCTCCCCTCCCTTTCTCTCCATCTCCCTCTCTATATCTCTCCACAACCCTCTCTCTCTGCCTCCTCTCTCCCCCTCTTTCCCTTCTCCCCTTCCCTCTCTCTCCTCCGCCCTCTCTGCCTCCACTATCTCTGCCTCATCTCTCCCCTCCCTTTCTCTCCATCTCCCTCTCTATATCTCTCCACATCCCTCTCTCTCTGCCTCCTCTCCTCCCTCCCTTCTCCCTCTCTCCCCCTCCCTCTCTGCCTCCCTTCTCCCTCCCTCCCTTCCACATACACACTAAGCTTGGCTGTACCTCGCATGAGCTTATTGGGAGCAACTGCATATGAATAAGCACAACCAGAAACACAGACATATGTGACTGATGTCACTGAGAGTCGGACACAACTGAAGGACTGAACAACAACAAACAATTACTTAGTACTAAAATATTCACAAGTTTTTTTAATTGGTGCAGTTTAATGGTGATTTATTACTTTAGATCATAACTATTACAAGTTACATTTTAATACGCAAATAGCCACCACCCAGATCAAGAGTGCATCATTTTCTCTAAAAAAAACAAATAAATCCTCTATACATAAACAGGGTATTAAAAAAATCTGAGTTTCCAAAAAAACGGTATGTCCATGGCTTACACAGCAACTAATATTGTTACTTACATACTTCACAAATAATTGTTGATTTTCTTGAACTACTAATAGTCACTTAATAAAGCTAATAATGGGGTTTTCTCTAACTTTTTTAGTTTGAGCAGTCGCGTTTACATGATTATTTAGACAACCAGCATTATTTTATTCCCTAAAAGGGACTTTCAACAAAAAGCAATGTATGACTGACCTTTTGTCAGCAGTTCAGCCAATATTGTACATTGTGGGAAACTGAATATGTTTATAATTTAGTATTCCCCAAATCACACAGTTAATTCTATGGCTCAGTCAGGTGCTTTATTATACACCACATTTTTATGCTTATTTCAGACACACAACCCATACAGCCGGATTCATGCTGGCCAGGAAGTATTCAAGTTATGTTATTGACGTCAATAGCCATTTAAAAAAAAAAAGTGTCAGCCCTGCCCCTGTGCTCCCTCCTGCCAAGAAACTGCCCGGCAGGCGGATTTTCAAGAATTAAAACCAGGTTCTGTCTAAGAATGAGGAAACAGAATTTAGATAATAACATATAGCTGTAAATGTAAAAAAGTTACACTTTCCAGAGAGACAAATGAATGTACAGTGCTCAAAAACACCCAAAAAAATCCCCCATTGTCTGCAAATGATTAATAGCCATGTCTGTCTGCTAAAGTGTACAGAAGGCGATGCTGTTTTACAGCTAAAATCAGTGTAATTCTGCACACAAATCCTGCAATTTAGATTCATAGCTGCAAAAAATGTCTAAATATTTAGTAGTTATAAAAAAACGGGGTACGGATGAGAAAAGAGGATGATTAGGAAAAGTGCAAGGGAGATCAAAAAGATAAGATGAAACATTTAAGATGAAAAAGAAACTTAGATTTAAGAAAATGGTAAGATGGGAGAAAAAATAAATACAAAAAAATAAAGAAAAATGTTTAACATGCAACCATGCATGAAGGCACATGCAATGAAACAGGATTATATTATGATAATATTGTGATTCAAGAATACTTAATTATTCAATAAAAAAAATTATAAGAAAAAAAGTGCGTTATTTGGTGTCTCTTAGTTTACAGCAAATTTAAAGTCTAAGAACTACTGAAGTGTCTTATTTATAGTATGCTGCTGTGAAGAAAGTGATAGTAAGGTTAAATAAAAAACAGCCTGCAATTCTAATTACTGTAATTACATTAGATTTAATTTCAGCAGACAGTATTGTTTTGGTCAACGCAAAATTAAATAAATGAGAGGAATGGGAGGAACTATTCAGTTCAGTTGAAAGACTGTCACATGACAATAGACTATCGGCAGACCAGAAATCCAAGATGGAAGCCCACATGACAAAAGCAAGAATCAGTTAAAGGGACATGGAAAGACTTTTTTGGTGCATCAGAAAAAGGCTGTTTTATATGTCACACTGTGTTCTTTTTTAAGTCTCAGGGCACAAAAACATATTCAGAAGTGTGACTGTTCTGTGGGGCTTGCCCTCTGCCAGCCAATGAGACCTACAGAATAAAGTTTGCTCTACTACAATTTAAACAGGTTTTTCTTAATATTTTTTTTTAAATAAAAGTTCTTTTAAATGCTCTGCATAAATGCTTCGCAGTTTTTTTTTTTTTTTACCTAACTACAGCAGTCCTTTAAGCAATCACCTGTTTTTCATGTTTACCTTAATATGATCAAAGTGACGTTTAAGGAAGACTGAAAACCTGTTTTCTTAATAACTTTATTTTTTTGGCATAAAAAGTAATCAGCAAATGTGAAAATGTAAATGCACAAACTGCATTTGCAATAATTGAAGGTCCTCCTTCTGTCTAAATGTAATTTGGGTGTGTCAGGGCACTGCACCAGCTGAGTCTTGTGGAGATGTCATATACGACCTATACATTGCAGGCACCAAAGCAGAACTTCCCATACCAAGGTCCTGAGAGTGCCATAATATGGCATAATCACAGCATGTTTGTGTAACCTTTGTAGCATTTTCTTTATAAAACATTTACTTAATATTTAAATACGTATAAAAGTTTCCTGGATTGTGATGCATCTGATAGAGGGGAATCTGTAGTGTATATAAACTTGTTTTGCATGAAAAAAACATCCCAAAATAATCATTAATAAACTTACCCTAAAGTTTGAAAATTACTTCAGTTTTCTGGCAGTTGATTTCCTAAAGGAACAATCATAAAAATCCAAACTAAATTAGTTTAAAATTAATATTTCATTTTGGCAAGCTACTACTTTTTGTTGCAATGTCTGGGGATCAGTCTCTGCAGCAAAGCATCATGGGATGTATATTCCCACCACAAGGAAGCAGCTTTAGTCAGTGTTGCTCTGGATCTGTTCATTATGCTGCTATTGGCTTTAAGGTTAGTATAGGGTTAATAAATATACTTGAATGCAGTTTTTCTTTTGGTTGGTACCAGGTGGTTAGTAGCAGGCACTTTGGGGGGTGTACAGGATATAAGCAGGATGTGTTAAATTAGAAAAAGGTAAAAACAGTGAATCTTCCAGATATCTTTAAAGCTTTTTTAAGGCATGCAAGAAAACTATGTGTGCACAAGTCCATTTAAAAAGTTAATTAAGGATTAAAATAGATATGTTTTAAACCATATCTAAGGCAACAGGTATTGAGATTAGTGCACAACCTACTGCTCCACTTTTCCTTTTTTTAATTCCCACATCCTACACTTGCCACAACCAAATATTTAAACGCATAAATATAGACAGTGGTGGAGCTAAAGAATGGAGGGCCCTGGTCAAAAAAATATTTTGCCTCTTCCCAAGGGGGAGGTCGTAAAAATGTGTTTGCGCTGGGCCCTCTGGTAGCAAATGACTCAGTGCCTTTCTCAAAGACTCCTTCCCATAACAGCTCCCCTCCCTAAGACCCCTTCTGATAACAGCACCCCTCCCCAAAACCCTTTCCCATAGCCACATCCCATACCTCTTGTGTGCACAAAGCTTTTCTGCCTGCAGCACAGCTCCAGGAAGCACATTCTGGTGTGGTTGAGAGTGCTGGGCTCCTAAACTACACTACAGATATATACTATCTCTACATAGCAGTCCCTCTCATCATACATTACCACGGCATGTACCCGGCTTAACATTTATCCCCAAGTCCTTTTCAGTAGCCATCCCCTCTCAGCATCCATCCCCACATAGCACCCAACCCTTCTAAGCACCCATCTCACCTAGCACCCAGCCCATCCTCCCTGTACTTTGCTGTTACTTTGCAGCCCTTGCTCTCTTACCCTTTCCCCTGATACACATCCCCAGCATGCTGAACTGCTCCACACTGCCACCTCTTGGACCTTCAGTAGAAATGCTCTTTTTTAAACAGAGGAGGGCCCTGGTGCACTGCACCACATGTGCCACTGGTATATCTGCCCTGAGTATAGATGTATTTATGTATATTTATATAGTATGTATAGTAAGTGTCATGCATTTACATACTGCAATGTCAGTATACAGTATATAGATATTACTGTGTGTATTCATTCACTATCCATAGTACTGCACCGTGGACGAAAGCTCCCCTGTAAATATACTGCCTTAGGCCTTAGCCATGTTAGGCCTGGCAGAAATAGACTGTGTAGTTGCATTTCTTTCTTATTTGCGGTAACCTAATATTTATCCTCTTCATACTTTATTTATTCCTGTACCATCTTCCAAGTACTATTCCATTTATCCTCTGCTCTCTTTGTATATTCGTCCTGTTAGCCCTCCCCACTCTTTATAGAAGACATTCTCTTTTCTCAGAAATACATTTCCTTCCGGCACATGTTGTGTCTGCTCTCCAAGTGATACCTAGTACGGTTCCTATGATGTAAACCATGCACAATTTCTCTTGCTAGTGCTTGTACTATCTGTTGCATCCCTGGATGCCCAAACAAGGCGATAGCACATTGCTCTGGTACTATGTAGTGCCAGGATGCCCATTCTGAATGCCTTTCATAAGAGCTACTGCCAACTTCTTATATAGAGGTACCCCTTTACATCATGTAATTAAAGTGGCCTACAATGCCTCAAATAGTTATCCCGTTTTAGGCTTTACTATAAGAAGAGTGTCCTGGCATTAAAGGACCCCTGTAGTACCCATACAAAAAAGTTGCATTTATTTATTGATTTAAAAACAAATTTACAATAAAATCTTTATTTTAAGAAAGAAAATGCAATATAGCTGTTACAACTTACATGTGAACATTAAAATTTCAGCATATATGCTTCTTTCCACATCTGACCAGAAGCCTGTCCTGAAAAAAAGGCTTTATCTGCCATTTTCATACTGTGACTTGTGCAGGCAAACTGTCAGAAAGAGAATTAGGACAGCCTCCTAGGCAGATCCTCTCCCATCCCCTTAACACTTAACTGCGACTCCCTACAACACTAAAGTTCAAATGTGAGTTTTGAAAGTCAAATGTGCAGTTGTGAACACGCTAATAAAACATAACTGTTATTTTACACTAGCTTTCCAATATTGTGTCATTATACGAGACAGGAAGAGAACAAGAGACAAAAGCAAATCCTCCTTGCTATTTTTTGTGTCCTTTTTAATTTTATTAAAAGTTATTTTGCATTTCAAAAAAGCTTTGCAATATTATAAATACACTATTCAAATGCACCATAATCAATATTTAGTCTTTGGTGTAACTCGTATCTAAAGCCATCTCTATATACAAAATGCTGGTAATTTAGTGGTGTTCAATACCGAGGCCATTGCTGAAACGGGGAAGTTATTATCCGAGACGATGGTGCACGTTCTCTATGCAGAGAATACTTTTATGTCAGACCGACGCCTCATGTGTCATGTTAAAATTACAGGCATGTTGTGACACCTCATGACGATATCCTGCCTCTAGCAAGATGCTTGAGAGGTCAACACAGACTGTGGGAATCTGCGTGGCAACACTTGAGATCCTACTTCAGTTTCCTTGTTTACCTGGCATTACTTTTTTCATGGTCGCACTTTACTATCGTATCTTTATATGCTGAGAGGGAATAAAGTACAATAAAATATGAATATTTGCAGTTAAAAGTTATTAAAAATGCAATTGAATTTGCTACATTTTGGCTGTCACTAAGATTAAAGGTATATGTAAGTTGCCTGGATTTCAAATGTGTCCTAATAAACAGCTACTGATTAGTAGAAAAATATGTATTATACTGAAAAATTGAATGTACTTACATATTTATATGCTAGATACTGATATGTGGATGTACACACCCCTAAGAAGCTTACATAAAGTGTACCCTGCAGAGTACAGTATGTGACCTCTAAAGGGAATGATGGTTGGTGGGGTCACAGTTGATATTGTCCGTAAGGAGACAGGCAGAACGAGAGAAAAAACAGACAGCAACTGCAAGATTGTGATACAAATGTTTCAGTCTTTACTTCCTCCTGATTGGCCCAAACTATTTTTTCAAATTGTATACCAGTTTAGCCTGGGTTTGGAGGGTGTTAACCCTAGGTTTCAAAAGACAGAAATTAAAATATATTTTGCAGACATCAAGGTAAGTGTTTGAATGCCTATTTTAGTATTTTTGCATGCAAAAAATGTTTTCATACACTACCAATTCTCCTTTATTGGATGCACTCATAATACATCTAACTTACATGTCCCTTTAAGAGCTCAGATGGACAGTGGTTGACAGATGTGTCTGGTGTGCTGAGGTCCATAGGGTCATGCAGAGTTAGACACAACAGAATGACTGAGCAACAACAACAAGCTCAATAGATCATCCCAGCGGTTTCCACATCTCTCCTCAAGACCCAGCAGACAGGCCATGATTTAGATCAAACATCGTATGACTACAGATGAGGCAATTAGACTTTGTTGAATGCTCCTGTGTTCACACAGTGTTCAACCTAAAACATGGCCTGTCTAGTGGATCTTGAGGAGAGGTTTAGGAGCTGCTGGATCCTCCAATCAGACTGATGTTGTTATCAGTACCTTATTATCTCATTACTGGAATTAATGGCTTCGTCTTGCAAAGTTTTGTCCTAGTTTCTTGACTCAGGAGGCCAGGCCTATAGCTACATTAAATTCCCTCAACGTTGAAAACCGTAGCCCGTAACGTAGCCCGCAAGACTTTCGGCAATTAAATTGGCCCCGTAAAGCAACCTGCCGACGACTTGCGGGGTAGGGGCGAGAAAACCCTAAGGGACCGGAGGAATCGACTTAAGTTCCAATCACGCTATTAAATTGAAACAAATTCAATGGCGTTCAAGCCCGTAACCTGCAAATGGAGCCAAAAAGCTTACGGGTGCTAGAGAGGACCTGCAATGGGCAATCCGTAGCACTGTAAATGCAAATATACACACACTACAGTACTTATAATAAAAGGGAAAGTGATGTTAGGTATTAGAATTAATAGCACAACATTATAAAGCTCGCAAATCTGCATTATAAAATACATTATTTCATGTGTAATTTCCGTGTTATATCGATACCGGCAATCAATGTGTTAATACATATAATGGAACTCACATGGACTAGAATATCATATTTACGGCTTTATCAATATTGCATTATTTCTGGAATGTGGGTCCGATCGTAACTCGTAATTCAAGCCCGTAAGACTTTGAAATCCCACCTCCATTTCTCAGTGACGTAATTCTGACAATCTCTATTGCTCCTGACTCCTTCTAAACCCGTAACTACGATTTTGACCAATTGATCATGTTCACAGCCGCACATCCAACGTGCAAGAAATGGTTTACGGGTTTGTGTCTTTGTCCCGTAACTCGTGCCCTGCTCTAATTTAATAGCTCTGTAACTCGGCCAAATTTCAAGCCCACAGCCATTGCGGGTCTCACATTGCACTTAAGGGCTTGGAATTTAATGTGGCTACTAGTCCTGGGAATCATCTTTGAAGCCTGCAGTAGATTTACTTCCAGTAAATGTACCAAAGTAACCGCATCTCCAGCCATATCATACATGTGAGAGAAGCATTTACATAAATAATTACAATCCAATGGTGATTTTTTTTTAAGTTGTTTTAACTGTTTAAATAAGATTTTATTTTGAATAAAAGAGAAATGGAAGTAGCAAACAACATTTTTAACACTTAATGACATTAAAATAAGATATAAATGATATAAACATTAAAAAATAATTACATATAGTTCAATTATAAATGAAATTAATTAATTAAACACATATATAATTAAAGTAATGAAAGTTTTAGAACATGAAAAAATACCAGTGTTGTGCAGTTACCATTACTGAATTCAATAAAAGAAGACCATATTTTTTTCAGAATTTTCTGTGATTTTTGTCAACATTAAATTAATGTGAACAGTTCACATGTTGCTTTGAAAGATATATGACCCTGTTCCCTGAAGGGACATATGTACTAATACATCTCCAAGCCATTAGTTAGATTCACATTTGCACGTAGCAGTCCTAGTATGCACACGTTACACGTTAGCCTCTCACTCACAAAGCTTGTGAAAGCAGTGTTATCAGATATTATATAGTGCCGCCAATAATGCTGTAAGATTGCATATTACTGCAAACACTTGCTATACTCTTTAACAATGTTCTTAAACTTGTGATTAGCCGATCTCAAGGTTTACAAAACACCATTACAGAACTATCTTAATCCTCTATTTATATTCTAATATTCACGTGACAATGGGGAAATATTTCAGAAAGTAAAAAAATTAAAGGCATTAGTGTGCAGTACTTAAGGGGGCGTAGGAGATTCTTATTCAATTTTATTTAAAGACCTTGTAACTGTGGTGCAAGTTGTCATTAAATATATACATTTTCTGCAGTCTTTCTGTTAAACTGCCTTTCTGGTCTGTCAACAGCAACAAGCTCAATAGATCACCAATTAATGGGTGATTATTATCATTAATTGTTATTCAAATATATTAAAGGGTAAATATACAAAAGTCTCCTAGATGTGCTCTGCACCATTTGATAGATGGTGAAAAAGCATGTGGAAAAAGTGTTTTCATTTTGCAAATTGATGCTGAATTCCTGTAGTTATGATCAATTGAAGCCTCTGCCTGAATGTAATGATCTCTGTACCGCACAATACAATGAATATTAATTAGAATCAGGTGTACATAGTTACATAGTTACATAGGGCCTCATTCTATTAGCGGCCGTAAATCGTCCGTAAGGCTGCGATTCCTTGCGGGGGTTCAGTTAACTCGCGATTCTATTATATGGCCCCGCAAGGATCTCCTTTTACGGCTGGCCGCATATCTTGGAACCGGCCGTAAGCTGTGAAATATAAAAACTCAAAAATAAATTCAAGCCTGCACTGTACAGCTCTGTAAATGCTAGGGATCATATTGGGGGACATGAGGATTAAAAGGAACCCCCTCTCAAGCTTGCACATCAGCCCAAACCCGAGTTCAAATTAACTGTTTATTTTCCGGCTGCGGCGTGGGCGGGTCTGAGGTGCTCCAAGCACTCTGGACTTTTTACATGGATATTTTACGGATATTAAAAATAAAATATTTTACGGATTTGAGTATAGGATAATTATGTGCTATTTTTTCTAACACCTAAAATCCCTTTATAGTCTTCTCAAAGTGCAGGATGGCTTTATTTGAGCTATTTTATGTGCTTAATTGGTGCTAGCGGGACCTCTTTCCTGCAAGTAAGCAGCGGCTCGTTTTTAGCCTTGCAGAGAGGTTTCCCGGAGCAATTGAATTGCAAATAGGAATTTCTTACGGACGAAACTCTTGCGGCCGTTTTAGATCAAAGGCTTTCCTCTGGCGCGAGCGGCCGCAAGAGATAGCAAGGCACCGGCCGCAAGCCTGCCGGAGCCTCCGGCCGTAAGGGAATAGAATAGCCGAATAGCTTGCGGCCGGTCCTTGCGGCCCCGCAACGGCTGCGGCCGCTAATAGAATGAGGCCCATAGTATTTAAGGTTGAAAAAAGACTTTCAGTCCATCAAGTTCAACCTTTTAAGATCTCCTCTTATCTGCAATATGCGGATTAACTATTAATTCATTAGTTGTTAATTAATTATTAATCAATTATTTAATGTTTTTTTTTTTTTTTTTATTATTATTATTATTATTAATTAGTCCAGAGGAAGGCAAATAGAAAAAAAAAAAAAAAAACAACAAGCGAGACTTAGCCAATTGTTTCAAGGGGAAATGTAAAAAAAATTTGGATCATTACTGTCTCTCTAATTATCCATGATAACCCTGAATACCCTTTTTAATTAGAAATAAATCTAGTCCCCTTTTAAAGTTATCTATCGAGTCCGCTGTCACCACCTCCTCTGGTAGAGAATTCCACAGATTAACCACCCTTACTGTGAAGAACCCTTTTCTTTCTTTGAGGTGGAATCTTTTTACTTCTAACCTCAAAGGATGTCCTCTTGTCAGTTGAAAACCTCTTGGCACAAAAAGCTCCCCCGACAAATCTTTATACTGACCCTGGATGTATTTATATAGGGTAATCATATCTCCTCTTAGACGCCTTTTTTCTAGAGAAAATAAGTTTAATTTGGTTAGTCTTTCTTCATAACTTAGCCCCTCCATTCCCCTTATTAGTTTTGTAGCCCTTCTCTGTACCTTTTCCAGCTCTAAAATGTCTTTTTTATGAAGTGGTGCCCAAAATTGTACTCCATATTCCAAATGAGGGCGTACTAGGGATTTGTATAGTGGCAGAATTATATTTGCTTCCCTGGCTTCTATACCCTTCTTAATACATGCTAATGTGTAGACTCTTTGAATGAAGCAGTGGCTGAGTCATTGTAACTACTTCATTATATTATAGCAGCTAGTATACAATTTGAGCCTGTGGCACACAGCTAGTGTTTCTCTCTTTGTAGGAGAGTTTAATTCCCATTAAGTGTGATTTGTTTTCTCTTCTATTTAAAAAATCTGAAATATTTTCTTTCGTTTATACGATAGAGCCTAAAATGAACAATTATATAAAAAAAACATATACACTTATATATATGAATACATATATAAAATAACTAGTTCAGATCATATTTCAATATATATATATAGTTCAAATAACAAAATTAGTTTGCTTTAAAAATGATATGTAAAGGTTAGAGTGTGTTGGTGTGGGTCAGTGTGTTTCATAAAATGTTTTCATTAGTAAGTCAGTGGTTATAACTTAATGCCTTCCACTTATTTTTTTAATTAACCAATGTATGTATTAACACACATATGACTGATATATTAATAAATAAATAAGTACATTTTCTAATTTTTTAAAAAGTGGAAGGGGAATTGAACCTGTAACAATGCAAAAAAGCATTACAAACAGATTGCTTACCACTGCACCACCATAGTCTGCTTGTTGCATGAGTATACATCTATAAGTCAATGTTACAGACTCCAGCCTTATTATTTATACAGATTCTTGGGGGACGGCATCAAGGGCTAAACTAAAATTCTTGATCAATTTTAAAAATGTAAACACATTTTTCACATTATCTTCCACCCTCTAGATGATGGTGCAAAGCATATATGGGACTTTTTATGGCCCTTTTAATAATGTTCACAAGGAAACTATATTTAAGAGAAAAAGGAGTACAAGGATAAAAGATTAAAAGATCCTCATTTGAAGTTGCAAGGTAGAAGATTTAGGGCATATATACGAAAGTACTGCTTTACAGAAAAAGTAGTAGATAAGTGGAACAGCTTTCCAGAGTATGTGGAATGAAATCATCCTGAAACTTCATTTAGGAAAACTTTTAGGTAGACAGAATGGGCAGACTAGACAGATCTTTTTTGTTTCCTAACTGCCATTAAATCTATGTTTTTATGTTACTAAGTTTAATTGCCACCTTGTGGTCTGGCTTTAGTGTTGTCAGTCTAAAGCCAGATGATGTTGTAGAAAATGAACTTATTAGGACCACGGTGAGTAATTAGCATAATCAGCCTATTTACTCTCAGAGAACTGCTTGTGATAAAAAAAAAAAAAAACGTCACTTGGCTTTAGACTGTTAGCAACAAAGCCAAAGCCCCAATTAGCAGTTATCAACTATGAAAGTAAGATAATCACAAGCTCACAAGCAAAAAATGCAAATTTCCTTATAAGACTACTTTAAGAAAATGCATTTTTCATAACATTAAACGGAAAAGGTACTTGTTATTATCTATAGTTTGAAATGCTACACAGTTTATAATATCTACTGTGTCCCTTTAAATGGTTTCAACTGAAGACTGTGGTCAAGCTATTGCTTACAGAAGGTCATCGCCTCCTTGGCTGGATATTACATTACAGACCACAGCCTTTCGCACAGTGGAAATCTATTTACTAGAAACAGCAAATATTGTCTGGTTTCAATTTACTAATATAGGAGGAATTAAATTATATGCAGAAACCATGTGACAAAATGTGTTTTTTTTTGTGTACATATTTTTAAAGGATATGCAACACACACATTTTGCATAATATGCCTAAATGCATAGTTTGAATGCGTGTTTTTTAATTCAGTACTGCTGTTTTAAAAAATGTTGTTTTGTCTTTATGGCGTGTGTCGCAAACCACCATGTTCCATTAAAGTTTTTTTTGTCATGGCACTGGGCCTCTGGGCTGGTGGATTGTACCGGGGGTGCCGTGTTTAGCTCTGGGTGTATTCACTGTGGTTGTTTAACTGTAGTACTTGGTGCATTGTAACTGTGAGCAACAACTCACTATAGTAGTTATATTCATGATAAACATGTCTGATATTTGTATGTATTGTTTTATGAGCAGTTTGTGGTAAGTTAACCTAGACTGTGTGACCTGGTTCATGGAGGTGTAATCAAATTAGTGTTTGCAAAGTCAGATATAATAGGTCCATCGTGGAGCTAAAACAATGCTTCAAATGGGACAGTTTATCAATGAAGGCCTCCTGTGGAGAGACGCAAGCAACCAGATACTAAAATCAGGCACACATTGTGCAACAGTTCTGAGTAATTAGGTTAACTTGGTCTCCTGATCTAGTTATCTTAATTATATTACCAAGTGGTATTGTTTAGTAGAACCACTGTTTAATTCATTTTTGTTAATGTGCTTAATTACCACTTTATTTTTCATATAAATATGCTGTACCCTGTTCAATAAAGGGATCTTCTGGTTAAAACATACGGGGTAGAACAATGTTGTTTTTCCCGGATGCTGGGATTTCCATGCTCTGTTTGTGGCTGTCTGATCTGATGGAAGGCTACTGAAATTCTGCTGTCTGCTCCAGCTGGTGTGGTGTGGAGAGAAACCCTGTGCAATGGACAGATAGTTAATTCAGTGTTGTGACAGTGAGTGTCAATTTAAATTGTAAACATTACATTTTTTTTATAAAAACCACAGACTCCAAAGGTTAAAAATATCATTTAAACTGTACTAAGGGATCTATTAAAAACAACTTCCACCCTTGCTCTGACAAGTATCGAGTGGGCATATCAGTTGCAGCCATCACTCTAGAGCACTGACTCCAAAACCTCACACAAAGACCCCATACAGATCAGGTAAGGAATTAGGTCTTCTCCAATGCTAAATTCTGACTTGCCTGTTGGTCCCTGTAGACAGGTTTGGGAATCACTGCTCTAGAGGAGTAAATCGTTCTCCATAGAGTTCATTTTCGAAAGCTGCCTTTACACCAGGCTCATTGATAGAGTTATAGGTAGGCTTGGTGTTGGGATTATGGATTGTTTTAGTGTTAGACTTGGAGTTAGCATCATGATTTGGCTTGGTGCTAGAGTAATGTTTACATATGAAGGTTATGATCACAGATAGGCTTTTAGTTAGGTTCATGGTTAGGCTTGGTATTGGGATCTTGAATCATTTGGTGTTAAGATCATGGATAGACCTGGATCACAGATAGGCTAGGTGTTAGGGCAATGGTTAGGCTTTGTGCTAGAATCAAGCTTAGGGTTGGCCATGGACTCATAGTTAGATTTAATTTTGGGATCACAGGACATTGGGTTTGGTGTAATGTATTTGTCAGATAAAGGCCCCTATTCATTTGAGCAATTGTTGTTTACTGTAGCCCGTAATTTAGCTCATAAACTAATTTGCTATTCAATTGGTGTCTTTTCACTACCCTCAAACGATTTGCGGGTTACAGGTTGAAAATCCCTGCCGTTGTCAAAATCGTAACTCCGACCCAGCTAAGCCTTTGATCTTTCAATGTTACGATCGCTAAAATCGCAAATCGCTATTCAATTTCTACAATTCCTCAAGCCCGCAAAGGTTCTCACACCTACGAGTACCAGATAGGAAATAAAAAAACAATACTGCACTTTAAAAGATGGGGAAAGAGATGAAAGACATTATAATTAATTGTACAATAGTCTTAAGCTCGCAAATCAGCTAGCAACATTTTTTTTTTTACGTTTTATTTTCATGTTATATCAATCTTGTTACTCAAAGAGTTAATACATATCAGGCCACCCACATGGACTAGAACAGAATCGCCATTTATTTTTATTATTTTGTACATTGCCGGAGTGCAAGTCCGATCGGACCTCTAAATGCTAATTGATTGACATTTACCCTCCATGTTTTACTGATATCATGATGACGGTCTCATTTACTAATGGCTATTTCTAAATTGGTAGTTAAGGCCTTGCTTAATTGATCATGATCATGCTCTGAAATGCTGCTTAAGGGTGGTTTACGGTTTAGGCTTTCGGCCAGGTAGCTGCGGGCTTGTTCAATTGAATCGCTCTGTAACTGTTGCAAATTTCAAGCCGGTATGGAGGCAACTGCAGGCTTGCAATTGAATGAGGCTCTTAGTCTTATGGTTGACATTAGGTTTGTTTTAGTGTTATGGGTAGGCTTGGTTTTAGGGTCACATGCTTAGTGTCGGGGTCACAGCTGGGCTTGGTGTTAAGGTAGCACTTTATGCTTGTGTTGGACTTTTGGCTCGGGCTTCTGTGAGCGTGTTTATAGTAATATTAGCATTGGAACATATCAAGGAGGAAAGAGGATCGGTGGCTGGTGTGTGGGGGGCACACAAATCAATATGGGATTAGGGCAGCATAACATTTAAATACCCCTATGACGACAGATCTTTGACTCATTACATCCAGATACACACGTTGCAAAATTTCCGTGAAATGTGCCAAAATATTTATGCCATCAATCAAGGTTATAAATATTGTTTTGAGAAACTGTGGCTGCGAATAATATTTTGGTCTTTGCTTTGTGTTACACCATAGCAGTGTTGTTAGTGTTACAAATAGATGTGTTTTGGGTTATTCCTTTTATATTGTGTCTTCTCTGCTTTATTATATTTGTATTCCAGGAAAGAATGATGCAAAATCCAGGAACATCACAGTAACCCAGAGGTGTCCAACATTGTCACGAAATCAGCATCCGTTTTTCTATATGATTTTTTCAATAACTAAACATAATAATGGGCAGAATAAATGAACGGAACCTTTATATTGTTTAACATTTAATAAAATAAGATATTCTTGACGGCAGGGTTCCACTTTGGTATGCTGCTTTCTCAGGAGGTTGTGCCCTAATAAATTAGTCCTGTTGAGAGCACTGGCAATTATAGCTGTCACATTTCCAATGTGCTGATAGATACTACCTTTTATATAAATTAATGGAAAAACAACATAGTACCTCTATGTCTCCAGCAGGCCAGGACAATTGCTTTGGTCACTGAAAGTGCCTCAGTCCTCATTGCTGCTTAGGATTCTGGGTAGTGACCTACAAAAGCGGCTCAAAACGTACAAATAAATTGTTTTTGTTATTTAGTTGTTCAGTTACATCCGACTCTTCATGATTCTATTGACTGCAACATACCAGGCACAATCATTATGTCTCTGGTTGTACTTATCCATAAGATTATCTTGGAAAAGATACTGTAGTAGGATGTCAGTTCCTTCTCCAGTAGTCTGCGATTTGTCCGACTGATCTGCCCATCTTGGGTGACCCTACATGGTATAGCTCACAGCTTCATTGAAGTACACAAGCCACTTCTCCACGACAAAGTACAAATAGATAGATAACACAAAAAATCCCTAGTTGAATAAGTGAAGACATGTTACATAAAATGGAACAAACGTTTACAAAAGTACAATTGTTCCATATCTCTAGGAAGCATAGTAACTGTGCTGCCTCTTCCACATGCATGACCACACTGCAGATGGGACTCCCAAGGTTAGACTTTTGGCCAATCACCGAAGACAATTTTATTGCATTGTCTCTCAGAGAGGACCAGGTATCATTGCTGGTGCCCGAACCAGAGGACTCATATTTCCAGCACTGTCACTATGCTTCCTAGATAGACCGGGGAATAACATTTTATACACACCTATAACATTTTTACACCATGTCCATTCATGAATATGTTTTTCTGTATCTCTTTGGCATGGGGTTAGGTAATTGTTTGAGTATGACTAGGAATACAAAGATGGATCTGGGATTGTAGCAAAGAAAAAAATATAAACTTTTTTTTAGAAAAAGCAAATATATAAAAATAATTAAATCTCTCAGAATGCACTAACGACTGCCCTGATGGTGGTGTTTGGTTTTTAGCGGTTACACTATCCTTATAACTCTGAAAGGTATATTAAAGGAAATAGGTGGAGCAAAGACTTTGTTCTGGAGCTATTTCAAATGTATTTAAACATTCTAATCTCTAAGGGAAAATTATGGAATTTATTATAGCAGTAAATACAAATATGAGTATTTCATTACTTGCATGTAGATTGTTTTATTAAGAAGCAATTAAAAGCTATGTCTAAAATAGTCCCTGCATGGATCTACCCACTGCAGCATATGCAGACACAGAGCCCGATTCAATTGCAAGCCCGCATCTCACAGGATCCAGGCCGTATGTCTGCAGGGGTGCATGGGGCTCCCATTCGTCTTAGATTTTGGGGCTATTTAATTGAACAAGCCCGCAAGTTACGGACCGCACGCCAAAGCCATAAATTACGCACTCATGCGTAGCAGTTAAGGTTGGAAAACATGATCAATTAAGCAAGGCAGTAACCACCCATTTCGAAACAGCCAATAGAAAATGAGACCGCCATCATTACGAAAGTAAAACATGGAGGTTACATGTCAATTAATTAGGTTCTGTGGTCCGATATGCGATCAGACTCGCAAACCCTCAAAATACAAAATAATAAAAATTAATGCCAATACTGTTCTAGTCCATGTGGGTGGCCTGATATGTATTAACTCATTGATTTCCGAGATCGATGTAACCCCCAAAATAACACATAACAAAATATGAATTTCTATTGGCAATGTGCGAGCTTGAGTCTGTTGTGTGATTAATTCTAATGTCTTTCATCGCTTTTCCCGTCATTTACTGTGCAGTATTGATTTTTTATTTGCATTTACAGTGCTAATGACAGGGGTTAAACCCCTTTGCAAGTCCTGTCTAGTACTCGTAGAATTTTCTCCTACATTTGCCGTTTACAGGGTGTGAAAACATTTACGTGAATTGTAGCAATTGAATAGCGATTTGCGATATTTGCAATCATAACTCCTGCGGACGTGAAAGATCAAAGGCATCGGGAGGCTGTAAGTTCCGGGTTTAACAACAGCAAGGTTTTCAAAGCCATAACCCTTAAATCTTTGAAACCCGCAAAAAGATGCCAATTGAATAGCAAATTAACTTACGGCCTCACTTACGGGCTCCAGTAACTTACGATTGCTCAATTGAATCGGGCTCACAGCCTGGATGTGCAGTGTAGTGTCCTAGCCTATCAGGGACCATGTCTGGAACGTGCTGGTATGACTTATGGAAGTGGTTTAATGACTTCCATGCCCATTTAATAATTCACATTCCGCTAAACAAAACCCAAATAACAATCCAAGACATTTCTAGATCTTAGATCAGTTGTTTGCCGGGTTTTGGGGCACTTGGGCTCCTCACCCTTGTTATGATTTTTGCAGTGACGGTATATATTTGTGTTAATTACACATGCCGGATGCCTTTCTCTCGCCCGCCTGTGATGCACCGCCACACCCTCCCTGATTCACTGCTTATCTAATATGGGGAAATTTGTTTAAACAAAGATAAACTCTTCTGCAACACGTGTGAAAAGTTTCACTGCGTCACTGATATGTTTTACAGAAGAATACTTTGGCAGAAATCAGATATTTTCTTTGGTAAATGTCACGAGTGTTGGAATATCATTTATCTCCCTTAAAACTAAATATAGTAATGACATTTTATCCACATATATATATATTATATTTGGTATACATATCAAAATGTTTCAAGAAAGTCTGCACTTTTCTATAATATATTGAAATACTTATGAAAAGTTAGTGATCTGTCAATGAAACATTTATCAATATATTCAATAATACAGGGAGCCCCTAGCCTGAACCTCCGTCATTATAATGTGCTGTTTGATATATTTGTGTTGTCCAGTCAAATTAAAAGCTCCACAGGATTTATTTATTTGCTGATTTAAAGGTCCACCATTTATGTTAGAATATATTATAATACTAAAATTCAAATGCTAATAAAAATATGATTATGTGCAATTGGAAGATCATAAAAAAATGATTTTAATAATAGAAAAACACCATAGATCCTTTCTTCAGAGTTATTTAGTTATTAGTACCTCATTACCTGCAAGGTTTGGCCTTGGGTGGGAGACCACCTAGTAATACGAAGAGCTGTATGCTGCCGAGTGGAGAAGGATCTGGCAACCCAGTCCAGTATCTCTGCCATGAATACCAAGTGGATCAGCATGACCATGGACAAAAAGATATCCTGGTGTGTTACAGTCCATCACGGAGAATCGCGAATGATACAAAAAAAACAAACTTTCATGAGAGCCAGGAGACTGGCACATAATCAGTTCCTATTCAATGAGAGGAGTTTCGAGGCACATCTAGCAAAATGCACAAGGCATCATAGTGTGCCGCGGCACATCCTTTGAGAATCACGCCTTAGTACGCCTAACTGCGAGTGGCACAGCGTTATTAGGCTGTTTTCATAATAACTAATTATATTAATGCCAAAGCAGTTTCACATGGATTAAAAGCATGTTATAACCTTTGCAGCACCCATTCAAAGAAAAATGACTGTAATGTTTACAACTTGATTTTAAAATGTGTGGAATACATTTATTGAGTGAATTGACCATTTAAAGTATTGAGGTTATTTCATAAAAATGGATAAAACAGGCTTGGGTGGAGTAGGCTGACGGTCAATGGAAGGTCATAATGGTCTTGAAGAACTAAACATACATGTAAAGCTGTTATAACTAATTTAGGGTATAATTCCACAAGGTGATGTGAAAGTATTGTACTCCCCTTCTGGCGCACTACCTTGCAGTGGTGAAGGGGCTTGTGTATCACAATGAAGCTGTGAGCTATACCATGTAGAGTCACCCAAGGTGGGCAGGTCATAGCAGAGAGGTCAGACAAACTGCGGTCCACTGGTGAAGGAACTGGAAACCCACTCCAATATCCTTGCCAGGGAAACCATATGGATAAGCACAACCAAAAACACAGACAGATGTGCCTGGCGTGCTGCATCCATATGGTCACCAAGAGTCGGACACAACTAAATTACTCAACAAAAGTATTGCACAAACCCTTCTGGTTACATAGAATTGATATAACATCAGCGTGTGCCCCTTCAGCACAAGAGGAAATAAAAAGTGCCCATATAAATAAATATAATTACATTTGGTTCTATTAAAATTTTTTGCATGAAAGTGCTAGATAACTGAGCTTGAAATTTGGGTATTTTAAGCATAAATTGATTGAAAAGATCATCCTTTTCCTTGTGACTTTTTCCTCATATGATTCATTATGTATCTATCGCGGGAGTGGTATAGCAGGCCCAGTTGCTATACATTGTATATATATATATATATATATATAAATATTTCTGTGACCATTTTAATTTATTATACTGGGCATGCTCTTGAGGGAGGGATTTATGTCTTAAATAAACAACCTCGTAGTTACAAATAGCTGTAGACATATACATTTATATGCATAATTTTTATTTGTTCTATACCTGGGACATTTGCTTTCTCATTTTATAGGAGCACTGGTGCCAAAAATGAAAATATCCCCTTCTAAAAAACGACACTTTAAATTATTCATGTAAAAATCCTCTAAGTTATTACTTTTATGGGATATGTGTCTTGAGGCTTGGTTGCACTGAGGAATGTGTGCATTTGCGTCACTCAGTCGTGTCCGACTCTCCATGAGCTCATGGACCGCAACAGTCCATGCTAATCCACTTGGTATTCATGGCAGATATACTGGAGTGGGTTGCCAGTTCCTTTTCCAGTGGGCGACAGCATACAGCTCCTGGTATTCTCAGGTGGTCTCCCATCCAAGTACTGACCAGGCCCAGGGTAGTGTGACCTCTTGGTTCCCTGACTGAAATTGAACCCAGGAAGGAAGGGGAAGAGACAGAGGAGGAAAGAGACACAGGGGAGGGAGGAGAGATAAAGAGACACAGTCGAAAGGGGGAAAGAGACACAGGGGAGGGAGGAGTGGGGAAAGAGACACAGGGGATGGAGAGGGGGTAAAGAGACACAGGGGAGGGAGAGGGGGGAAAGAGACACATGGAAGGGAGAGGGGGAAGAGACACAGGGGAGGGAGAGTGGGGAAAGAGACACATGGAAGGGAGAGGGGGAAGAGACACAGGGGAGGGAGAGGGGAAAAGAGACACATGGAAGGGAGATGGGGAAGAGACACAGGGGAGAAAGAGGGGGGTGGAATAGGCACAGGGAATGGAGAGGGGGGAAGAGTCCCAGCAATAGAAGATTCAATTGAAGTTAAACATATTTATGGTGTTTACTGTAACTGAGCATGTGCATTTCCTTATAATATGTCCATCCATTATTTATTTTAATGCCACTTCAATTATCTTATTACTTTTATTTTTAGATATTTGTTTTTTAAGTTTTCTTCTCATTTTCGGGTTCTAGTCCTCGCTGCTTCTCCAAATATCGGTGACTAACTTTGTAAGTTGTAAAATGTTGGCAGGCAAAGAGGCTTCTAACCCACAGTGACGTAGAGAGTGTTAGCGGGTGAGCTGCTAAGGAAATCTGTGGTTTTGCTCGAGAAGAAGACTGTGCCCAAGATTCACCAAAGTATATATGTGGTAAAGATCAGATAGTGAGGATACAGTGGAGGTTTTATAGATGTGTTGTATATACCGTGGAACATTGGTACCCGTCGTTAATTGGTTCCAGAAGGCACGATAAGTGGTGGAAATGACAAGTACCAAACTCCTATAAGGAGTAATGTAAACTGGTTTTGCACCAAAGTAGTGTGACGAGTACCAATGTTTTTTGCTCGTCTAGTTGCGTTGAATTCTGAAATCGACAAGTTTGGAGGTAGTCAAGTTCAGAGGGGTCTCTTCATATATTCACTAACTAATGAAGTGATAGATCCAATAGAAACTCTATCATGTCTCTTTCCTGTCTTTCTCTCTCTCCTGTCTTTCTCTCTCTCATGTCTCTCTATCTCCTGTCTCTCTCTCTCAATCACTCTCCTCTCTCTCTTCACCCTTTCTCATGTCTCTCTCTCCTGTCTCTCTTACTTTCTCTCCTGTCTCTCTCTCTCCCTCTTTCCCTCTCTACTGTATCTCTCCCTCCTGTATCTCTCTCTCTCCTGTCTCTCCCCCTCTTCTCTTTCTTCCCTCTCTCTCTCCCCCTCTCTCATGTCTCTCTATCTCCTGTCTATCCCTCACAATCTCTCTCTTCTCTCTCCCCCCTTCTCGTCTCTCTCTCTCCTGTCTCTCTTGCTCTCTCACCTGTCTCTCTCTCTCCCTCCATCCTGTATCTCTCACTCTCGTGTCTCTCTATCTCCTGTCTCTCCCTCTCAATCTCTCCCCCCTCTCTCATGTCTCTCTATCTCCTATCTCTCTCTCTCACTCTCTCTCATGTCTCTCTCAATCACTCTCGCCTCCTCCCCTTTCTCGTCTCCCTGTCTCCTGTCTCTCATGCTCTCTCTCCTGTCTCTCTCTCTCTCTTTCCTTCTCTCCTGTATCTCTCCCACCTGTATCTCTCATTCTCATGTCTCTCTATCTCCTGTCTCTCCCTCTCAATCTCTCTTCTCTCTCTCCTCCCTTTCTCATGTCTCTCTATCTCCTATCTCTCTCTCTCTCTCTCATGTCTCTCTCAATCACTCTCCCCTCCTCTTTCTCGTCTCCCTGTCTCCTGTCTCTCTTGCTCTCTCATCTGTCTCTTTCTCTCTTTCCCTTTATCCTGTATCTCTCCCTCGTGTATCTCTCTCTCTCATGTCTCTCTCTTCTGTCTCTCTCCCTCTCCTGTCTTTGTCTCTCTCTCTCTCTCTCTCTCTCTCTCTCTCTCACACACACACACACACACCTGTCTCTTTCTCTTGTCCCTCTCTCTCTCTCTCTACCTCAAGCGTAAGAACACTATATTTAACAACATCACCTGCACTGCGCAGTGAGCACTTTGCATATGTTACAGACCTTTTGTTATTATTATTATTATCGTTTATTTATAACGCGCCAACATATTCCGTTGCGCTGTACATAAGATAAGTTCAAGAAAAAGATAAATATTATAGTGGATTACATTGCAGCAACTGTATATTTTTCTCCTGCAAAGGTTTTATTCCACCAGTAGAAGAAGATAAAAGATAAGCTGAAATAAAAATGGTAGTTTCCACCTCAACACATTTGTGTATAGTAATTAATAAAATGAAGATTGTAATGATTATTTTTTAAATACAATGTGCCCAATTTTAAGTGTAGTTCTTCAACTGATAACGTTGTCAGTACTGACCTACAGTTGTCCTTTGACTATCACAGAGGTTTTCAAAGAAATCAAAGTTTTTGTATGAGCTAAAAAGGAAAAATGAGAAATTAAGCAAACAAGCACTGATTTGAATTCCCAATAGTATTCTGATGAGTTGTTAGAAAGTCAGCTATTTGTATAGGATGTATGTATAATATTGTCTTGCTTATAGATCTTGCTTCAGCTTTTTGATTTGATAAAAGAGTTATGCGATTCTCTAGATTGTAAGCTCTTATTTAAATTTCCTGGATTTTTAATGCATCTGATAGAGAAGTATCAGTAGTGTATGCAAATATTTTTTGCATGAAAAACTCCCAAAATAAACATTAACAAACTTACCCTGATGTTTGCAAATTCCATCTGTTTCCTGGGACCTGATTTTGAGAAGGAAAGCCCCTTGAAAAACTTAGCTAAATTAGCATAAAGTTTTTTTTTTTTTAGGCCAATCACAGGCAGCTATAATATTGTTTCAATGTCTGGGAAGTCAGTCTGTGTAGCAAAGCATCATGGTATGTGTAGTATGTTTCACCTCCACAAAGAAGCAAAGAGGAGCTCAGATATTGTTATGTAGATTTCTGCACTTTGCTGCTGTTGTCTTGAAGGTTTGTAAAGGGTTTAAAAACATACTTGAATGCAGTGTTTCTATTGGTTAGTATGTAAGCACCTCTGGGGTTATGTTTTAAATAAAATAAATCTGTGTATGTGTATATAATGACTTCATGTAATATGTGTTTCTGACATAAGCAGTGTTTGTTAGATTAGAAAAAGCTAAAAACAGGGAAACTTAGATATACCTTTAACATTCAGGGATATGTAAGTGAGCTGGTTTAGAAGTGCATCTGATATAGGAGAATTAGTAGTGTATGGAAACATTGTTTTAATCAAAATAAGCATTTAAACACTTACCTTGAAGTTAGCAAAATATCCTTAAATTTCTGTCAGTTGAAACTTAGGGTTAACACACTCTAAACCCAGGCTAAACTGGTATACAATTTTAAAAAAAATTTGGCCAATCAGGAGGAAGTAAAAACTGATTTTTTTTTATCGCAATCTGGCAGTTTCTTTACTGTTTATTTTCTCTCTGCCTGTCTCCTTATGGGCAATTTGAGCTGTGACCCCACCAACCATCATTTCCTTTAGAGGTCGCACAGTGTACCCTGCAGGGTACACTTTATGTAAGCTTCGGGGTGTGCACATTCACATATCAGTATCTAGTACATAAATATGTAAGTACATTCAACTTCTCAATACAATAATCAGAAGCTGTTCATATTTGAAACCCAGCTCACTTACATATCCCTTTAACTTTGTTTCTTAACTCTTTTTCACTTAATTGTCTCTTTTCTTAATGTCTTTGTATTTTTGTATATTTTTTTATTTATTTTAGTTTTGTAATTTGTGTTTGCTATGTCTTGTACATAGTGCTATGTAAAATGGTTGGGTTTTATAAATCAAAAGTAGCAATACTATTATTATTAATAGTAATATCATAATAATAATATAATCATATGTACAGATCAAATTTGGCACTACAGACACAGGTTGTACATCCCTTCTTTAGCGACATTATCCCCTAGGATAAAGGCAGGATATCGCAGTAAAAGTCACACATAAAAGTTATCTTGGAGGGTTTTCTCAACAGATAACATTTGCTCATAACTAATTTCCCTGTATACAAACGTATAAATCAGTTGTTTTATAGGAACATGTGTCAATATCATTTAAATTAGGGACAAATCTATGACCTTCTTCTTCTTTTTTTAGGAAATAAGTAAAGCTGAATATAAACAATCTACAAGAGTCTGTCACTTTTTTTTCCGATAAAAATTACCGTGCCCCCAGATTGCTACATAGCCTGCAAAACCACTATAAAGCATGGCTTCTTTTTAAAGTTATCTGTTAATGTTTTTTAGTACTAGCATTATTTACATTTTATAAAGTATTTTGGGGTTAAACATATTAGACCTGGTAAAGCACACATCAAATCCAGTTTTTTTTTCTAATAGATACTTTGTCAGGGTGCTCTAGGCATAAATATCCTCTGAGCAAATTATTAAATATAATATCTCGAAGCTTCACTTTAGACCAGATAGATTTTATTGGTTCTTTTTAGAAAAAAATTTTATACAGTTCAAACTACACATTATCTGATTCCTAGCTGAATATATTATTGTACTCAAAGAACTTTGGTTACCTACTCAATGCTGCTATAAAAATAAGACACTCATACTGATTATTTTTAAGTATTGTATGTATTACTTTCTTTACTTTGTAAAGTTACAAAACCTTGATAACTATTATGTTTGCTAATGGGTAATTTATAACGTGAAGCTGAATTTACCTTAATGTCCAGATGTCCACCCAAGTTATTGTTAATATAATAAGCCAGAGACAACGTGTTATAAAGTATATAAGGGGATCATTTAGATTGGGTAATCTCCGTATTGGAATACATCCGAATTGCCATCGATGAATCAAAAGGAAAATTGTTATATGATACAGAATAAATATAAATAATTTTGAGCTAAAATGTATTTATGGTATTTAAAACATTCTCATTTAAAATTACTGAGAGGAGAAAGTTTCATGTTTAAACAAAGCACATTCTTTAATAAGAAGCAAACTCTCAGATGCTAGAGGGCTATTGCACTGGCTACCCCTTTAAAATAGTTTGGGGGGGGGGACTTGAATATTGTGCAGGCTCCTTTTGAAATGAAGAAATCACTCTATTTTAATGTGGAAGGATTAGATGATGATTCCAATGTAACTCTGTGGGTCTATTCAAATTAATTTTCCAAACCCCAAAAAAGTGAAGTTAGGGTACAAATCCATAAACAAATTAACTTAAAAATCAAACCAACTTGTTTTGTGCTCACAAACCTTGGATAATTGGTTAAAGACTATGATCCAAATTCAATTCCAAGCCCGCATCTTGATTGCAGATGGCCTTATGTCTGCGGGTGTACTGCAGGCTCCTGTTCATCTCTGATTACGATGCTATTCAGTTGCTCAAGCCCGCAAGTTACTGGCACAAAGCCGACTACGTAAACCATGCACTGGTTTGTAGTAGTTCAGGGCGGGAACATGATCAGTTAAGCAAGACAGCAACCTCCCATTTCGAATCAACCAATAGAAAATGAGACTGTAATTATTATGGCAGTAAAACATGGGGGTTACGTGTCAATATATTAGGTTCGGGGGTCCCATATGCGATCAGACTTGCAAAACCGCAAAATACAGAATTATGAAAATGAATGCAAATACTGTTCTAGTCCATATGGGTGGCCTGATATGTATTAACTCATTGATACCCAAGATCGATTTAACCCCGAAATGAAACATAAAAATAAATGTTATATACTGCCGATTTGCGGACTTGAGACTGTTGTGCAATTAATTCTAATGTCTATCATCGCTTTCCCCATTTGCTTTTACAGTGCTACGAATAGGTGTTTAACCCTCTTGTGGGTCCTCTCTAGCACTCGCAAATGGAGGAGAAAATCCTACCATTTACGGATGTGAAAACATTTGCGGGCTTGGGGAATTGGAGCGATTGAATAGCGATTTGCAATTTTAGCCATTGTAACTCTTGCGAAAGTGAAAGACTTTCGGGAGGCTGTAAGTTACGGGTTTAACCATAGCGATTTTTTCAAGGCTGTAACTCGTAACCCGTTTGGAGCCTGCAAAAAGACTCCAATTGAATAGCAAATTAACTTACAACCTCACTTACGTGCTACCGCACTTGAAAATAGGCTAATGAACTTTTTACGTACAATTATGGCGTCTTGTGTGTATTTTGTGTGTATGTTTTACCTAATATCAAGCTTACTTATTTAAAATACCATGTAGAAAAGATTGACTGTAGTGGTCCTTTAACATGGGCTGCTTCTCGTCCCTGCCCTTCTCTGACCTTTGCAGATGACTTTGTGTGCACCTCTGTGTATGCTTCGTCCTGTGCACTGTACATGTTCCAGGTGTGCACTGACCCCATTCACTTTATATTTTCCTGTACACTGTGTACTGCGTTGAGACCACTTTGTATGTAGAATGTGTTTGTGCCCTGGCCAGTCCGGGGGGTGTTTTGTATGCACTTAACACAATGGTGGGCTAGCTTGGGAGAATTTAAAAAAGTGTACCCTGATAATATTAAAGGATGTTTTCCGAATATAGTTTAATTTAATTAATGTAATTTTTAAAAGTATTTTCTATCAATAAACTTACATTTAATTTAACTATTTTACCTGTAAATCAACCATTTTTATCAACCCACTAACTATAGTCTGCTATATTTTTCTTATGAGTTATTATTGCCAAATAATTGCCAATTACAGCCTGAGATTAAGCTGTGATGTTTCATTCCTAAAGGCAAAATGTGTGGACCCCAGGGAGTGAACAGACTAAGGGCCTCATTCAAATGTGATTTGGCCAATTGAATAGGGCTCTATATAAGCACATAGCATATTTATTTTACAGAAGTTTTTAGTTAGTGAACTTCTATCCAAAAGCAAGGTCTTTACTAACTACATTTCTGTAAAAAAAAATATGCTCTGTGCTTATATAGAGCCCTATTCATTCGGGAAAATCGCATTTGAATAAGGCCCTAATTACGTATTCGGTTCTGCATGTATTCTGCAGTTGGACCATCAGGAGTTAAATAGCAGTTATTGTCAATAATGGGTGGGTCAGAAAAGCTTGTAAGTAAACAGGCTGATTACTTATTGGGTTCTGCATGTATTCATTCATATGGCTGAACATATTACAGTCAGACCATCAAGACGTAATTAGCAATTATTGGCAATAATCACCTATAAGAAAAAGATAACAGAATATTTTTAGAGGGTGGGTTAGAAAAGCTTGTAAGTAAACAGGCTGATTACTTATTGGGTTCGGCATGTATTCTTTCATATGGCTGAAAACATTACACTAAGACCATCAGGACATAATTAGCAATTATTGGCAACAATCACCTGTAAGAAAAAGCTAACAGAATATTTTAGAGGGTGGGTCAGAAAAGGCTAATTAATTACTGGGTTGTACATGTATTCTTTCATGTGGCTGAAAACATTACAGTCTGATTCAATAATCACCTATAAGAAAGTGATAACAGAGAATTCTTAGTGGGTGGGTCAGAAAAGCTTGTAAGTTCAATGTGTTTTTGAATAACATTCATTGTAAAGTTCTTGTTACTCTTTTTACATTATCTATATTTGGAATCTCTGTTTAGAACGTGTAACAATAACATTATCATTATAACGAGATGTTTTGCTATTTTTTCCTTCCACTTAGCTCAGGTAGGAACAGTTTCTTTCAGACGTAAATGTCTCCGGGCTTTAGTTGTGATGTTCATACCGGCACCGGTCCCTCTGGATCCATTGTTAGGAAGCTGTAATACAAGGCGTAATATGGTACTATAAATTAGGGATAGTTATGTACACACCTACACTAAACTCATTCACCTTTAAGAAGACAAAATAACAATCTGGTCAGGTTATTCTGCAGGGTTTGGAGAGGTACAGTCAAACCTTAGCGAATACAGTAAAGAGAACCCCACCTATTAGAATGTGACTGTGATTTATTATTATTAATAATATATAAATAAATAAATATAAAAATATATATATATATATATTATGATTCTGGATCACTACCTTATCGTGGGGAAGAGGCTTATGAACCTCAATAAAGCTGTGAGCTATACCATGTAGGGTCACCCACGATGGGTAGGTCATAACAAGGAGGTCAGACGAATTG
The DNA here is from genome assembly GCA_027410445.1 of Discoglossus pictus. Classification (NCBI taxonomy): domain Eukaryota; kingdom Metazoa; phylum Chordata; class Amphibia; order Anura; family Alytidae; genus Discoglossus; species Discoglossus pictus. The sequence goes on along the minus strand of CM050170.1, from coordinate 159,022,026 downwards.
TGGTCTAATGGAGAAGGAACTGGCAACCCACTCCAGTATCTTTGCCATGAAAATCTTATGGATGAGCACAACCAGACACACAATGTGCCTGGTGTGCTGTGGTCCATAGGGTCACAGAGAGTTGGACATGACTGAACAACTAAACAACAAAGAAAGGTATAACAATATGCATGCCTCCACAACAACACCTCCAAAATAAGGATTTCCACTGAAAAATAAAATACTCCATATGGTCATTGAGAGTCGGACACAACTGAAAGACTGAACACAAACATTGATAAGTTTATCTTGGCAGATACTGTAGTGGGTTGCCAGTTCCTTATCCAGTGGACCCTGATTTGTCTGACCTCTGTGCCCATGAGTTATTCAATGAGCCCCTTCACCAGGACAAGGCAATGATCCAGAAAGGGTCTGCGCCCCTAGTTCAAGCTAATTAGGGTTTTGATTTATTTATTTATTTCTGTTGAGCCAAGCACCCTGAGCTACAAATGAACATATGGAGCATAAGAAACCTCACAAACAATGCTGAACATCTCAGGATTCATTTACTGTTGTGAAATTACCAGTTAATACAAGGTATAGACAGTTGCAATCATTTTTAGATGAAAGCAAAATGTTTTATTTGTGATGACATTTCAATGAAATATGTTGAATACTAAAATTTGCCATTTAATGCACTGTACACTTTTATTTCTTAAAATGCATTTATTGTGTTCTGCATAAACATGTTAAAAAATGTAATAAAAGTATTTTTTTTTTTCAATTAATTATTGAAAGTGTGCAGAGGCTGTATAATAACTATAATATCTCAATGGTAAGAAGAGGAGTTTGTACCAATAAGGCACTTGGGAAAGCTGTCTGTTGCTCAAGCTCTGTAACAAGCAGTGTGATTAATACTTATAAGAAGCAGTCTCTGGGTTACAAGGAATTGCTCATGTATACAGATTAGCCTGTCACACACAAGCCCTCCCACCAGCCAGAGGAAGTTTGCTCTTTACTGACATCACTGAGGGCTGATAGAAAGCAGGCAATGCATGTACAAAGGAGGGAAGTGTGCTGATCTGTCCTTAGTAGAGAAGGAAGAGAAGTGCTGTACACACACCTCATGATGAAGGAACATTGCTCAGCTTATAGTACTGTTTGTCTCAGCTGTGGCACTGACTCTGCCATGGAGGGCTTGGGCCAACTAGAGCCTGATTATATGTCAATGTGCTTGTTTGCAGAGGATTCTTATCAAAAAATAGCAATGGAAACATTAGAAGAACTTGATTGGTGTCTGGACCAGTTAGAAACCATCCAGACCTACAGATCAGTCAGCGAGATGGCATCAAACAAGGTAAGACTGGCACAAAGATCTGATGGGCAACAGGCTGGGGATGGATCAACTGCTTGCAAAGTGTGTAAATGTATTGTAAGGAATGTGGCACTACCACTGGCATAGTCTTGTATTAAGTATTTATTGCAAGAGGGTTACGCTTCAAACAAATATGCATATGATATACACGTGGATGATACAGGGATGCCTAAAACTGTGCTTACTTATATATATATATATATATATATATATATATATATATATATATATATATATATATATATATATATATATATATATTTAAATGTATTTATTTATTTACAACTGTATATAATACGTTTTTTTAACTTATTCTTAAACATTCAAATGGGATTACAAATGTACTATTCATTTTCTGTGTATAAACATTACAACACATATATATATATATATATATATATATATATATATAGACATGAAAGTGTATAATAAATAATTAAAAAAAGATATAATAAATACAAGTTTCTGTATACTGTATATATATATATATATATATATATATATATAAACACACACATATATATATATATGTATATATATATATATATACATATATACATATATTTTTTTTCTTACATAGGAAGCTTTAATTAAAGTTAGTAGAAGTTTAACAAAGTGTTTTTTTGTTTTGTAATGTTGTCACAGATTTCCATTTAAGTTGCTTGGTTTTCCAAGTTAGCTATAAAGTAATAAAGCAATCATGTAAATGTGTTAAATGTACAATTATGGCAAGTTGGACATTACAGGAGGGCAATAAATATGGAAATATGTCATGACTTTATGACTGAGAATTAATGTCTTGTAATATGATTTTATTCTATACATTTAGTGGTATTTATATATACAAATTGATATATATATATATATATATATATATATATATAATATATATATATATATATATGTAATAAGTGTATGTGTATATATATATATATATATATCTACAGACCTTTCATTGGCCATGATACCTTTGTTGGTATAAGATCACAAATAGCAAAGACATATACAATGAATGCAACAAACACTAAAAGACAAATGGCGGGACTCCTTGACACATATTTCCTTGACACATATTTTCAGTTGTTTTTTGTGTTATTCGTGGTTTGCAGTGGGATCACTTTGGCAAATCATCCATTGCAGCCTCAGATAAGCTAATCTGCTCATATTGTGCAAATAATATATTTATTAGTTAAGTGTACTAATTATGGCTGTGTTAAAGGGACTCTGTCACTCCAAAATCACTTTTTAGATTCTTAATGTGCAAAAACTGGCTATACATTGCACTAGCCATTGTTTACTAAAGTAAATGATTGAGAAGAAGTTTTCTATTGTTTGTTCTACACTATTATGCAAATATGAAGCTTACAAATACTAAGTAGGTTATTTGATGTGGTAATTAGTGACATTGTTTTTGCAAACATAAAGAAACTACACCCAGTGCTATTATGCATCCCTAACTTACCCTTATCAAGCACAAGCACACAATTTAGCATATTGAGCAGCACTTTAGCATAATGCTGAGTTTCTCAGGAATTGGTCACTTTAGAGTAAAATGGCTAGTTTATTGGATATCCATTTTTTAAGTGATTTAAGAACAGATTAGGAGAATGCCTGGCCCTTTAGGCACAATGCAACATACTGCATGCTCTTTTAGCACTGAAGGTGTTTGTATGGTAGCAAAGGGTTAAAGTGAGCTCGTCCAGATGTGCAGGAATTATCATCCCCAAACAGGAGCTGTTTATTCCCACTTGTCCCCAGGCAGGGTCACATTAGAAAAGACTGAGACATCTGCTCTTACACAGGCCGAGCTAAGAAACCCTTGAAGTGCTGTGACCTGTAAAGGGACTATTTTAAGTGAAAGCAATGCTACTTTGTTTTGAAGCCAAACTCTTTGGGATCTCAGGCCCCATTTTTTAAGTTTAGGGCAAAAAAAAGCATGTTAAACAGGCAGCCTTAAGTAATCATTCCCTATTAGGGAGTTAATTTAGCCAAAACCACAGCCCCCCCAGGTAGAGACAGTTGCAGAAACAAGTGCCAAGTGAGGTCAGATTCATAAACTTCGAGTTAGATGTCTGTCTTTAAATAGTTAAATGGTCACTACAACAAAAAGTTGACTTAATTTGAAAGAGCATAAAAAATTGTCTATACATTGTACAAGCAATTTTGCTCTACATTAAATCATTTCTGAAATATTTAGAATTGATTTTGTGTCTCAGTATGCTAATGTGCGACTCAGTATGCTAATGTGTGGCTCAGTATGCTAATGTGTGGCTCAGTATGCTAATGTGCGCCTCAGTATGCTAATATGTGGCTCAGTGTGCTAACACACAGCTCAGAGTGCTTGATAAGGTTTGGAGATGGTTCTAACCACCAGATAACACTGGGGGGCCTTTATGTTGTCCACTACAGAGACAGACAAGCAGATTCTAATCCTAATTAGCTCATTAATAAAAACAGCTAATTAATATATGTGAGCCTCTCATTTCAGTATAAATGCAGCAACAGCAGCATGGGATTTGTTGAAAAAAATGGATAACACAACATATCCAGTTTTTCATGCTCCTTAATAATAACATTATATATACCACTTGATGTTGGCGGAAGGGTCCCTTTAATCTTTTTCTCACTTTTTACAATGTTTTTATTATTATGATGATGATTTTTTTTCATGTAAGAATATAAAACTCCACTCCCTTTATTATTGAAAAGCATATTGTATATTTTGCTGGTCAATTTTAGTCCGTAGTAAAAAATAAAAAAGTCTTATATACCAGAAAATGACATTATGGGAGAGTTATGGTCCCAAATGGGTTAATTAAACCAAAATCTAACATATTATGGTAGAAGAAAAAAAATGCAGTGGCTTCTACCATAAAGGTGATACATAATAAAATAACAAATACCTTACATTTCTGAGACACAATGGAAATTAATGTCTGAACCATTTTCACTAGTGTTAAAAACAGGATGTTTTGGAATAATAAGGGGAAGGGAAGGAGAAAGACTATAGAAAGGAAGGAGCAAGGAGGCTCAGCAGGACCCTTTGCAACAACACTGTAAAATATGACCTATCCTTTTGACCTTGCGATTCCTAAGTTCCTGGCCCCGCATTACCCCGGCCAAACTACGTCATGGCAGTAGGATAGTAGGCATGGCACAGCTGCTAGAAGTGTGACTCGAATATCCTGTCTCCTTCCTGACTTAGAAAAAAAGTCCAGAATTACAACAACAAAAGAGCCATTCTGAGGCAACTACCTATTAGTATTAGATTAATAAAATATTGTTCTATATTCTTTATTTTAGATTTATTTTGTTATGTAGTATACAGTACATAATTCTTCAGTTATTTTCTTCCTATTAAATTTGGGATTTTATAGACATATTGCCACGTCTAATGGTATTTATCCAAATATGTATGAATTCAACTTTTTTCTTCACATTAGTTTTTGTATGATCAGATAGCACTAATTTATTACAAAGCAAATCCGTGTCCAGGAAATGATAATGTTTAGCCAATTATTTAGAAGAAATGTGTTAGTGCAAGGTTTGGACAAAATGTGGTGTTCAGGCAGACAATCAGCGCAGTTGTTATCAGACAATGCCCTGAAAGTGCATAAGGCCTAAGATTTTTTAGGTAGATAAAATGGGCAGATTATATGGTCATATTGTTTCCATGTTTGGTTTGTCACATCAGTATTATGCCACTTGTTATGTACAGGGGTGCAGTTATTTGTCATAAACCGCAACATTTTATCTAAACTTTGTACTATTATTTCAAGATCATTCACACATTTTGTTGACACGTTGTTGTTGTTTAGTCGTTCAGTCGTATCTGACTCACTGTGACCCTATGGATCACAGCACGCCAGACACATCTTGTATCCAGTTGTGCCAATCCATAAGATTTTAAAGGTAAAAATACTAGAGTGGGTTGCCAGTTCCGTCTCCAGTGGATCATGATTTGTCTGACCTCTCTGCTATGCCCTGCCCATCTTGGGTGAACCTACAGGGTTTAGCCCTATTTTATTAATTTGGGGGGGGGGGGGGGGATCCTTTACTACAGATCTGCCCCCAACCCCCAAAACCTTTTCCTAATAAATAAATATTTACGGTACATTATAATAAAGCAGTTAATGGTCTGTAGTATATGCATAACCTCCACACAAAGACTTATATCTACGGTCTGTGGTTATTTGTTTCCTTGTTTGGCCACTAGCCCTGAACAGCACAATATGAGACCACATGTTTCATTACTTTGTCGTACCACATCTGAAAAGTCATTGTCTGGACAGGTAGCCAAAAGGGAAACTGCTCCGAAGCCAAGGAGACAATAGGTAATAGGAAGCTGTGGGACGGCTTCCTCTGAGAGACCTCAGACTGTGAACAAAGATGACCTCACTGGACCTTTGCCCCAGGTGGCAATATCTATTGACCATTTATCATATAAACAGCTAATAGTGCTCTTTACTAATTGTAAGGACCCTAAACAGATATAGTAGATCATATACTGGTAAAACAGGTTTGATCTATATGAAGTCCACAATAACCATCCTAAACTTTTAATTCCAAACATAAACCTAATATCCTGTTAGTATATGGAAAAAATTAAATCAAAACCTTAGACCAAGGGACCAAAAAGGGCCGACCCTTAGACTTACTGAATAATATAAAAACTGCACACTGACACATGGTCAGAAATGGAGGAAACATAACGATTTCACCTTTTATTAGTCAGTGAAGCAAACTAACACTTGTTTGAATTCACAGCTATAAACTACTTGAATGCATTCTGATGTATTTGTGTTTAACAGAACAGCCACGTGTTGATTTATACTGAGACACATATGGTTCTAGAGCCGTAGGTTGATAACAGCAGTAACATTTATTTTCATAGATACAGATAAGGTAGGTGACTTTGCAAATGTCAATAACAATTTTGTAGACATTTTTGGATAAACTTTTTGTATATAATGGGATAAACCCATTGATCATACAGTTTGTGCATCGCTTAGGGCTATACTCACTAAGGTGAGTGCTCTCTCTCTAGTGACATCTGTTCAGTTGTTATGTTATTAGCATTTTCCAGCTGGAGAGATCTCATTATTCTATAATGAATAGGCTCCATAGAATAATATAGGCATCATATCATTATTATTATATCACCTTAGTGAATATTCTGGAGCACCAAAACAAAAACTTACTGGGTGCATTTTTTACCTGCTTTTGAGCATGCCAGCAAAATATATGTCCAAAACAATATGGCCTCAATTTGAAACTGTATTTTCTATTTCCATTCATTATTTTCCGATAACTTGGATTTTTGTAAAATCTATATTACCCTGAAGAAGTATAAGTTTCAGTGTTGTGGTCTCATCATTGTTTGACGGTTTGCAAACCCTGTGGACTGGACATTAATCCATTAGACTGGACGTTTATGCCTTGGACTGGACGTTTATCCCTTGGACTGGGCATTTCTGTGATAATATTTTAAGAAAAACAGGAAATTGGCTCAGAGTTAAATGACGTAATCAGCCCTCCTCAACAAAGCTACATAAAATAAAAAATAACTTGCGTGATACCAAAAAAAACAATGAATTAATACCAAATTAATGCATTATAGATATTTTATTATATGGGTATTTAATTATTTCTAGTTTTACTGATATTTATATAACACATTGACAGTATAATGTATTATTATTAATAATACGTTTGTTATTAACTTTATTTCATGTCAATGTATATCTTTTTCAGTAAAATAGATACGGTATTTAATATCGTTAGTGTAGAAAGAATTAATAAAACAATTGCTTTTAAGGGACGCTGTTTTAATAATATTTATTTAATAATATAAAATTGATAATTTTAAAGAAATGTAAAGACTGACCATATGCACTTTTTGGCTCAGTATACAAATGTGTAGCACAGAACACAAATGTAGTGCATATATTAATAGAAGGGAGCGGCCTGCGTTTTTTCTAAAAACTTTTTATTTTCTTTTATCATATTGACCTATATAAATTGCTAGACGCCATACTGTTTTTTTTTTCTTATTGTAAATATAGGCGATGAGGGGCTTCCATTCCTGCCTACGTGTAGATCCACAGATGCACACATAATTACCAGAAAGAGGAAGTTTTTATGTAGACAATAGGAAAGGGCACTTCTGTCAACAAGATGGCAAGATGATCCTGTAAGAACGTCCAAAAGACACGTAAGGGTATTTAAGTAAACACACAATGGCTTCTGCCATTGGTTCTTAAGTTGTGTTGGGCGGCGGGCCAAGAGCCTATGTGCCTCCCTGCACATTTCCACCAGTATAATGTGTTTTGAAAGACTGCCAACTGAGATACCATGCCCACTTGTACGTGATGCTTCCCCCAAATGCTGCCAGGTTGTTTAGTCTTCCTTGTACCATACTGTGTCTTCCATTGTGCGATGGTCTATCAGATAGCAAAGCTACTCAGATTTATAGACTTGTCATAATATCTAGTACCAGCCAAAACATTTTTATTGAAATATTATTTTCTCTTTCAACTAATGATAAGAAGACATTTGAACAAAAAAGGAGTGTGAGTTTTAGTTTTCTGCTACAATTAAATTAAGAATGGGAAATTGTACAATTGTATATTTCAAAGGTTGCTTAATACATGGGTTGATTCATTTTTGCCAAAAGTAGCCAGGCTTCTGAGGAGCCAGATGACTTTTCTAAGGACCCAAGGAATGGTGTATTTATATATATATATATATATATATATATATATATATATATATATATATATATATATATAAATATATATATAAATATATATATATATATATATATATATATATATATATAGTACATTTGTGTTCACACTTGAATGTATAAAACAAGTTAAAAAAATATAGAATATCAAAAATCCATGGCTCCCTGGATTTATCCAGCCCTGCTTTAATAGTAGAATTTCTGTAAAAAAGAAATAAATTAAATAAAATTAAATAAAAAAAAAACATTATTTCAAATCTAATTCAGATAAAAGCAATGCTATGTATGAAAATAGTAAAAAATTAAATACAATAATTTCTGATTTTTTTTTTAGATTTTTCAAACAAATATAATTTAAAAACTAGGAAAACATTTTTTTAAAGATTTTTCAAACAAATATAATTAAAAAAAAAACTAGGAAAAAATATATGTCCATGAAATATTGACTTTTAATTTGATAACGCATAGCTCCTCCCTCTCCTAACTTGGGACAAATGGTTTACTGTTATCAGCCAATCAGGATCTGTTTAGTGATAGTCAATGTGTTTCTGATAGTTACTAAACAGATGCTTAAGACATGTCTTTGCTGAAGGATGAAAAGCCAGATTACTAGACTTTAATCACTTGGAATTCATGCAGAAATACTCTTTTTAGAAAAATAAAATATTTACTGTCCCTTTAAAGTTTGGTAAAGTTTGAGTAGTGGGAATTGTAGCATAATCATGGCGTGGGCTTGGATAATTTGTGCATCTTTGTCAGAGGTCACAGACTTCTGCATCACTTTTGCAAATGTATTAACGTCATTACCTACCCACAGAATTAATCGAAAAAACATGAGGCTCTGTGAACCACTTCCTATGAGAAATGCTTAGAGCTTGTGGTCCGATGGGTGGGTTTAAAGCCTCGCACTGCAGCTGTATAAGATTATACGGTTGGTTTTACGGATATAAGCTACTTGTAGTAGGTCATGTCTTTTTCACAAACTAAAAGTTCTCATAGTTGAGCAATGGATTTTTTGAACCCACATAGATTTCTCTTACAAGTGTTAAAATTGCAAGTTGTTAATAATTTGCAGTTAAAAAAGATGTACGAAAGAATAGTTAAAAGTAAAAAAATGATCAGTTCCACATTGTATGTTACACTAGTGCACACCTCTTGATACACTAATGAATACATACGCTCTATAGAATAACATAGGAAGAGAATTTATTATCACTACTATTGACCCTGTTTGATAAACCTTGAAACATATATTTGACAATTGAATCAATAGGCCCATCTAGTCTGCCCATTTAATCCACCTTACTAAAATTGATCCCTATCACCTCCTTGCACCTATCTACTATCCTTGTGTACTTATTCCTAAACCTGAACAACTAATCATCAACCATAATTCTTGTACTATATATTTTTTAGTATCAGTATCAGTAAGCAAGTCGTTTGCCAGATACTTTATCTCTCTCTTACAGTAATAGTATCAGACTCCCACACCCAGACACATATTTTGCATGTTCTCATAAAAATGAGCTTTAAGCAAAATCTTATGATGAAGAAACACAAAATAAATCATTATTTTTCATCAGTTAAGACAGACTGGTAGTTGAAAAACAGTGAAGGGGAAAATCCCTTATAAGTAGTATATGGTTACAAAATCATATACTTTAGAAAAATATGCAAATTTCTACTTAGACAAATAAAGATATATATATATATATATATAATTATAAAGGCATGTGCTGTAGTTTATAAATATATTGCATTACATGGTGTATTATAAATTTATTACAAATACATACAGTTCTGGGCTGTGCGTGAGCATCTTTCATATGAATGTGTCTCCGCGCAGTTTATTTATTTATCTTTTTCCTGTTACTGTCAGACTAAGTTAGACAATAATTCGTTAAACTGATATTCACACAAAATTGCTCATTGATCTGTGCAAACAGCACAACGTGCCTTTGCCCTGAAGGTTTTACTGGCAAATGGCAGCAATGCGCCGAGGAACAGCTACTGGAGACGGGAATCTTCATCATACTTTCTCTGTAGATGTAAACATGTATGTAAACATATGTATGTAAACAAAATAAATAATACAATATAGGGAAGACTTCAGGAAATTAAAACGTATAACTTAGCGGGAGAGAGAAGATATGATAGGAGCCTTTAAGTAGATCAAATGATTTAATAAAGTGCAGGAGAGGAGTATCTTTAAGAAAAAGAGGAATCCAAGAACAAGAGGTCATGATTTGCATATGGAAGGTTGAATATTGTGTACTGTGCAAAATAACTACTTCACAGCAAGTCTAATAGATAAGTGAAATTCCTTCCAGTGAAAGTGGAATAAGGATATAGTCATCTTGAGGCTTGATTAAGCCAACATTTTGGGTAGATATAAATGGCAGACTAGATGCGCCTGTTTGGTTAAAGTCAAATATCTGTTTATGTCCACTGCATACTAAAAGGACACAGAACAAGCTGTCAATCACATATAATGTGGAGGTATTGTTAAAATTGAATAAACTTTGTTGTAAACCTTAAATAAAATGAACGTGGCTTTGCTGATATGAATACAATAAATGCTACTGGTAAACTTTTAATAAAGCCAGACGAGTTATCATTAGGAATTATAATCTCTGATACTATTCCCCAGCCTGGATTTGTAAAAGAATAAAGACTTTGGTCCTGATCCGTATTTTATTTTTGACCTTGGAGAGTAATCCAACTAGGAGAAATTATGTAACCTGATTTGTAACTAATTAAGGGATTCAGGTAATTATCCAAAAGCCTGGATTTCCCACTACAGTCGAGAGACATGAGCTAGAAACGTAAATTAGCCTCCCAATGTTATAATCTCTTAATTTCTTAGTGGTATTTGGAATCGGTCATCCTGCCCAGCATCCAAAGATAGCAACACGTCAAAGATACTCTTCTGTGAATGAACAACTCAACAAATTAGAGCTCGTTGGGCATATGTACTTGGAGTACTCTTATTAAATTTGAAGCCCGTAGCAGCACCGGTACATCCGATACATTGCTGGAGTTAAAAAGCTATTACATTCAACCATGCCACAACCAACGGGCTGGAGACGCAAACCCGTAAACCATTCTTGCGCACGTTGCATGTGTGGCCGTGAACATGATCAATTAGTCAAACCCGCAGTTACGGCGTTAGACTGCACCAATGGCAGAAGAGATCGTTATCATTACGTCCCTGCAAAATGAAGGTTAGATTTCAAAGCCTTATGTGTTTCAATTACGAGTTTTGATCGGACCTTGATTCCAGAAATAATGCAATATTAATAAACACGTAAATATGATATTCAAGTCCATGCTTGTTCCATTATATGAATTAACACATTGATTGCCGGGATCGATATAACACGGAAATTAAACGAAAAAAAAAACGTTTTTTATATTGCAGATTTGCGAGCTTGAGAATGTTGTGCAATTAAGTGTAATAACTAACATCACTTTCTCTTTATTTTAACATACAGTAGTGTGTGTATATTTGCATTTACAGTGCTACAGATAGGACTTTAACCCCCTTGTGGGTCCTCTCTACTGCCCATAGGCTTTATGGCTCCATTTGCGGGTTACCGGTTGAACGCCAGTGGATTTGTAACAATTTAATAGCGATTTTCGAACGTAACAGTTACGGGCTTTACAGATCAAAAGATTTGCATCAACAGAGTTCTGATTTCGACAGCCCGTAGGGTTTTTCCGCATGTAACCCGCAGATCGGTAGCTTTAAGAGGCCAATTTAATAGCTGTACGTCTTGCAGGCTCCATTACAGCCTACAGGTTTACACAATGGGGGAATTTAATAGGGCTGTTGGAGTTGTAAAATAGTAGTATATATACATCAGAATAACAAAGGACCGGAGGGGATTTCCAAGAGCTCTTCAACATTTTACTCTCCAGATGCATTAAGAACTGAATATCTAGTAACCTCCAGTTGGGTTTTACCAAATGAACTCAATTTTATTGCGTTAGAGTAAATTACTTAATATTATAATGGCTGACGACGTCATTAGGTGTGTTTCCCACCAACCGGAGAAGCTTGGGCTTTCTTAGAAAAGATGGATTATTTTTGATTACTTGGGCTCAACATATGAACTCATCACTTGTGTGCTGATCTCATGCTTTAATCATAGGAAACTAAGCATTGATACATTAGTGACGTGGCAACATTTTCTGTAAAAAAACTGGAATACTGGAAATCTGGGTGTTGTGTTACTCATAGGGAAAAGGCCATATTTTATGTAATAATAATGTTTATATATATATATATATATATATATATATATATATATATATATATATATGTGTGTGTGTGCATATATATATATATATACACATATATATATATATATATATATATATATACACGCACACATATATACACATGCACACACACATATATATATATTTAAAACTGTTTGGCTGTATGGAGAGGGTTAATAAGGGGATGCCATGGAATTTCCAGTGTGAGAATTTTTGCAGGAACACCATTTTAATGAGCGGTTTTAATCTAAACGAGAGCCTTACTGTAGACTCAGGCTCACATGATGCAGTTTCCATGGTAACAGGATATTCTTTAAATTGGCTGCACTTGAACTCCCTCCTGTAGGTTCGCTGGGTTCCTACATTGCAGCTCTAGGTTTCCCACGAATTGAAGACCAGGCTGGGGAGGGGAGGTGATGTCATCTCAAGCAGCTGAGGGTGCATTATTTAACACAGCCCTCGCAGACAAAGGATCAGACCCATTCCAAAATCTGCATATCTTCAGTATTCAGATATCTCAGTGTCCAACAGATCCCAATGTATAGAATTATCCAAATGTACTATATATTACACAAATCTGATAGTTTTATACACATTTTTGCTTTCTCCATCCAAAAGTGTATTTTCTGCAAATATTTTAATTATATTAATTCAGACTTGTCTGTAATATATATTCATTTTGCAATAATTTGAATTTAGAGTCCCAAATCTTATTTGGCTTCATATATCATATATTATTTTGCTGCAGTATAATTAATGTCTTATCATAATATCTTAACTAGCAAACAAATTATCACTGGTGAGGGTTTATACTGTACGATCATCTAAAAAAAACACAGAAATTGTGAATTTTAGGCAATTTGGTAATGATGCATCAATATTTAAAGCATTTCTGAGAAAACGAGTAAGGTTTCTGATGATGGAGGGGCCCGCAATGCTTTGCTCTGCAGTGAGGTGCTGGCCTCTCTTGATGGTGTAAGAGTTAAATTAAGGAAGGATGTGGAGGGCCACCTACAGGGATGCTTTGCTATCCTCAATTATGAAGGGGTTCCACCATCTTAATCTCCCTGTTGAGAAAGAGCTGCACTGCAAGGAATGCCAGCCCCCTCAACACAGAATAATCATTACTTCATTGCATAGATCATCTAAGCACGACTAATTTGAACTAGGAACCCCCTCAAGCCAACCGAGAAACCAGGGCTGTTCTCAAGCAATAACTGCTTCCACTCGGATAGCTACATACACTTGACTTGGCACTGGATCCTTTGTGCCCTACTTGCGCCCATTTTCTCTTCGGATAGCAATAACTATGCATGTAGCCCCAGTGCTGGCATGGATTTAAGCTTTTGTTTTTGCCTTGGATTGGGATTTGTCATGATACATGGGATTTCTGGATGTCCTATCTGCTGATTGATGATCCATGGCTGCAGCATTGGGATTTCCTTTCTATTTTGGAATTCCACTGTATGGTCTGTGAATTATTTGCAAGGAATTTTTGATACATTTTTGGAGTATTCCAAAATGCCTGAAGCAAATTATTTGCTTTCTGTGTCCTGGGGCTACATCAAGGTGGGTTTCATAATTTAAATGGAAAAATACCTCATTGCATATATCTGTGTACGCACGTAAATATATATATATATATATATATATATATATATATATATATATATTCATATATATATGTATATATATATATATATATATATATATATATATATATATATGACTATCTATCTCTCTATGTATCTATCTATACGTCATGTGTGTATATATATTTATATATATTTATATTTATAAATACATTCATTTTTGCAAAGATAGGTAGATAGATAAATAGATTTATAATCTGTTTAAATTGTACGTGAATATATTTGTCCTCTGTATTTCAACTTATCAACGTATACAAATATGTGTGCGTGTGTATATATATATATATATATATATATATATAATTTGTTTTTGCAAAGATAGATAGGTAGATATTTGCTTTAATTATCAACATTATTGAACAATATGGTACATGTACTGTAACTATGTTTGAGTTTTTGATATTATATAAATTGCCATTATGCACAAAGTCTGTGCTATTCTGAAAATATGATTATCCAAGCATTACTAGGCTGTGGTTGTCAGTGCATTAAACAGCAGTTCCTTCATCCACGTGATACAAATCTCCTCCATTCATATGCCATTAGATAATTGCTATGGGAAGGAAGACTTTTTTTTTTTTTAAACAATATTAATATTTCATAATTTGGGATAATATTGTTGCAAGATGCAGACTTGATTTTGCACTTGGGACAGAAGATGTTTGCAACTTCAGGAAATTGAATATTTAACATTCTGGGTGCCGGGGTGTCCTTTGGGATGTGTCAGTCTATATACACTGAATATGTGTCACAGTTCTAAAGGAATAGCACCATGCAATGTAAAATGTATCACAAATTAATGAAGCGTAATTTATTAAATTACATTTTTAATTTTCTACAGTTCAAGAGGATGTTGAACCGGGAGCTGACCCATCTTTCAGAAATGAGTCGGTCAGGCAACCAAGTGTCTGAGTACATCTCCAACACATTCTTAGGTAAGATGAGAAAATTGCTTCTGGATGTGCCCTATCTTTATCCCTCAGTTCCTTACCCACAATCCTTTGCTGAGCTGACATAGCTCTTGTTAAATGACCCTTATTAAATCACTGCAGGCTGGAAAGATATTTGTTCCATCAGATTTCCTTGGGAGTTCCCTCGGAAAATGGATTGGCTAAAAAAAAATATGGAATTTCTCTGCTGATTCTTGAATCATTTTTAACCCCTCACATACCAGAGTGGCCAGCAAAGTAAAGGGTGTGAAAAATACAGAGTTGTAAGGTGTAAGAACAACAGAATGAATGTACTTGTCGTGACTATATAATATTAATGATTTTGTTCAGATAGGAATAATAATACGTGTCACATTCTCCCACATCCCGACTGATATTCATCTCACAGGCAGTGCCATGTCAGGAAAAAAGAAGAATGCCCAGTCACAAGCCTCCAATGGGAAATCTATCTATCTATCTATCTATCTATCTATCTATCTATCTATCTATCTATCTATCTATCTATCTATTTATCCTATCTTTCTATCTATCTATCTATCTATCTATCTATCTATCTATCTATCTATCTATCTATCTATCTATCTATCTATCTATATATCTATCTATCTATTTATTTATCCTATCTATCTATCTATCTATCTATCTATCTATCTATCTATCTATCTATCTATCTATCTATCTATCTATTTATCCTATCTTTCTATCTATCTTTCTATCTATCTATCTATCTATCTATCTATCTATCTATCTATCTATCTATCTATCTATCTATCTATCTATTTATCCTATCTTTCTATCTACATATCTATCTATCTACGTGTATATACTATATACTATATGCTAAGCTTTGACATCAACCATTCTTTGACACGTTACCCTTTACCCTTTGTCTCAGTAAGTGCATATTTCTCACATCTCACGTCATACCTTAGTGTTATTTTCTGTGGTTTTATACCACATCATGAATCATTTACCAAGAAACAGCTGTAAAGAGAAAATAATATTATTTAAAGTGCTCTGTCTCCAGGAGTTGTATTTAGATAAATAAGGAAGACAAAGTTAAAGTACAACTTATTGTGTTCACTAATATAAGATTTTGCTTACGCATTTCTTTAATATTGACGTCTATGGTTTATTGACAGTCCATTATTGGCTATTGCTTTCAGCAGATTACATAGTGTTGAATTGCCCTTTCTCCCATTATCAGGGAGCTTGTTAATGATAAAACTCTTTACTACTCACCAACACTCTTCTCTACTCTTTTAATAAGGGGAAAATATGCGTCAGAAACTGAAACAGATCGGCGAAAACGTAATTTGCCAGAAATAACAAAATATTAATCATTCACCAATTTAAAATACTACTTTACAGTTAAACCTTATTGGGTTGCAGCATTCAATTAACCATTATAATCATAAACAAAATGTCATGTGATAGAGTCCTGATAAAATACTCATTAGTATACAGAACTATAAATGAAAACGTTGTACAATTTGTCACTGATGTCTCATATGGACACTTTCAGAAATAAATATGGCACCACATGAATTCTGTCTGCCATTACCTACCATGAATGGCTCAACTTAACATATTATAGTATCCAGTTACAAAAAAGCATGCTGTGAAATGGAGAAAATGTTGTTTTTTTTGCTTCAAATCATGCAGTTTGAGTCTTTCTATGGTATTTCCCAGTAATTTCCATCACTTGGTATTCACACTCAGCTTGCCATTGCATCAGCCACTCCTTATCCAGTTACTCCTTATCCCGGGGGGCTAGGGATTCCTCTTTCACTGCTGGGTACCAAGTAAGAAAGAAATAACCTCCATTTGACATTAATAAACCATACAGCTAGAGACCAGGCTTCGAATGTGATCCTTTGGATTGCTAATATAATTGTGACTATATTATATCCTTACCCATAAAAATATGTATTTCAGAGTGATTTCATTTGGAGGACTTTTTACTATGTGGTGCTGTTATTTATGTACTAATTCAAAATTCTCCATAGGCTGAAATTAGTAACGATATATTTTAAAGCCTTACTAAATGTTTCAGAAACTACAAAATATTTAAATTGAGAAATAACATACTTTTGGTTACATGGTACAAAATATATTTTATTTATGTCAAATTCTCAGTAAGGTAAGAAACAATCTTCATACAGCCACACATGTCTAGTCATATTTTTCATATAAATAAAACCCACATATCTATGTCACTGCAGTCTTCATGGTGTCTGATGCCAATGAGCATATTTCTCTTGAAATCTCTTTGATGTCAATAACGAGATTCCGCATTGTGCTCGGGGAGTTGCCTCTTGGTGGGACTGCCGTCATGACTAGGAATCCCATACATCGTCAAGGAGTTTCCATTCAGGGATAGAGCATCAATTGTTTCTCTGATAGCTGCAACCCACAGGGAAACACCTATTAATGTCAAACTGATGGCGCTAGTGAATAATAGGTTTCTTTTTATACTGGACCACGCCAGACACAGCAGCAGTTCAGCTCAATTACTTGCTTTTGCGGATGGCTTTAATTAAGTAGAGAAAAGCACATATCAAAGGCACAAGGGGATGTTATAACCCATTTTGTCAAAGCTGGCCTTAAAATACAAGCATCCACATTCAATGATTGACTGTACATTCAATTTACATATAACTCATTTCTTTCCCATGACTATATCCCAACATCCCTTATTATTATTATTTTCAATAAAATATGCAATATTTATGTCTAGGACGCATCGTCCAGTTATTGAATTATAGACAATTTGGGAACTGTCATAAATAGTATATATTTATCTACAAAACATGAAAACCTGCCCAGTTTGATATTATTCTTTAGGGTAGATTTATTGAGCTATGACATCTCAAGGGCTTGCCAGGATCTCACACCTTACGTCTTGCCCATAATGATTGCATATATGTATATATTGGATTTATGGGTCCATTATTATATTGTTTGTGATATATAAACATATTTTAACAATATCTGGTATAACTGTTTAAATCACTGCAACATTGATTTAATAATAATCAATATTTTAATGAAATTCTTTATTTTTATTTTTGCAGACAAGCAAAATGATGTGGAAATCCCATCCCCTACACAGAAAGACAGAGAAAAGAAGAAAAAACAGCAGCTGATGACACAGATTAGTGGAGTGAAAAAATTAATGCACAGTTCCAGCCTGAACAACACTAGTATGTCAAGATTTGGAGTAAAGTCAGAGAGTGAAGATCTTTTATCCAAGGTATGAAAAGTTTGTATTTCATCGTGGGACACATAATTAATAGATATTATACACGCTAAAACAAAATATTGTAAAATGTTTTAGCAGAAGCTGATTTATATGTCTAAATATTCTTAAATGTAAGCCTCTAATTCATTTTTAAGAAGTTTACTCTGTTCCTGCTCAGCTTCACTTTTGCAACACTGCATATATGCTGAAACTACAAAGATACCCTTCTATAAAACTTATATTACAAAATCTATTTAATTTAAGGGCAGTAAAGCACCATATTTATTTGTGAAGATGAGCCCTCACTAGATCAGAATTTCAGTAATTAAGTCTTGAAATTGTTGCATTATATCCTCTAATCAGTTCTTAATGTTCTTTTTCAGGAATTGGAAGACCTTAATAAATGGGGATTAAACATCTTCAAGGTTGCCGCTTTCTCATGCAATAGGCCTCTTACTTGCATTATGTACGCCATATTTCAGGTGAGTTTTCTTTTTTTGTTTTTTTACAGATATTTCAGCATCCTTTTTCTACATGTACCCCAAATGTCATTTATTTCCGAATTAATAGCAATATAATTATCATGTATAAAATCACATAAAAACTCAGAGTTATGAATCTGTCATGCTGATCCTAAACATACCTTTTTTTTTTTTTCCAATACAGGAAAGAGATTTATTAAAGACATTTAAAATCCCAGCTGATACTCTGGTGACCTACACGATGACTTTGGAAGACCACTACCATTCGGACGTTGCATATCACAATAGTCTACATGCTGCTGATGTCACCCAATCCACTCATGTCTTGCTCTCCACCCCTGCTCTAGATGTAAGTATAGGTTGATCTTTCAATATTTTCAAATAAATATTTTTGGTGTTTATGATATTAGTTTTGACTACGAAATAACTAATATTCAGGAAATACACATGGAAATAGAGACAAAGCAAATAGTTTTCTGAAATACTTTGTGCACATTTTTCTTTGCTTTATTATTTATTGTATATACATCACACACATTTAATAATAATACACAAATACATACATATATATATATATATATATATATATATATATATATATATATATATATATGGGATATTCAAAATATTGCTACAACTACAAGAGCATACATGTGTTTATTTTCATATAGTGATTGAGTTTTGCGATAATATTGTCCCTATAATTAACCCCCAGAGGGACTTTGATAGAGCTCCATGTTTTCACATTAAATCTGCCTTGGGCTTAAAAAAATAGGTTGAACATGTGCAGTGAAATGAATAAACTGGATTATGTGTTGCTAGGCAGGTGATTTGATTTCTCGCCATTAATCATATTTGGTTCTCTCGTAGGCTGTCTTTACTGACCTGGAAATCCTTGCCGCAATATTCGCTGCTGCCATTCATGACGTAGACCATCCCGGGGTATCCAACCAGTTCCTCATAAATACAAGTAGGTTTCCTTCTGAAATAACAGGGTCACCATCCCAAACCATGCTCACTCTGTGCAGTAGATGTAATTTAGATTAATGACGTGTCTGTTATGACACTAAGTAGCTGGGATTTTTATTTAATGCAGAGCAAAGCATTACATACAGTACTACGATAAGGTGCTACGGTGCTATTTCAATCTCTACTTAAGAAATATATAATTTGTTAATGCTAAATATGAGTATTATTATTATTATAGTTTTATTTATAAAGCTCTAACATTGTCTGCAGTGCTATATACAAGACATGGGGCTAATTAAATTAACATAATTGAACATGTTGATACATAAGGAGCTGAGATTATAGATCTAAGAACTCACACCTAAAAAACGTATGGGTTAAAGAGGTTATTCCAAAGCACATAACTACACCATTGGTGGTATTTGGTACTTAAAGAGATATTAAAAATGTACAAATAAAGGGTAATAATAATATAACATGTTTGTCTTGTCTGAACCATTACTTTTTAGATTAAAATATGTATCACAATGCCATTTTACATAAGACTTATCGTCACTTGCCTTTTATTTTGTAGATTCTGAGCTTGCGTTGATGTACAATGATGAATCTGTACTAGAAAATCACCATCTCGCTGTCGGTTTTAAGTTGTTACAAGAGGAACATTGTGATATATTTCAGAATCTTACCAAGAAGCAAAGGCAGTCTCTCAGGAAAATGGTGATAGACATGGTATGTATAATTTATATACATACTTTGGCATTAAACTGACTGCTGATTCTGTTGGATATATACTTAATTGTTCTCTTCTTCATCTACAGGTACTGGCAACAGATATGTCTAAGCACATGAGTCTGTTGGCCGATCTGAAGACGATGGTCGAAACTAAGAAAGTGACCAGTTCTGGAGTACTCCTTCTAGACAACTACACAGACCGTATACAGGTAATTAATCATTTTATTGTGAAACCCACTACTGTACAATGCTGGCATTCAGTCTTTCCAACACCAGCAATTAAAAGTCACCCCATAGTGTCTTGGCTACTGTAGGGCCACATACATAACGTTGTACCACATCATGCCCAATTACTTTTTGGGATTGTAATACAGTGGTGCAAACAGCATTCAGGTTGCCTGCTGCCATAAGCCTACTCAGATATGCAGCCAATAAACAATGGTAACCCATAGCTTCCTATATTGTTCAGGTTCCCCAAAGTAAGGTAGTTGTTAAATATTTTATTCTGAATAAAAATCATTATAGTTAACACATAATCTACATTTAGGAAGAACATTAATGATATTTAACTTGGTCAATTAAATAATTTAGATTGTTTTGTAACACAAAGTAGATTTAATAAAATAATAACCATGGAAGCATTTCATTATTTGGTCCAGACTGACCCATATTCATTGTATGGTTTCTATTTTAAAAATGCTTTACAGATTTCAAGATACTTTCTCAAGCAGAAAGTAGGTCACCCTTAAATGATTTATGTCATGGTTCTTGAGCAAGTCTCCACAATCCTGTGAATTAGAGGGAGCTTGCTGAACTCAGCTATGATAACATGCTTGCTACATTAAAAATAAAACTGATCATTTCACCAATATTTCTTTTCCAATTCCAGGTTCTCAGGAATATGGTGCACTGCGCCGACCTAAGCAATCCTACAAAATCATTGGAACTGTACAGGCAATGGACAGACAGGATCATGGAGGAATTCTTTCAACAAGGAGACAAAGAACGAGAACGAGGGATGGAAATCAGTCCTATGTGTGACAAACATACAGCCTCAGTGGAAAAATCACAGGTATGATATAGCTCAGCCATTAACTTTATATGGAGATTTAAAAGCCCCAAATCCTTGATTACAAGAGAGAAAGAAAAACACTTTTAACTACTGTATATTTTCCCAATATCTACATTTCTAAATACTGAAAGTGTGCACAATGACTGAGCAAATATTCAAACAATTATATTTCAATCTTCAATGTCCACTTTAAGAAGATATTTGTAGAAAGTTGAAACATGTTAATTTAACTAAATATAGTAAACTAAAATGTAGTATACTCTATAACCATTAGATTCATGGAGAAAACCAACTAATTTTGTTTGTTCTGTTCAACAGGTTGGATTCATTGACTACATTGTCCATCCTCTATGGGAAACATGGGCTGATTTGGTTCAGCCTGATGCTCAAGATATTCTGGACACATTGGAGGACAATAGGAACTGGTACCAAAGCATGATACCTCAAAGTCCTTCTCCTCTTTTGGATGAGCAGGACAAAGACTGTCAGGGTCTCTCAGAAAAGTTTCATTTTGAGCTTACTCTTGAAGAAGAAGATTCTGATGGACCGGACAAAGAAGGGAACAGCCTCCGTTATTATAGCAGTACAAAAACACTCCATGTGGTTGATCATGGATGTGGAGACTCACCAGAGGCTGATTCAGAAATGCTAACAGATGATATGTCACCTTTGGATACATAAAGTATGTCTACAACAGAACTGAAACAATAAGTTACCATGCAAGCTGTCTGTTTTGACAAGCCTGTATTCTTGATCTTGGGCCTCAGAGAGGGCACTGGCTAACAGATCTTTCCTGTTACTTGACAT
Organism: Discoglossus pictus; assembly: GCA_027410445.1. Lineage (NCBI taxonomy): Eukaryota > Metazoa > Chordata > Amphibia > Anura > Alytidae > Discoglossus > Discoglossus pictus. The sequence goes on along the minus strand of CM050170.1, from coordinate 158,999,732 downwards.
TGAAGTCGTGGCTAGAGATTGAGAAGTGAATGATTGCTCAGGAAACCAGCAGATGATGTACGTTATTGTTCAACTTAGTTTTCGGGGGAAAATAACAAACAGGACACATAATACATATTGTTGTGTACTGGGAACAGCTCGAAATGTCAGCGAACAGTTTGTACAAAAACAATGACACAAAACTGAGAGAATTTATATGGCAAAGATTTTGAAACTTTAAACCAGATAGATGCTAGAATTTATTAATTGGTAGGTATATGTTGAATTCCTGTCCATCTGTTTGAGGACGTGTGTGCCTTTTTTGTAACACTTCCATGTCTTTTAAATGCCTATTACACAATATTAGTGTAAACTGAACAAAGAACAATTAATGTGTATATTTTGATTAATTCTGAAATGAAACAGTCTTCCTTTTTCATGGGCAATATAACTCACTTTATTGCAATTATTCAGAAACAGCAAATCAAAAAGGAGAACGCGCGTTTCGCCTCTCCTTCCAGCATTTGTTATTTTTTTTCGTGGTAAAACCCATTTCACGTCATTTCACACCTGCTTCATACAAAGATACGTGTTGATATTTTTGTTTTCCTGATTCTGCACAATAATTAAGAGGTAGCTGCTTTTGTGTGTATATCCACTACATTTGAAACTAAATGTACAAAAGGCAGTGTGTGATGTGATGTGTGTTTGAAATGAAAACTGCATGTTCAGATTTTTTCTGTTTTTTGTTTCCATTCATTTTATCGTTTTGCTACACCATCGTCTTCTTGCACTGCCTTGAGCCCTAACACGTACCTTTTACTGTTTATAACAGTGTATTTATTATCTAATGTAAATAATGTAATGTTTTTTGTAAGTTATTAATTTATATAAATTAACATTGCCTGTCTTTGGTGGTGTTGATTGTGTAGAAAACTCTAGGTCAGAGTTGCATTTTCTTGTAGCCTTTTTTATTGGATATACAAAAAAAAACTGAACAACAGCTCACAAAGACATACTGAACCCATGTAAAAAAAGGATTGATTCATTCAAAGGGGTGCTATTTTCAGGGTTGTCTGCCTAATTACTTGAAAGTTTTGAATGTGAAAAGACCCCTTTGGATGTCATCCAAGCCTCAAACTTCCAGCTAGTTGGAAATCTGATTTTTAAAAAATAAAAAATAAAATAAAAATATGCTGTTATATTGTTTCCATGTGCAACCTTTTCTGATATAACTTGTTCGTACCCTAAAATATATCAGTCTCAGCTTGTAAAATGTTCAAAGCTTTTTGGTCCAATTTGTGACTAAATCATTTATGGAGATAGCACTTTTATGTGCATGAACTATGGGTTTCTATGTCTCTTGTACATGGCGTTGTTACAGGTGTAGATTTTATTTTGAGAAGTTTCACACAAGGTATGTTCTTGTATTGTATATCGTGCTAAAATGCATTCTTAAAAGATTTTTATATTAATAAATGAGACAAGCATGAATATTCATTGTCTGGACTGGTTTTGTATTTCTTTACATGACGTGAGAAAACCATATTGATAAGCACAAACAGAATTATGAGCCTGGTGTGCTATTGTCCATAGGGTCACTGAAAGACGGACACAACTGAATGAGTGAACAACAACAACATGACATGAACAGAGTAATGGTTTCATATATTGTAATGGCAACTGCAAGTGAAAAATATATATCTGATATCTAATATGCATTAAATACAATAATACACTTGATTATCCAAGCAGCTGGAGATATATGTAAGAAGTTACATCATACTCGTAAACATTTCTCCTTAATAGCTCAAGTGGCCAAAGAAAGAAACAGGAAAAAGGCTTAAAAAGTGAAAGAGACATAGAAAAAAAACAACAACATGCAACTGACAACTTACTAAAGTTCGTTGTAAGTTTCAACTGAGATGTATGATACATTTATTGATGCATTAGAGGTCCAGAAGAAGGGGTCTGAGATCCAGTTTTGGATCCAGGTTAGGTCCACATAATGACTACTCTTGCATATACTAAAGGTTCAGTCACATTACTACCATTAAATTACTACCAATAAATACAAATTATTGAATCCGCAGTAAAAAAAATCAGACCTATTAGCATGTTTTTTAATGTACATCTAAATTAAATTTGCATCTAAAGATAACCATAAGCTTAATACATTTCACAAGTAAGGAGCAGGCTGTCTGGGCAAGCTCAAGAGGTCACCAAGGTTCGTGGAGATCAATAATTTATCCAGTAAGGAATAGCTCATGATATGTTTCATTGACATGATTAAAGAATCTGTCTCTTGTCATATTTATGCGTATTCATCCCAATAATCGGTCTTCCTCATTCCATCCCTGATTTCCCTTTGTCTCTGAGGACCAAAAGATAAGGTCTCCAGGACAGGTGCTTGTTCTCAGCTGTTGACAAACCCATGTTACTGTATTTATCTGGAGGGGTTGTCCCAATATTCCAAATCCAACAAGCCAGTGATAATCTCTCAAAATAATGTCAGCAAACAGTTTACAAAATATTCATTTCCATTGGCGCCTCTCTCTATATGCCATTGAGATCGACCGCACATCTACCAAAGGCCTATGTGTTTTTCTACCAGTACCACTTAAGACTTTGAACTGTATACACATGCAGCTCTGCATCCACCATTTCTTCTAAGAAATTCTACCTAACGCCCAGCAATGACTTCACCTCCCACACTGTTTTGTATTTCTTCTGTTTCAAATCTAATTATGGACTTGATTTAATTAGGCCCATTAAAGTCCTAGTTAATACTAGAAAATGAATGTGCTTTTTTTCACCTCAGCTTTACATTCAAAAGACAAATTAACAAACAAATGTACTGGCCTGGCTAAATGCAACTACTTAGAGTATTATATTTAGCAAGTGACCCCATGATACAGACTGGTTGTCTAATTTCCACATCAATACCAGGCAGGTAACTAAATTGGTCACGCACTCCACACCTAGGGGGATAAGAAAAAAAAAGAAACAGGTTATGACCAGCTTGGAAAATGGAGCACTTTAGTATAATTATCCAGTGCAGTTTAATAAATGACCAAATATGTTGTTTTACAAGCCCTGAAAACAGCTGAAAACAACGGATGTGACAGAAGGTTACACATTTTGAAAGTAAATATTTAATAAATCTATTTTTTTTCTGCAGCTGATCTTTTGTTTACTTGGATACTGTAATCCTTGGGGACTGATACGATTTCAGTTAGGCCTGCTGAGGACACTGTGGTTATACACAGAGAACAAAATACATATATGGTGAAGTACATTAATTACCACTAATGGTTGCACTTACAGGACTGTTTGAATTTGATCTGTATCAATATTGATGTCTGCAGATATATCCAAAAAACAGGAAAAAGTATCATAAAAATATAAATGTTATACCATAAGGGAAATATTACTTATATAAATAGAAGGATATTATAAAAAATAATAATAGAGTAATAAAATAGTGCCCTTAGAAGGGCATAATTACGTATTAAGGACATATGTATTATTATGGGCATATATATACACATAAATATATATATATATATATATATATATATATATATATATATATATTATTCCTTCTCTGGAGTCAACATTAAACAAAAGCAACAAGTTTCAAAACCAACGCGTTTCGTAAAAAACAACTTTCTCATGGTACTGTACTATTATCTTGACATTTCAGTAGACGTAGTTACATCCTGCAGTCAAGGCCCCCTCTTAATTGTAAAGGCAGATAAACAGAACCAAAATATAGAGGACTCCATTACTACGAAAATTAAATGTTCTACTTTTTATGTTTATTAACACATTATCAAGTTCTTCAAAACAAAATATTATAAACATAAGAAGTATATGTATTATTCTTTCTCTGGTGATAACAATACAATTTTACATAAATAAAAAGTGTTGCTATGTATAGCTAAATTATGTTAGCCATCTTCTCACCAACGCGTTTCGTAAAAATACAACTTCCTCAGGGAAGGTGGAAAATCTCAATTTCTGGAGACTATATTTATATATATTTCATATATATGATATATATATATATATATATATATATATACTAGCGAATTGCCCGTCAAAAAATGAGGGGCATGAAATTGTAAGCCAGGGAATGCTGTTTGAGACATCATGTAAACTGTTTTTCACTGTGAGGACCTTCAGCGCTCATTGCAAGGCTTGTGCTGAGTGCCTTCGGTGCTCATCGCATGCCTCGCAATGAGAGCCTTCGCGGCTATGAGCAGCGTTGGCATTGGTTGTGAGGCGCGCAGTGAATGTCTTTTGTGTTTATTGCTATAGGTTTTTTTTTGTGTATATGTATTTTTGTATGCCAATGAAATAATGAATAAATTAATAAATGAATATACTTTACCTATTTTGAAGTAATATATGCAGGAAGCATTGTGCTGAAGAGCTGACAATCTGTTTTGATGTTCCTGCAGCATACAATGTAGATTTGCAGTGTTTCGGAGCTGAGGTGTAAGTGTCAGCAATGTGTGCAGTGTGTAGTGTAAATAGGCTGCTTGCGCGAGGGAAAGCCGTTAGTGTAGCTGTGTACTTCCGCATTGTGTAACTTAGTGTTCTGAAATGGCGTCCTTGCTAAAAGTGTATCTTTACCTTGTAGGGCTTTTTTGAAAATCCTTATGTATCTGGTGGTGTTTTGCAACTTTAGGGTCGTGTAGTCTCGTTTTCGTTTTTTTCGGTGGCCATTTTTTTTCTCACTTAGGGGATTTTCGTGTGTCTAAACTCGAATTTGGACTTAAATTGAGTTGTAACTTCACTTGCAGAGGTCAAGGGTGCCCCCCCACCTTCGCTGTGGGTAAGCTTTTTATATCTTTTTTGTGTGTATTTAATGTTTTCAGGTGCGCGCGATTCGGCCGTTAAGGTCGTAATTTTGCGAGTTTGTGTTTTTTTCCAATTTTGCGTTGTAAGACCCTTGGTTTGTATTTTGGCGCTTGTGTGTGTGTTTGTAACAGCTTGTGAGGCGACATAGAGCCTCCACCTTCCGCAAATGCGGCCCTTCGGTTCGTGAGGGTTCGCATTTGCCGACAAAACTGTCCCTCGCTTCGCGTTATGACGATTCGTAGTTTGACAACTATTATATGTGATATATATATATATATATATATATATATACAGGGAGTGCAGAATTATTAGGCAAGTTGTATTTTTGAGGATTAATTTTATTATTGAACAACAACCATGTTCTCAATGAACCCAAAAAACTCATTAATATCAAAGCTGAATATTTTTGGAAGTAGTTTTTAGTTTGTTTTTAGTTTTAGCTATTTTAAGGGGATATCTGTGTGTGCAGGTGACTATTACTGTGCATAATTATTAGGCAACTTAACAAAAAACAAATATATACCCATTTCAATTATTTATTTTTACCAGTGAAACCAATATAACATCTCAACATTCACAAATATACATTTCTGACATTCAAAAACAAAACAAAAACAAATCAGTGACCAATATAGCCACCTTTCTTTGCAAGGACACTCAAAAGCCTGCCATCCATGGATTCTGTCAGTGTTTTGATCTGTTCACCATCAACATTGCGTGCAGCAGCAACCACAGCCTCCCAGACACTGTTCAGAGAGGTGTACTGTTTTCCCTCCTTGTAAATCTCACATTTGATGATGGACCACAGGTTCTCAATGGGGTTCAGATCAGGTGAACAAGGAGGCCATGTCATTAGATTTTCTTCTTTTATACCCTTTCTTGCCAGCCACGCTGTGGAGTACTTGGACGCGTGTGATGGAGCATTGTCCTGCATGAAAATCATGTTTTTCTTGAAGGATGCAGACTTCTTCCTGTACCACTGCTTGAAGAAGGTGTCTTCCAGGAACTGGCAGTAGGACTGGGAGTTGAGCTTGACTCCATCCTCAACCCGAAAAGGCCCCACAAGCTAATCTTTGATGATACCAGCCCAAACCAGTACTCCACCTCCACCTTGCTGGCGTCTGAGTCGGACTGGAGCTCTCTGCCCTTTACCAATCCAGCCACGGGCCCATCCATCTGGCCCATCAAGACTCACTCTCATTTCATCAGTCCATAAAACCTTAGAAAAATCAGTCTTGAGATATTTCTTGGCCCAGTCTTGACGTTTCAGCTTCGTGTGTCTTGTTCAGTGGTGGTCGTCTTTCAGCCTTTCTTACCTTGGCCATGTCTCTGAGTATTGCACACCTTGTGCTTTTGGGCACTCCAGTGATGTTACAGCTCTGAAATATGGCCAAACTGTTGGCAAGTGGCATCGTGGCAGCTGCACGCTTGACTTTTCTCCGTTCATGGGCAGTTATTTTGCGCCTTGGTTTTTCCACACGCTTCTTGCGACCCTGTTGACTATTTTGAATGAAACGCTTGATTGTTCGATGATCACGCTTCAGAAGCTTTGCAATTTTAAGAGTGCTGCATCCCTCTGCAAGATATCTCACTATTTTTGACTTTTCTGAGCCTGTCAAGTCCTTCTTTTGACCCATTTTGCCAAAGGAAAGGAAGTTGCCTAATAATTATGCACACCTGATATAAGGTGTTGATGTCATTAGACCACACCCCTTCTCATTACAGAGATGCACATCACCTAATATGCTTAATTGGTAGTAGGCTTTCGAGCCTATACAGCTTGGAGTAAGACAACATGCATAAAGAAGATGATGTGGTCAAAATACTCATTTGCCTAATAATTCTGCACTCCCTGTATATATGAGTATAGCAATCCATTATGTGTTTGTTACATAATCTCCTGAAAGCTGGGGGAATGGTGTGTGTTTGTAGTTATCAGTGGAGGGAGGAGGAAACATAAGATAAGAGCCTTTGTCTGATATCTGGATAACACTGAAGTTCACACCACACCCCTTCCCCTGCACTGGTCCAGAAGCAGACCTGTTGCATTATTCAATGCAACAGCGCTCCAGAAATGTAAACGCCCCTCTCACATACACAGCTTCCACCAACGTATCATGGATCCCTCCACGGTCCTGCAGAGGCATCAAAATGAGAGGCATCCTGCTCGCAAGCTTCCTCTTTATTGTAAAAGCAGATAAATGGAAACAAAATCGGTGGACTCCACTACCGAAAGAATGAAATGTTTTACTTATTTATTCACACATAATCAAGTTCTTGAAAATAAAATATCATAAATACGAGACTGCTGTGGTAGTTTGAGATGAAGACAATTCGTTTCAATGGCCATTGAATGAGAAACATATTTCAGTTCTCTCCTGCCCCCTCTAACAGTGAATGGTTTAATTATCTCGTCTGCACCATAACATCAAGCACTGCGCCCAATAACGAAAAAAAGAAACGTGCACAAAAACAATGAATGCGTGTTTCTGAGCATATAAAACTGATTGTACTTGGTAAGATCTCTGAATATTTACCATGAGCTCCGATCTCCCTCTGAGAGCTGCAGAACAGAGCGTCCTGCAGAGCTGCTGATGTCATTAATGGATGTCACAGACATATAGCACCTACAGTAAAGAGAAATATTATTGTCTGCTCTCGTTAGCTCTGTAATGATTGACGTGGTGGGAACACTTCTTTCTTGATTACTGTATTCATAAAAACCAACTGTCCTATTATCAGAGGGAAGGATTGTCCCTTTAAAAAAGGGCAGTTTGGGATTTAACAGCTACTGAAATATGATTTTATTACAAATTTGACTTGGTAATGGGTGAAATATTATTAGATTATTTAAACAGGATAAATACAGTCTGTAATTTGTATTGTATTGTATTTTCCTTTAATTGCAGCAGACATTTGCTTTTGTTCCTAACAGGATAAGACACATGAGACTAATAGGAGGAATGTTGTTTTCAGAAAACAGCTCTATTCAATTTGATTGAAAGACATCCAATATGTGGCCAATGTAACTTAATAGAAAAGCAAGTTTTAGAGAGATAACCTTCCCCTCAGGCTTCAGGCTGACTAGTAGGCAAGATGGAAGTGACCATGACACAAGCAGAATCTATTGAAATGTAAGACTTTCTCTAAAATGTATTTATGTTCAATATTTACGCTGCTGCTAATGTTGTTAGTTTGTTACATGCTTCACAAGTGAAGTTTTTCCTAAACTACAACACTTTTTTAAGGGCAGATTCCTCTACCCCTGCCCCACCAGGTTTCTTTTCTATTCCTCCAACTGTTTACTTCAAGACGGCAAAAGAAAGAGTGTTTTGTGGTATATATATATATATATACTAGCGACCTGCCCGGCAAAAATGACGGCAAAAGAATGTGATGCCTGGAAATGCTGTTTGCCACACAATGCAAGGCTCTCCCCGTCTACTATACGGGCCTCGCAATGAGCGCCTTTGGCGCAAGCCCATAACTTTGCGAGCCCTGTGTCTCCTTCACTCCTCTCCCTGCCCTTGTTCCCCCCCCCCACTCCCTCCCCTGTGTCTTTTTCCACCCGCTCCCCCCTCTCCCTCCACTGTGCTCCTTTTTCCATTTACAGGTTCAAAACCATATCCCGGCTTGGGAAATTGATACATTTTCCAGAGGCCAAAACGGTATTGTGATTTACTGGCTTGGAAAAAAAGTATGGCTTTACAGCCGCCATTTTTTTTACTCGCCTAGCCATTCTAAGACCGCCAAAAAACACAAATTAGCTTTTAACCTCACTTACAGGCTGCCTCTCCCCCTGTGCTGTGTGTGAGGTTGTAAGCTAATTTTGTAATCAACTGGCGTCTTTTGGTGGTCCCAAACGGCTTCCAGTTATGGGCTTGAAAAAAGTGGCGGCCGTTAAACCCGTAATTTTGTTGAAGCCGTAACTCGGAAGCCGTTCATAGCCTCTCCCCTCCTCTACATTGCTGGTCTCCAAAGGCGCTCATCTTTGATTAAGAATAGAAGGATCCATCTTGTCTTTGTTGTATCACGTCTTAACAATTGGGTCATGAGAGTGTCTTTCTATTTGCCAGTTGAAAGAGGAAGGAGTCTGAAGACTTTGTTAGATAATTAGATCTGACTAAACGTGACACCAAACCCCTTCCCCATCACAAGCCCAGATGCATGCAGCTTGGATCAATAGCAAGCTTGGCTTTCCAGAAATGTAAATGTCCCCCTCACAAACACAATTTCCACCAACATATAATAGATGTCACACAGTGGCGTAGCTAGAGCTTTTGCTGCCCAGGGATTTCTTTGAGTTTGTTCCCCCCATGCTACTATTTAATATATATATATACTAGCGACTTGCCCGTCAAAAAATGACGGCAATGAGATGTGTATGTTTGGAAAGTTGTTTAATTATTAATATACGGATTTGACATTTCAGGAACCGTTTCTAAATCCTTTGTTTGCTTATTTTTTTTTTTGGTGTATCTTTAATTTTTGCAGCTGATAGTCTTTTGCTTGCAATTCTTTTGCGTTCTTTTTCTCGTTGAATTTCTTTCTCCTCTGGTGTCTGCTGGTTGGCCCATCTCTGTTGTCGTTCTCTAGCTTGACGTCTTATCTTTTCTTGTTTGCTCTCGTTAGTAGCCATGTTAATCTGTAACAGAAAATAATGTATAATTAGTTTAGTTTGAGATGTTAAGTTTGTTTTTTACATTTTTTATTATCAACAGTTTGTTTATATGTGCTTGTAGTTCATTGTAGCAGTACTTTCTTTGTATTGTTAAATAACTGTTTTTCTTACTTTGGATATGATCGCAATGGTTTTAGCATTATACTGTTTTGTGTCTACCACTTTTGGTATGCTTATTTAGGCTTCTTTGTAAGGCTTATAGGTTCTTAAACATTAAAGAATAATATTAATTTAGTTTGCTATGTGTTAGTGTGATTTTTGGTACAATCCTGTTTTGTTTCTACCACTTTTGGTGTGCTTATTTAGGCTTCTTTGTAAGGCTTATAGGTTCTTAAACATTAAAGAAGAATATTAATTTAGTTTGCTATGTGTTTGTGTGATTTTTGGTACAATCATGTTTTGTGTCTACCACTTTTGGTATGCTTATTTAGGCTTCTTTGTAAGTCTTATAGGTTCTTAAACATTAAAGAAGAATATTAATTTAGTTTGCTATTTGTTTGTGTGATTTTTTGTACAATCCTACTTTGTGTCTACCATATGTTGCATACTTGATTTGCTTAATTAGTGTTTTTTATGAAGCTTTAATGTTTTTCTACAGTGCAAATGAATGTTTTTTCTATTTTGGATATTATGGCAATGTTTTTAGCATTATCCTATTTTGTGTTCACTACTTTTTGGTTGCTGCATTTGTTATATTGGCGGCCATTAAACATATATAGTTCCTTTATTTTTTGTACTTGTTATACTTTACCTTGATTGAAGTGTCGAATGACAGAGGGTCCCCTCCTGCCAATATTAATCCGCCGGTCTTCTTGTAGTGTCTGTTTAAAAAAGAAAGTGAAATGGTTAATTGTATAATTCTTCTTTTTGATTTAGCAAAGCATGGTCTTTTTCAGCATGTAATGTATTTTTCTATCTTACCTCTTCTTCTTTGTTGGTGTTCTTTAAAAGGGATTGTGGTTCACAATGCACGGTGCAAATTCTTGAGTGACGCTGTTGATGCAGAGTCTGTTTGAATAGTTAAAAAAAAGGAGAAAGATTGAGCTCTAGGTGATATATTGAATTACAATAAATGAATGTCATTTAAATATACTTCTTTAATTAGTTTCAATTAACATTAGTTTGTTTTCGGGCCTACACACATATATGTGCGTGTCACATATCGCTCTACATGAATCATATTTTAATAGTTTTTTTTTAGTTTTTTTATGTCATTTAAATATAGTTGTTTAATTAGTTTGGGTTATGATTAGTTTGTTGTAGGGGCTATACACATAAATGTGCGTGCCACATGTCACTATACATGAATGACATTTTCATACTTAAAGTTTTTTTTTTTTTTGTCCTGTCTTGATAATAAAATGGAATATATTATAGCTTACCTCTCAGTTCTAATTTGCACAATGTAAAGTAGGAAATTAGGAAACAATTCTCTTCTCAAGTAACAGCAGCAGTTAACTATGAAGTCACTCCGTTCATCACCTGAGTAGAAATGTAGAATTTTCTGGAGAGTAGGCAGTATTTATAAACTTTCAAGTGCCTCAGACCGTTAGAACGCAATACGCATGCGCTATTTGCGTTCCAGCTTACAATTTGCGTTCCATCCGCCATTTTGTGCGTAGTAGTTTTCAAAATGGTGGTTAATATCAGTGTGGTACGTTCCGCATAGTATGTGTTTCAGTCTTGCGAGTCACTGTAGTATAGTTACGTCTGAAGCCTCGTTTTCGTTTTGTTCCGTGGCCATTTTTTCTCTCGCTTAGGTGATTTTCTGCAGTTTAAACTCGTTTTTTTGGACTTAAATGGACGTGTAAATTAACTTTTCGAGGTGCCGGATGCCCCCCCTTGCTGTAAGTAAGCTTTTTATGTGTTCGTTGTGTTTATTTCTTGTGTTTCTGATTTTTTTCATGCGCACCGTTTTTGGACGGTTTTGCGTGTTGGGAATGGCTCGTTTCGCGGCCGTATTTTTTATGCGATGCGGACGTATTTTTTTTGCGAGGGACGCAGTTGGCTTTTACGTGTACGATGCAGTTGTTTATTTTCTAAGTCGTGCGAGGCGCCTTTGATTTTTTTTTTTTTTAAGTCTTGCGTGTGTGTGTTGCCGACGTTGGACCTTCCACAGCCGACGTTGGAGCCTCCACCTCCGCAAATGCGGCCCTTCGCGAGGATTCGCATTTGGGGGGACGTTGGGATGCTCCACCACCGCAAATGCGGGCCCCTCGCTTCGCGAGGACCTGCATTTGCGGGGAACTGCGTCCCTCGCTTCACGAGGGACGCAGTTCATGCTGGCTCGCTATGCGAGCCCGCAAGTGTGAGCCACGGCTCATATGCTCACAACTATATATGTGATATTAATCTTTCTCTCACTCCCCCTTCTCTCACCTCTCTCTCTCTCCCTTCTCTCTCCCCCTCTCTTTTTCTGTCTCTCGCTCTCCCCCCTCTCTTTTTCTCTCTCCTCTCACTCTACTTCCCTCTCTTTGCCCTTTTCTCTCTCTTATCTATTCCTCTATCTTCCTCTCCCTCCTCTTTCTATTTTTCTCTCACTCTACCTCTCTGTCTCTCCCCTCTTTGCATCCCTCTCTCTCCCCTCTTTGCATCCATCTGTACCTCCCCTTCTCTCCCCCCCCCCCCCCCCCCTTTAACTCTCTCCCTCTCATTTTCTCTCTCTGTCTGCCCCTCTCTTTCTCTCTCGGACTCTCTCTCACTATTTCTTCTTCCCTCTGTCTTCCCCTCTCTTTCTATCTCTCTCTCCCTCTGTCTTCCCCTCTCTTTCTCTCTCCCTCTGTCTCTCCCTCTCTTTCTCTCTCCCTCTTTCTCTCTCCTCCTCTCTTTCTCTCTCTCTCCCTCTGTCTCCCCCCTTTCTCTCTCTCCCTTCCTCTGTCTCCCCTCTCTTTCTCTCTCTCCCTCTGTTTCCCCCCTCTTTCTCTCTCTCTCTCCCTCTGTCTCCCCCTCTCTTGCTCTCTCTCTTTCTCTCTCCCCCTCTTTTTCTTCCTTTCCCCTCTTTCTCTCTCTCCCTCTGTCTCCCTCTCTCTTTCTCTCTCTCTCTGTCTTCCCTTCTCTTTCTCTCTATCGCTCTGTCTCCCCCTCTCTTCCTCTATCTCCCCTCTCTTTCTCTCCCACTCTCCCCTCTCTCTCCTTCTCTCTCTCTCCTTCCTCCCTCCCTCTCTCTCCCCTCTCTTTCTCTCTCACCCTCTTTTTCTCCCCCTCTCTCCCTTCTCTTTCCCCATCTCTTTCTCTCCCTCTCTCTCCGCTGTCTTTCTCTGTTTCTCTCTCTCCTTCTCTCTCTTCCCCTCTCCTCTCTCTCTCCTTCCTCCCTCCCTCTCTCTCTCTCCCGTCTTTCTCTCCCCTTGCCAACCTTCCAGCACCTTACTGACTCACTACCATGCCGTCTAGCTGCTGTGCGTGCTGCACACAGCGATTATTTGGGACATAATAATGTGAATGGACATAATAATGTGAATGGACACCGTGTACTTACGAGTACACTGTCTTCATGAGCTGCAGAGGGGATAACCAGTTAAAAACTATTTGTAAGAGTGCAGGCATAAAATACAGAGCTTATACGCACTTCTTAATAAACTAAAGTACATAAAAGAAACTAGATGTACAGTATATTAAATCCCCAGTGAAATGTCCCTTTAACTGTGTAGCGTCCAGGACATATCCCATCAGGCTGCGGTGACTTGTGATCTCACCGTGTGCACCAGACGCCGCTGCCGCTTATTAGCATTGCAAATGCATCTCTAATTTAATTCCATGATCTCATCAGCAGTTCAGTTACTAACGGCTCGTTCACAAACAACATCTTTATTATCTGAACAATTACACCGAGGTGCCAGGACTGGAACATCTGAAAAAATACAACCAGAAAGGAAATTATTTCAGGCTGAAGTGTGTGAGACTCAGAAGTGAAAGCGTAGTAGATATGGAAAGCAGCCATCCAGCCCAGCTGGTAGGGACAATAGGTAACAGCTGTGTAAGCTATAAAAAAATCATTGATCTTTCCTGTTTTCTGCCCACCCGTAGTGGCATCCAACGGCCACTAGGTGGTGCAGCCGAGATTTTCTTTAATTTCTTGTTAGTGTAAAGCTTATCATCTGCCACTAACCCTAAAACCTAACCCCTAAATCTAACCCTACCCCCTAAATCTAACCCTAACCTCTAAAGTCTATCCCTAATCTTAACCCTAACCTCAAACCCCTAACTCTAATCCTAACCCAAGGAAATTAAAGAAAATCTCAGCTGTGCCACCTTGTAGCCACTGGCTGCTACTGCTGGCAGGCAGAAAACAGGAAAGATCCAAAATCATAACTTATGAAGACTGTATTTACAAGTCAGGTTTCAACAGGTTTGATGCTTGAATTGGGTGCTCATGGGTAGAGGGAAAAGAAAACAGAAAACGAGTACACAGATATTGTAAACAAATTGGATCTTTTACAATTTGACACCTACCCTCATCCCTACAATATTTTGATCAATTTAGTCTCTAATCTCAGCCAGGTTTTTTCCTCAGACATGCTTAGATGCTTTGAATTATAATGGCAAGCTCTGCATCTGCATAAATGTACATCACAACTAACATGCAAACCAACAGAGACCAGCAGGGGCATCATTTGTTTTTTTAATTAAAAACTACCTTTCACTTTATTTTCTCTGTGTAATTAAACTCTTAGTCAAAGTCAAAAAATGTGTTCATTGTACAGTGGCCCTTTCACCCACTAGACATCCAGGTATTTGTATTTGTTGGCTCTGATACCTATTTATATTAAATTGTAGTTGCATAGAGATAAATAGCAATATATAATTGTGCAGCTATTGTTATGTTTTGCTAAATTTGGATTAATTACTCTATAATAACAGCTAATACCTGGAACTGCTCTGTCTCCATACTGGAATAACCTGACAAACACATTTCTTGGGACAGAAGTATTTCCTGTTCAACCACAAAAGCCAACTAACAGGGGTTAGTTCTAGTGCCTAATAAAGTACAGGAATTGTAGACAGCAATTTAAGAACCAATAAGAATCTTAGGAAAGTGAAATACACCATTAGAAGGACACTGGAGTCCAAAATTACTGTCCGCCATCAGATATAGGTTTGAACATCATGTGGGAAAGTTATTTCCATTTTGAAAACGGAAAGAATAAACTTAGTTATATGAGATTCTTTATTGATTTTATAGCCTTTGTGTCCCTCTCACGTGAAAGTGCTTAGATAATGAGGATGGAGTTCATAGATAAAGGACCATTGCAGTTCACAATAAAAAGACACGTGTTTGTCAAGTATGGACCAAACTAATAATATTAGCAGCTGGGTAAACAATAGGTATAACATTTTTTTTTGTTAAAAACTGAGATTCTGAGGACTGTTTCTGAATACAGGAATCCATTTTGTGTTTGTTACATCACATCCTAATAGCTGGGTGACAAAGGGTGGAGGGGGAGGGGGGTTGTAGTTATTAGTATCAGATATCAGCCTTGGTTGGATATCTGGATAGAATTTAAATTCACAACATTTTCTTTTTTTGCACATTTCACTCCATAGTCACTGTTCCTTCCCCCCAATTTTCATGTTTTGAAGTTCCCATCATCCACCTCTTCTCACCTATCTCTTTACACGTTGCTGTGATCTATCACCCTCCTGGATCTTCCTCTCACTTTGTCGCCTAGCTCCCTTACTTTCTCTTCTCCAATGTTCCTTCACTTGTTCTTGGCGATTTCAACATTGCCATTGGCATTCCCATCTCCCCTACGGCTGCTAAACTATTTTCACAATGGACAGATTTCCCAATTCACTGTGATGGACACTCCCGTGGCCTTATTTTTACCAATCTCTGCACAACCTCTAACCTTGTCATCTGCCTACACCCTCTATCTGACCACCACCTTCTTTCCTGCAGCCTCACCACATCTTTCTCTCACTGCCCTTCTGCAACCCTGGCCACCATTACCCACAGAATCACCACACCTTTCCATTGTATTACAACCCCTTCTCAGTCTCGCACCGATGTCACCTGCCCTGAAATTACCACCTCACAGTACAACAATGTTGCCCTCGCTCTCATCCAAAACCATGGCACACTAAAAAAACACGATACATCCAGACGTGCTCCCGCACCGCTGAATGACTATGGAGGAAATCTCACACTTCTGCAGACTTCCTCCACTACAAGTTTATGTAGCGCTCCTACGTCTCTGTCTTTAACTTTGCCAAACAGCACTATTTCAAATCATTAATATCTACTTTGTCCTCTAACCCCAAACGTTTGTTTGTCACATTCAAAACTCTCCTCTGCCCACCACCAGCCCTTGTACCTTCCTGTCTCCCGGCTGAAGATTTTGCCAGCCATTTTAAGCATAAAATAGAAAATATTTACAATGAATTCTCCTCTCAACAAGGATCACACACTCATTCCTCTCAACTAACCGACAAAACCCCAGCCTTCACCCTTCTCAAATCCCATAGCCACTATGTACTCCTTTGACCTTGTAATAGAGGATTAAGTCTCCAGCCTACAATCAACCTCTCGCCTTTCTACCTGTGCTCTTCAACCTTTCCCTAAACACTGGCAAATTTCCATCATCTTTGAAACATGACATATTTACACTCATTCTTAAGAAACCCTCATCTGACAGTGATTCTCCAAGTACCTGTTCTATCTCTCTACTTCCCCTGGCTTCCAAACTGCCCGTCTAACATCGCCTTAACCAATTTATTTCCCCCAACTCTCTTCTTGACACCTTACAATCTGGCTTAAGGGCACTTTTCTATTTTTCTTCTTCTGGATCTCTCTGCTGCCTTTGGTACAGTTGACCACCCTCTTCTAATTCAAATTCTCTGCTTCCTTGGCATCCAAGACACTGCTCTCTTATGGTTCTTATCATACCTACAAGATCGAACATTTAGTGCACCTCTTCCTCTCCTCACCCCCTGTCTGCTGCCGTACCCCAAGGTTCAGTCCTAGGCCTGGTTCTATACATCCTCACTTGGCATCCTAATAAACTCTTTTGGATTTCACTTTCATCTCTATGCAGACGACACTAAAATCTACCTCAGCACCAGATCTGTCCTCCTCTCTTCGAGCACATGTTTCCAACTGCCTCAAGCATATCCTCCTGGATGTCCGCCCACTATCTCAACAAGTCTAAAACCAAACTCCTAATCTTACCACCATCTGCTACAGCGTTAATTCCCCTTATATATTGTCTTGAGTGTAGACCAGTGAGCCTCACTTCTGTAGTGGGAAAGCTTTAAGAATGGTTAATAAAGGTTAATATACAGGAATATGTCTATTTGAACAGGATTAGAAGTAGGGGTCAACTAGGTAATGTAAAAAAAATTGAATACGTTTTGATGAGGAGGTTAGAAGGAACCTGGATACAGTGGATGTAGTCTTTTTGGATTCTGCAAAGGCTTTTGAGATAGTGCCACATGGAAGACTATTGTGCAAACTAAGGGATAAAGGAATTGCAGTAAATATCTGCTTATGGATCGAGAGCTGGCTGAAAGACAAGAAGCAAAGAGTTGTGGTAAATGGAACATACTCTGATTGGACTAATGTGGTAAGTGGGGTTCCTCAGGGTTCGGTATTAGGTCCTCTCCTTTTTAACATATGTATTAATGACTAAGAAGTAGGACTGGAAAGTAGTGTCTTCATTTTTGCTAATGACACAAAGTTGTGCAAGGTAATGAAATCAGAAAATGATATACTTTCTCTCCAAAGAGATTTGCATAAATTAGAGAAGTGGGCAACTAAATGCCAGATGAGATTTCATATGAATAAATGTAAAGTTATGTATTTGGGAAGGAAAAAAAGCCATTCAATTTATAATCTTAATGGAGTAAATCTCAGGGTATCGATATTGAAAGGGATTTGGGAGTACTTGTGGACAACCAGCTAGGTAACAGTGCTCAATGCCAAGCAGCAGCTGCAAAGGCAAGTAAAATATTAGCGTGTATTAATAAGGTTATAGAAGCAAGGGAAGCAAATGTAATTCTTCCACTATACAAATCCCTAGTACACCCTTTTGGAATATAGAGGACAATTTTAGGCACCACTTCATAAAAATGAAATTTTAGTGCTGAAAAAAGTACAGAGAAGGGCAAGAAAAGTAAGAATGGAAGTGGAGGGGCTAAGTTATTAAGACTAACCAAATTAAGCTTAGGCATCTAAGAGGGGATATGATCACCCTATATAAATATATCCTGGGTCCATATAAAGCTTTGTCAATTTAACTTTTTATTACATTGTATCTACACAGTGGGGAGCAAACAATCATTCGAAACGTGTTCATTGTATAGATGGATGTTTCATACTGTTTTTAATATTTAATGGAGGTTGATGGACACAAACGGAATAAGGTACTCTGGTAGGTATTTACTACGCTGGGTATTTGAACTGCATTAGCCTTGTCTGATGGATTCAATACCTTACTGCACACGGGCAAATTCTGATGTTGATAGAATTCTAGGCACTATACGACCTATATATTATTAGCAGGTCACATGACCTCTTTTTGACATAGATTGGTTATGTTTATAACTTTTGTTTAGATCCTACTCCTTTGCTTATTGGAGGTTATTTTATTAGTAAATAATACTTGGGTGTGTTGCCTCAATAGTGGTTGAGCATAGGGAAGTTGGGGAGGGGGTTGTTAGTAAGTCAGCCAGTTGACCCTGGGATTGTCACCTAGCTCAGGGATTTTTTGGTCTCTGATTTCCTATCGGGTTAGGATCTTGGAATTTTGTGAACCCCTGTCCTTTTAGGACACACTGATCCGAAATTTATATTAGTTTCTGAATATAATATCAAAAGTTTAGAAACACTTACCTCATATAATAGAATTATTTCAATATGTGGCATTAATATCCTTTGTAAATATATTTTATGCATACTAATAAAAGTTCAGTTTACTAACAAAGTTATTTGCACAAAAGTCAAATCCAGCTGTTCACACCCACAGGACACTTACATAAGCAGGGTACACACAGGAAATATAGCAGGGTACATATTTTTACCTTTCTGGTACAGAGCACAGGAAGTAACTGTTGCAGTTCTTGTACTAAGCACTTCAGAAGCCACTGAGGTAAAGAATGATACAATGATTTTGAATCTGAATGTCATGCTAATTCAGGTGGAATTGTCTAGGGGTGTACACGATAAAACGCAAATGCCAAAAAATAGGAAATTTTGCTAACTTCAAGGTAAGCTAATTAATGTTTATTTTGGGATATTTTCATGCAATACTTTTTTTTCATTCAATACTAATTTTCTATCAGATGCATTCATAATCCTGCTCACTTACATATCCTTTTAATCAATAATGAATGCCTCCTCTAGACTCATCTACCATACTCAAAGTATGGTGTCTGCAGCTCCTCTCTGTCAATCTCTCCACTGGCTTCCTGTAGCCTCCAGAATTGTTTTTAAAAGTATGACCTTAACTTACAAAGCCCTCAACAACAGTGCACCCTCTTATATCTCTCCTCCAAATACTCCCGCCACCCGTCCTCTTCGTTCTGCTAATGACCTTCTTCTTCCCTCCTCTCTTGTCACCTCCTCTCACTCCGGCCTTCAGGACTTTTCTCGCACTGCCCCTATTCTCTCGAACTCCTGGCCTCCTCTACTGGACCATCTTCCTGCCTCAAAACTTTTAAAACCTCACTAAAAGCGCAACTGTTCAAAGAAGCTTATCACATGCCGCCTTACCATATTTGATTCTGCTTATCTACTTCTACAGATGAGGAGAAACCGTGGCCATACAGAAGCTATCATCTGCTTGATTTAAACGTGGCAATCTTTCTTGACAGTTATTTGAATAGGAATATAAGAAATCTTATTTTACAAGGGGCATTCCTGATGGTGAAAATAATAGATACCCACAGTAAAGAATAATTGCATGTAAATATTAATGAAGTAAAAGCTGTACTTTTTTTTTTAACTTTCTAAACAGACTTTGTGCATTATGAAGTGCTGCTACAGTTCCATTTCAGGTCAAAATAATAACTGTAATAATAAAATTATTATTATAATTAATTACAGGTGGTCCTCGAGTTAAGGACGAGATCTGTTCCTGAGAACCTTCTTAAGTTGGATTTGTATGTAAGTTGGATCTCTGATTAATAATAATAATAATAATAACAATAATAATAATAATAATATTAATAATCATAACAACAATACTATAACAATTGCTCATATGTGTATTAAAAATAATACTCCTGTACTGTAATAATAAATTACAGAAACTACTGTGCTCTTTCTTTTGATAAAAAAAAATGCAAACAAAAAAGTCGGGTTATTTGTAACACGGGGTTCCCATGTGTATATATATATATATATATATATATATATATATATATAGCATGTTTTTAAATCTTTATAGACAGATAGATATTTATTTGTAACTATCTATAGTAGATATGTAACATGTGTAGGTATATATCAGACCCTCTCTTTCTCCCCTATCTTTCCCCTACCTGCAATAAAGAAAGAGGCGGAAATTAAAGGATTGAGAGAGGGGGAATTATAAGAGAGAAAGAGGGGGATGGTGTTCTTAACATTTTATTTCTGGGCCTCATGGTCCAAGGCCTAAACATGTGTATGGGTCTTGTAGCAAAAAGAGGAGTGCTATAACTTTTACATGTATATTTGAACTACTGTAAGTATTGTTGTTTAGTCCTTCAGTTGTGCCTGGCTCTTTGTGACCCTATACATTGCAACAGGCCAGGCACAATCGTGATGTCTCTGATTGTGCTTATCCATAAGTTTTTCCTGGTAAAGATACTGGAGCGGGTTGCAAGTTACTTCTACAGTGAACCACAATTTGTCCTATGACTTGCCCATCTTGTGTGACCCTTTAGCTCACAGCTTCGTTGAGGTACACAAGCCCCTTCACCACGACAAGATAACAATCCAGAAGGGGTCTATAAGCATACTCTTTCTTATAAGAACATCTAACATGGACATTCTAATGTTTATGTATTGAACTGAGGCGTACGTGCCATAAAACGCATCCTTATATCATTAACATGTTATTGCAAAACAATGTGTGCACAATTAGTAAAAGTACATAATAAGCAATTATTTTCCATGCAACAAAAACAAACACATTTTTTAATGTTTAACACCTGCGCATTTAATTGCATATCAGTAAAAAATATGTGACTTCAGCTTTAATTTAATGTATTCAAATACATTTATAGAAATGGGTAAAAAGAGGCTTAAGTGGAGTCGGCTGAAGATAAGATTTAAGATCCCTGTCAGACTTGCGAAACACAAGATACTGTACGTGCAAAACTCTTATCACTAATGTAGTGTACAAGTCAGAAAGGTGAAGTGTACGTATCACACACAGCCCAGTGACTTTACATATATTTAGTACAAAAGCTCAGCGTGAGCCAACAGCACGTAACCTAATAGTGAGTAAAAATATACTGCAAATTCAGTTCAGGTCATTAAGGTCTATAAGCCACATAAAATTTGGGCTACGTTGTAAAACGTAGCCCGTAACTCGAGATTTCTGTGTTACGGCTATTAATTTTGCCCGTAACGTTGCTTGCAGCGGACTTGCGTGTTAACACGCAGGACGGCTGAAAATCGCCTATGATTTGAGCTACGTTGAACTTCGCACACCATAAATCCTTTGATCTGTCCTGCCAGTAACCGCTACTTGTTAAATTCAGCTATTGAATTGCAACGTGGTCACTCGCGAGCAAGGACGTAACACGCAAACGGAGCCCAAAGGCCAAAGTGTGCTCAAGAGCACCCGCAAGGGGGGCAAAGTCCAATACGTAGCACTTCGTAGGCAAATAAAAACTCACTTCTGTACATTTCTTATAAGGGAAAGTGATGTTAGGTCTTAGAATTAACAGCACAATATTCTCAAGCCCGCAAATCGGCCCAGAAAAATACTTTTTTTCATGTTCATATTTTGTGTTATATCGATCCTTGCAATCAATGTGTTAAGACATATACTGTAACTCGCATGTAATAGAATATCATATTTAGGGCTTTATTAATATTGCATTATATCTGGCCTGTGGGTCCGATCGCAAACTGTACTTGAAGCACGTAGGACTTCGAAATCTACCCTCCCCTTTTTCAGGGACATAACGCTAACAATCTCTTTTTCCATTGGCTCCATCTGAACCGGTAACTACGTAATTACTTAACTGTTTGTGTTCGAGCACGCAACCCTGGTTTACAAAATAGCCTCTCGCAGACCTTTCTAATTTAATAGCAACGTAAGTAGGGCAAATTCACACAATGTAAGCCTCTCCCCCTCTACTTTACAGGCCTTGCAATGAGCCCCTTTGGAGGTCATTGCGAGTCTCTCCCCCTGTCTACTTCCTCCCTCGTGTCTTATTTCCCCCCTCCTCTCCCTCCCTTGTGTCTCCTTCCGCCTCGTCTACCTCCCTTGTATCTCCTGCCCCCCTGTTTCTTACCCCTTCTCTCACTCCCGTGTCTTTTCCCCCTCCTCTACCTCCCCTGTGTCTCCCCCCTCCTCTACCTCCCCTGTGTCTCTTCCCCCTCCTCTCCCTCCCCTGTGTCTCTTTCCCACCTCTCCCTCCCATGTCTCTTTCCACCTCCCCTGAGTCTCTTTCCCCCATGTCTATTCCCCCCCTCCCTCTGTGTCTCTCCCCCCCCTCCCTCTGTGTCTCTCCCCCCTCCCTCTGTGTCTCTCCCCCCTCCCTCTGTCTCTCACCCCTCCCTCTGTGTCTCTCGCCCTCCCTCTGTGTCTCTCCCCCTCCCTCTGTGTCTCTCCCCCCTCCCTCTGTGTCTCTCCCCCTCACTCTGTGTCTCTCCCCCTCCCTCTGTGTCTCTTCCCCCTCCCTCTGTGCCTCTTCCCCCTCTCTCTGTGTCTCTTCCCCCCTCACCCTCTGTGTCTCTCCCCCCCTCTGTCTCTTCCCCCCTCTCCCTCTGTCTCTTCCCCCTCTCCCTCTGTCTCTTCCCCCCTCTCCCTCTTCCCCCTCTCCCTGTGTCTCTTCCTCCCCTCTGTGCCTCTCCCCACTCTCCCTCTGTGCCTCTTCCCCACTCTCCCTCTGTGCCTCTTCCCCACTCTCCCTCTGTGCCTCTTCTCCCCTCTCCCTCTGTGCATCTTCTCACCGCGCATTGAGCATACTGCGCGGCTCGTGCCGTGCTGTCCGCATGCGCGGCTCGTTCCGCGCTGTCCGCATGCACATACCTCCCCTGTGTCTCCCCCCCCTCCTCTACCTCCACTGTGTCTCTTCCCCCCTCCTTTCCCTCCCCAGTGTCTCTTTCCCACCTCTCCCTCCCATGTTCGCTTTCCACCTCCCGTGTCTCTTTCCCCCATGTCTATTTCCCCCCCTCCCTCTGTGTCTCTCCCCCCTCCCTCTGTGTCTCTCTCCCTGTGTCTCTCCCCCTCCCTGTGTCTCTCCCCCCTCCCTCTGTGTCTCTCCCCCCTCCCTCTGTGTCTCTCCCCCTCCCTCTGTGCCTCTTCCCCCTCCCTCTGTGCCTCTTCCCCCTCTCTCTGTGTCTCTCCCCCCTGTGTCTCTTCCCCCCTCTCCCTCTGTCTCTTCCCCCCTCTCCCTCTGTGTCTCTTCCCCCCTCTGTGCCTCTTCCCCCTCTCCCTCTGTGCCTCTTCCCCCTCTCCCTCTGTGCCTCTTCCCCCCTCTCCCTCTGTGCCTCTTCCCCCTCTCCCTCTGTGCCGCGGTGTGCGCCTGCGCGTCTCGTGCTGCGGTGTGCGCATGTGCGGCTCGTGCCGCGCTGTGCGCATGCGCGGTTCGCGTTGCGCTGTGTGCATGCGCAACTCGCGCCACGCTGTGCGCATGCTCGGCTCGCGCCGCGCTGTTCAAGCGCGGCTACTGCTGCGCAGAGCGCAGTTCACAATCCGATCGCTTTTGCGATCGGATCATTGTCAAACTGCAATTCGTCGCGAGCGTGACGACGAATCGCAGTTTGACAATTATAATATGTGATAAAAATTAACTGAGGGAGAGGGAAAAATATGATTGACAGGTTACAGCCACATAAAAAAGTATGTTTTTAAATATTTATATGTTTTTTAAATCTTTATAGAATCCACTTAAATAATATAAAGGTCACATCTATTAATAAAGGATTAAAGAGGAAATTCCACTTCAGATAAGGGAATATAGCAATACAATTCTAGTAGATAATTAATATGTATTAAGCATCGCATAACTTTTTACTGCAAAAATTAGAAAACATTGCTTTAATTATATCAAGAAATCAGTAATTACTCCCTCTAGACCAGGACTGGGCAAGTTCAGTCCTGGAGGGCCAGACATGGGTCTGGATTTGAGGATTTCCTTTCTGTGCGCAGGTAAGTCGATCAGGATGACTGAAGAAGCGATAACAGGGATATCATCAGAATCAGGTCCTTTTATTGCTGGTTTCAAAGAACATGAATTAAAATATACATTTTTAATGTTAACAGCACAATTTTATTACGATTGAAAATGGGTGATTTCAGTGTTCATTTAAGTAACAGCAGAGGTCCCCAATATACAACTAGACCCTTAGTACTCATTGTTAATTGGTTCCAGAAGGCGAAATCAATGAGTACCAAACTCCCATAAGGAGTAATATAAACTAATTTTAGCAAGCGCAATGAGTACCAAGGAAGCGTTGGGTGCCAAAATATTTTTTGCTTATCAAAATGCATCAAATACCGAAATTGACGAGTTTTGAGGTAGACGAGTGCTAAGGGATCACTGTATTGTATAATTTAAAACAAAACAGTATTTTAAGCACTTGGAAAAAAAAATCATTTTTACTACAGTAAACTTACAGTGAGGTTTGCAGTTTTACCTGTCAAACAACCTATTTGGTCCACCCACCAAATAAAGTCTATTATCTCTTTCACATATGTGATTACTGCAAATATTTTTTAATTCCATTTGTGGTTCTTCCTTTTTTTTTAGTCTAAAGCCACCTGCACAAGACTGTGTGAACGCAGATAAGCAGAAATAACCAGGCCAAGTAGGTTATTATTACTTGTGCATTTTGATTGGTTAGCCTTTAACCAATTACAGTTCACTATTTCCCCCTATTCTTATTGAATGTCACTCAATCAGAGTAGGTTCCTTTCTAGTGTTACACTTCTGATTGGCTATAGAAACAGTCAATCAGAGAACAGAATGTTAGCTAATATTCTCTAGATGGAGGCCCTTTCCATGGAGTGAAGATGAGGATCAAGGGTCTTCAATCAAGAAAGAAGAGGACAGATTTATTTAATCAAAATAAAAGTAAATGCTTTATCCAGGGCTGAAGATTGAGCAGCAGGGTGTCAAAGATCGTCACTGGAGAGTAGTTCTGGCAGGATAAATATAATACCCCCCTCAGGTATAGTTTTATTTTGTATTGTCTTTTTCTTTTCTTTCTGTAAATCTTTTTTATTCTTTTATAGTCTTTTATTTTCTGTAAATATTTTATTTTCTGTTTCATTTTAAAGTATTTATGATGAAGGTAGTGTTAGGGACTATGAGGGTCCTTGTGGATCCCCATGAGGAGATAGGGTACATGAGAGTCTTTAAGGACCCCTGTGTTAGTAGTGTCATGAGGGTCCATAGAGACCCCCATGGAAGAGGGTTAGGTTTTAGTAATAATATAGTTACTATGGAGGTCCACTATAGGACCCTCATGGTACAGAGGTTAATGTTATGTGCCATGGCGCTCCAATCTCCTTGGTATGGGTCAGTAAGTTTTGCAGATTCTTTTTTGCAGGATCTATGGAATAGTTCCTCAAATTTGATTTTAAAAACTCCCTGTATTTAAAATGTTGAAGCTCAGTTATTTGAAAGCCTATATAGAAAAAGTCTGACCACTATGAACCTTTAATGTAACATACCATATTGGCCATTAATGCTCTTGTGAACTCAACTGTAAATACAAATCAATGTTATCTCTAATCTAGTGTACAAATCCAAAAGGTGATATGCAACTATTATACAAAGCCTAGTGACTTACACGTCAGTAGTAAGAAAGCTGTGTGTGCTCCTACTACACGTAGCCATTTCCAGCGTCAACAAAAATACACACTATTTCATTTTGGCATCTAGGTTAATCCAGACAGAGCAGCTATTTAAGACCAACTCCCAGATCCATAATCACAATCTTGGCTCAACTATTACCGACAAATTAACCAGTCATCCAAGGTCATATAGTTGCATGCTAAGAACAATTACACAAATACTTAATTGGTCTTATTTAAATACTCCCTGGGGGTTAAAAATATTTACAGAACTGTCACCTATGATTTGGTATGAAAAGTCCTATCCTTTATTCTTAGAAATATTATGCTCAGCTTCATTGTCCCTTTCCAAGTAATGTATATTAAAATAACCGTAATATATTCCACAGGATAAAACCGGTTGTTTCTAGTAGGCTATACAGAACAGTCAATTGTATATTTGTTTTGCAACACTATTTGCCTTGTGCTTTTTTTTTCATGTGTATCTAAAACTATTAGACTCAATTTAAATAAACTACACAAGTTCAAGAGAGCAGACAGAGTCAAAGTGATTTTAGGTGGGTATGATAAAGAAGAATAGCATAAATAGGTAGAAAAGTTAGTTTTCAGTTAGAAAAAATAATTTGTGATGGCTTCATGATTCCATGCAGAAATGGTATTTACTTATCTGAAGGAACAGCGTGACGTTATAATTTCAAGATATAGATCAAGTTGTGCACTTAAATTCCTCCTTATTAAATGCTCATTTGTTTTTAGGAATATCAACTTGTCTGAGTTCCTTCATGGATTAAAATTGATCCTTTGTGATGTCTTCTCACTCTTTATCCTGTAAAGGTATATGGAAATGTCATGGATTATCAATGCATCTGATAGAGGAGAGGAGAACAGTAGTGTGTGCAAACATTTTTTTCCTAAAAAAATCCCCAAATAAACTTACCCTAATGTTTGCAATTTTTTTCAGTTTTCTGGCAGTTGATTTTGAGAAGGTTTGCTCCTGAAAACTCAAGCATAAAGTTAATATTAATTTTTTGTTTTAAATAAAATACATTTGTATGTGTATAGAATGCAGGGGTGTAGGAACTGGGGGGGGGGGCAAATTTCCCCATAGAGGGCACACAAAATGCTGAAATTAAACTTAATCATGCATTACCAGAGTTTGTCATTAGAGGGAGGATGCAATGTGCAGTCAGGACTCAGGCTCCATGGTAAGACCAATAGAAAGAGTATTTGCACAAACATTGGTATTAAAAATGTATTGTTTACTTTTTCAGGCATGTATTTTTGCACCAAAACACCTGACCTTTGTACTTATTTATTTGTTTTGCTCTTGCAATATATTCAATTGATATATTTGCAATTCACTTCTACTCTTTGTTCTTTATTCTGTTTTTCTTGTCTTCACTCTTCCCCGTCTCACTTTCTACCTCACTCTGCCTTCTGCTTCTTGCTCTTCACTAATTCCTCTTCCGTTCCCCTTTTTTTCACTCATCACCCACCACCTGCCCTCACACACACTATTTCCCCCTGGTAATGTTTCATGTAACAATTAAAATTAGAGGGAAATAAGGAATCCTGTCTTATGCAGTGATATGATAGTGAGGTGGTAGGAAACCTGTGTTATACCGTGAAATGATAGTGAAGAGGGAGGAACCCTTTGTTATGTAGTGATATGATAGTAGGGAAGAAACCTGTGTAATGCAGTAATATGATGGTGAGGTGAGAGGAAATCTGTGAGATCAGAGGAAAACAGTGTTAAGCAATGATATGATAGTGAGGAGGGAGGAAGCCTATGTTATGCAGTGATAAGATAGTAAGGATGTGAGAAATGTGTGTTATGCAGTGATATGATAATGAGGTGAGGAAGCCTGTGTTATGCAGTGATTTGATAATGATGTGGGAGAAAGCCTGTGTTATGCAGTGATATGATAGGTGGGAAGAAGCAAGTGTTGTGCAATGATATAATAGTGAGGAAACCTGTGTTATGCAGTGATATGATACTGAGGAGGGAGGAGCCTATGTTATGCAGTGATTTGATGTTGAGGTGGTGAGAAACTTGTGTTGTGCAGTGATTTGATAGTGAGGTAAGATGAATCCGGTGTTATGCAATGTTATAATAGTGAGGAGGAGGAAGCCTATGTTATGCAGTGATATGATTGTGAGGTAGGAAGAAGTATGTCTTATGCAATGGTATGATACTGAGGAGGGAGGAGCCTATGTTATGCAGTGATATGATACTGTGGAGGGAAGAGCCTACGTTATGCAGTGATATGATAGTGAGGTGGGAGAAAGTCTATGTAATGCAGTGATATGATAGTGAGATGGGAGAAAGCCTGTGTAACCCAGTGATATGATAGTGAGAAGGGATTAAGCCTGTGTTAAAGAAGAGTAGGGGGCCTAGGCTTGAACCTTGGGGTATGCCAACAGTCAGAAGGTGAGGCATAATAAGTTTAGGTTATTGTAATACACATGTGAAAGATTGTACAAAACATAAAAACTGCAGGAACATGTCCACAATCTCTGACAGTACACAAACGTCTTGTTAAGATAAATAGACCTTGTAACCACTGGGTATGAGATTAATCAAAGGTTATCTACTTCATATTAAAAAGTCAATTATCTGCCATAATACATACAATAAAAAAAGAGGTTCTACATATTTTTTATGTCAAATAATTGACTGTTTTTAATATTAAGTAGATACTAGTTTTTATGTTTTGTAAGTGCAATATTTATGCATGTATTAAAATAATCCAAAATTACTTCACCATATTTTTTTATGTTTTTTTTTCCCTTTTTTATCCATTCCTCCAAATATTTTTTTAAGTTGATTTACTCTTCAGGGAGGTCTCTCAAAATCTTCAGGATGGCAACTCATCTTTCATCCATACTAGACCAACAGCCACATTACATTTGAGCCCCGTAAGTGCAAGGTGAGACCCGCAACAGCTGGGGGCTTGAAATCTGGTCGAGTTACAGAGCGATTAAATTAAACAAACCGCAAGTTGCGGGCTTGAGATGCAAACCCGTAAACCATTTGTCGAACGTGGGATGTACGGCCAGGAACATGATCAGGTTTAGACGGAGCAAATGGTAAAAGAGATTGTCAGCATTACGTCACTGAAAAATGGGCGTTAGATTTCAAAGTCTTACGGGTTTTAATTACGGGGTACGAATGGACCAACATTCCAGAAATAATGCAATATTGATAAAGCCGTAAATATGATATTCTATTACATGCGAGTCCCAGTATATGTATTAACACATTGATTGCCGGGATCGATATAACATGGAAATTAAACATGAAATAAAATAAAAATGTATGCCGATTTGCGAGATTGAGAATGTTATGCTATTAATTCTAAGACCTAACATCACTTTCACGATTTGTACAGTAGTGTGTTTATATTCGCATTTACAGTGCTACGGATAGGGCTTACAGCCCCTTGCGGGTCCTCTCTAGTACCCGTTGACTTCTTGGCTCCATTTGCGGGTTACGGTGTTGAACGCCAGTGGATTTGTTGCAATTTATTAGCTGAATTGCAATGTAGCAGTTTCGGGCTTGAGAGAACAAAGGATATGCGGGTGCGCAATTCAAATTTTCACAGTGCGTAGGTTTTTTTTTGCATCTAACCCGCAAGTCGTCTGCTGGTAGCTTAAATAGGCCAATTTAATGGCCGTAAGTCTTGCGGGCTACGTTACGGGCTACGTTTTTACACGTAGAGGGAATATAATAGGGCTATTAGACCATTAAAATTGAGAGATGCATAACCCAGACACCTAATCAGAGAGTGGGATAGGAGAGGAAGGACCAATTGTGAAGAAGGATCAAAGTCCAGTACAGCAACAATGGGAAGTCTATAAATCTCCTTTTCAAGGTATAAGGGAGTTGTTACAGAGTTTCAGCTACTGTTTGGAGCAAGGGGGTCAAATACCAATCCATTCAATGATTTATCAAGCTTTCCAATAATTTCTCTCCTCACCACCCCTCCCTCCACAGTTATGTAAATAGATAAGATGGAAACTTTATCTAAAACAAAAATAAATGGTCATGCCATACACAACTGATAATGTTGTTAGTTTGTTACATAGTCAGCAAACATACTTGCCTTATTTAAAGAACCCCTGCATTCATTGGTATAGTGGTCCTTTAAAGAGTGACAGTGGTCAACAATTTGTGATCATGCAAACATAGCTTTGTCAGGACCTCCTTCTGTCTAACTCTAATTAGGGTGTGTCAGTGCACTGCACCAGTTGAGTTATGAAGCTCTATGGAGACATTGGTTACTCCCTCTGCTGGCTGGATCTGATATAGCCAAAACATTTTTCAGATGGAGGTTTGCACTGGGAATAAAAGTGCATTTTTAACTTTTGCAGTATTTATTTTTCACTCAGATAAATAATTTTGCATTCTTTTACGCTGTCTTTTAAATGCATGATAGAAAATGTGTCCTATTTAACAGGAACCGAGCCCCTTAAATTGCTATTGAGGTGTCATATTTATAGTATGCTCTTACGAAGACCCTATCTGATAATGAGCACAATGTTTTTTTTTTTAGAAAGTTTAAAATTAAATACATAGAGCCATTAACTATTATATTCAATTCTGCTTTCAGGGCAGTAAGCATTGGGTGTTGTTTTGTTGGATTCTTGGGAGAAACCGTGGATGCAGATTAGATCTCTATTTTGTACCATTTAAATACCTCCACTCAACAAAAACACTGAATAGACAGCAAGTCCCAGTAGAATAACCGCCCGCCCCCCAGCACAAGCAGAGTCTGCTAAAGAGAATATGTTCTCTAAAATGCTTCTATGCTCTTGGGTTACATAGCTGCTAATGTTGTTAATATGTTACTTGCTACATAAACATGTGATGTATACCCAAACTACAGTTAGTTGTTCTTTAAACGCCTTTATTTCAATTAGTCTACTTCAAACATCTATAATGTGTCAGGCTGTCTTTAATGAGTTATCCTTACATTATATGTAGGAGTATATTGATACAAGACATGTAATAACAAGTGACCCCATAAATAGAGCAGGTGACATTAAAACCTTTGCCAAGCCGTGCCATGTGCTGAGTCTATTAATATACACTGCAGGTAGTAAGAATAACAAACCCAGACTAGAATATGTAATTGTGGGGACCCACCTCTTTTTTTAACATGCCCATTAAAGATCCACTGTATGATTAAATAAATATGTTTAAAATAATTGAGTATGACTAGGAGCATAATTTGACAGGGAAAATGTAATAAAGATACATTTTAATTATCATGTTTTTAATGCCTCTGCTTATCCCTGGAGACATCCATAACACGTTGGTGAAGGCGGCGTGTGTGAGAGGTGCTTTTACATTACCGCAGGAGCAGAGCTTGTAGTTTACTTTGTGACTGCCTACTTCTGAACATGTGTGAGGGAGGTGGGTGGTGTCAAAGTTTAAAAGATCCAATGGTATAACAAACCACTCGACAAGCTAGACAAGATGGAACCTTCTTTACATAGAATGATCAATTTGAGTGAAGAATCTGACCTCTTCAGTCTTGATTGAAGCCAATGGTCCACATCTTCCTCCCTTTGAAATCTGCATCTGCCTTTCTAAAAAAAAAAAAAAAAAAAAAAAAAAAAAAACAATCAGATATGGAGCAGGGTTACCTCAAATTCTCAATTTGGATAGGCTGAAATGTGATTGACATATATTTCAGCTCTTTTTTACAATTTGTACTGTTGCACAGAAATTAGTAATAGTTTCTTTTTTTTTAAAGAGTCCTTTAATATTTATTTCTAATTAAGGTGTGTTTGTGACTTATTTATTAATTCACACATTTTTGAAGAGAATCACAATTTTTATCTTGCACTCATAATTATTACAACT
Organism: Discoglossus pictus; assembly: GCA_027410445.1. Taxonomy (NCBI): domain Eukaryota; kingdom Metazoa; phylum Chordata; class Amphibia; order Anura; family Alytidae; genus Discoglossus; species Discoglossus pictus. The sequence goes on along the minus strand of CM050170.1, from coordinate 158,968,375 downwards.
TGACTTTTATTAAATTTCCTTTTAAAACTCTGATGACAATAGAGCAAGGACATACTAAAATAATTTCCTAAAAAATGGACTGGTTTGTCCAAAGAGGTACAAACATTTCTTTTTACAAAACTATCCTCTTTGTACCCATTATTTATTTTAAAAATATAATGTATTGAATTACCCACCAATTTATATATCTTGGTTGAGTAACTATTTCTGGTAAAAACCTTAGAAATATACCAATATATTTCAGCTAATCAGTATCCATAAAATGCCTAATTAAGGCTAGAAAGCGCCCCAAAACCCATTTGTCGGAGTGGAAGCTCCTCAGAGGAGGAGCTCCATTAGAAGTGTTTTTTTTTAAAGCAATGGATTTTTATGCAGAAGCTAATTTAAAAGGGCTGAAGATGTGAATCATGGGCTTCAATCAAAGCTAAATAGGACAGATTCTTCAATCAACATGGATGTGCCCATTTATCCAGGGACAAAGAGTGAAGATGTGGACTTTGATTATCATCGGTGGAGGAAGTCAAAAGTATAGGTAATGCATATTTTGCCTCCTTACAGGTATAGTTCTTTTTTTTCCGACCTTTTTAGTGGTACGAAGGGAGCCATGCGAGGCACTGTAAGAAATTGAGGCAACCTAAAATGAAGAAAAAGTGCTCTAAGTGAGTTATATACATGCTTGTATTAGCAGATGGTATAGAAAAAGTAAGGAAATAAACACCCATTCTGAATACACTTGTCTCAAGTAGCCAGGAGATCTGTTTTACCACAGAATTTCTCAAAAACTCTTTCCATTGCTGCTAAGGATTCTGGGTAATGGCATGCAATTGAGGCTCAAAACGTATCAGTATTTTTGCTTCTAATCCACCTAATTTGGGATCCATGTAGGGCTATGTGCACTGCTTCAAGGCAACCTTCAGTACATAGCCTTGGCCTAGGGTACAACATACTGCAGTTTGGGCCTTATATGTGAGGACTATAAGACTGCTGGATAGTATAGTCATGTTTGGAATCCATGTTAAGTGGGCTACAGACTTTACGTACAGGATATACAGGAGAAAGTATTTGCCCCATATAAGAAAAAAAATGGAGACTGTGAGGAAGTTCTAGTACTGTACACTATGCCCGAGAGCTGTACACATAGACTTATGGAGTTCTATATCTCACCGATAAGGCCCAAGACAGGGCTTTATATACATCTGGGGTTTGCTGTCTCTCCTATTCAGACTAGAATTGCCTGGTATTTTGGGGTTGGACCACTTTGGTGAGTGAGAACAGACTGATATACTACAGGATAATTCTCCCTGCGAAAGGCACAAGTTAGCTAAAAGAGGTTGCTTTCTGAGTAAGTTACCAGGCCTATAGAACAAACCTACTCAGTGTGAGCGCTTCTGACTTTTTGCTACTGACGCAAATGACCGTTAGGGTGATGAGGGGTGAAGATATGGACCCCTTGCTCACTGTGCCTTAGGGAGTTCAGCTACACCTCACTGACGAGTCCCAAGAGAGGCTGAAACGTAAGTCTGGGGTTTGCTGTCCTTCCTGTTCAGAGTAGAATTGCCTGGTATTTCAGGGCTGGTTCACTCTGTTGGGTGAGACCAGACTGATATACCGTAATACAGGATATTTCTCCCTGTGAAGGGCACAAGTGGCTAATATAGGCCAGACCTATAGAACAAACCTGCTCGGGTGTTGTACGTTCTCAGGTTGAGCGCTTCTGACTCCTTTTGGCTCAGGACACATAGACCTAAATGGATCCCATGTTATGTGCGCTAGATACAATTAAGATGATGTCATGTTTCTCCCATTTAAGTCACGTACACACTTCTAGAAGCAACAACTTGTATCAAACATAAACAATTTACTTCAGATGTTTATCCTATACAAAAGGACATTTTCCTCTCTCAGGGCCTCATTCTATTATCGGCCGTAAAACGGCCGCAAGGCTGCGATTCCTTGCGGGGGTTCCGTTATTTTGGAATTCTATTATACGGCCCCGCAAGGATCTCCTCTTACGGCCGGTCGTATATCTTGCAACCGGCCGTAAGCTCAGAAAATTTTAAACGCAAAAATAAATTCAAGCCTGCACTGTAAAGCTCTGTAAATGCTAGGGATCATATTGGGGGACATGAGGATTAAAAGTAACCCACTCTCAAGCTTGCACATCTGCCCAAACCCGAGTTTACATTAACTGTTTATTTTCCGGCCGCAGCGTGGGCGGGTCTGAGGTGCTCCAAGCACTCTGGACTTTTTACATGGATATTTGACATATATAAAAAAAAAAATATTTACGGATTTGAGTATAGGGGAATGTTGTGCTATTATTGCTAACACCTACAATCACTTTATAGTCTCCTCAGAGTGCAGGATGGCTTTATTTCAGCTTTATAATGTGCTTAATTGGTGCTAGCGGGACCTTTTTCCTGCAAGTAAGCTGCGGCTCGGTTTTAGCCTTGCAGAGAGGGTTCCCGGAGCAATTGAATAGCAACCGGGATTTTCTTGCGGCCGAAACTCTTGCGGCCGTTTTAGATCAAAGGCTTTCCTCCGGCGCGAGCGTCCGCAAGGGATAGCAAGGCGCCGGCCGCAAGCCTGCCGGAATCCCCAGCCAGAGGGGAATAGAATAGCCGAATAGCTTGCGGCCGGTCCTTGCGGCCCCGCAGCGCCTACGGCCGATAATAGAATGAGGCCCTCAGTCTTTAAGTCATTTTATTTTGTTTTCACTTAAAGCCCCTACTATCTGTCTCCACATGACACAATATCCCAGACATGACAAATTACTTTGGCATTTTTTTAATTAGCTGTTTTAGAAATTCTGAAAATGTTGTACAGCTAGTAAATATAATGCTCGTTATGTTAATGAGCACATATTTCTCTGAGAGTATTTGGAGCCAAGTGTCCTCTAACAAAATTGCATTGTAAAAAAAACAAACATTTTTTTTTCTAAATTTGTCATTTTAGTCCCTTAAACAAATATTTTGCCTCAAATAAACAGAATCTGTAGGACATTTTGCTCTCTATCTTAAGTGAACACAATGTTTTTGAGCACTGGTTTGCATCACTGACAGAGACAATCTGTGGTAATATACATATTTAAAGCTCTTAATATGGCAGCTGGTGTTAGTCTGAAGTGACAGGCACTCCAAGTCTTTTCAGTGGAAATTCTGCAGGCCCCAAATGTGACCCGACCTTTGGTTTCCTCCCCATGCCTCCACACGCAGGGTGTATTACATGCTTAGATTAGTGTGGCCTGTCATTTATATAAAACCATATATGGGAGTGTATTGCGGCAGAGATTCAGAACATATGACTAGGTTCCATGTTGTGCATAATAGAGCCAGAATATATTTATTATTGGTAAAACTAATCATAGGGCCTCATTTAATTCCAAGCCCGTAATTACCTTCAAATAGCCCGTAAATCTGCGGGTTAGACATTTGCAAGTAAGTAAGTAGCATTTCAGGGCATGATCATGATTAATTGAGCAAGCCTGTAAGTACCGATTTAGAAACAGCCAATAGTAAATGAGACCGTCATCATGACATCAGTAAATCATGGCGTTTAAACGTCAATCAATTAGTGTTTAGACATCCAAAAGTGATCAGACTCTTAATCCAGTGATTTAAAAATCAAAAAAAGTTTATGAAGAAACTGTTATAGTGCATGTGGGTGGCCTGATATGTAATAACTTCTTGATTCCCGAGATTGATATAACACAGAAATATTGCAGATTTGCGAGCTTGAGACTGTCTTTTAAAGTGCAGTATTGAATTTTTTTTATAGTGTTAAGAACAGGTGTTTAACCCCCTTTCAGGTCCTCTCTAGTACTCATAGGATTTTTGGCTACATTTGCCATTTACAGTTTTGAAAGCAATTGCAGGCTTGGGGAATTGTTGCAATTAACTCGGGATTGTCATTTTATTGATTGTAACATTTGCGGGCTTGAAAGATAAAAGGCTTAGATGGATTGAAATTACGATTTTGACAACCGCAGTTGCTCTTCAGCCTGTAGCTAGAAGAGGTCAATTTAATAGCAGTAACTTTTGCAAGCTACGTTACGGGCTTCAGTAATTGTGATTTTGACAATTTAATAGGGCCCATAGTCTTTTAAAATGGGTTCATTATTCACCTATTGTCATGACACCATATTAGACCAATTATATAAATAAACTTCTCTTCTTTCTTCTCTACTTTGTCATGGTGAATGGGCTTGTGTACCTCAGCGAAGCTCTGAGCTATACCATGTACAAACACCCAAGATGGACAGGTCATAGCAGAGAGGACAAATCACGGTCCACTGGAGAAGGAACTGGCAACCCACTCAGGTATATTTGCTAAGAAAACCATAATGATAAACACAACCAGAAACACAGAAAATGCGACTTGGTCCTGCGGTCCATATGGTCACTGAGAGTCGGACACGACTGAATTAATTAATCTCTCAGGATGGCTTAATGAGTATGCCACGGATGTTTGAATCCTTTTACTTTTGTCCACGCCAAGACAAACTTCCATAATAAGTACAGAGCACCAACCCACACACCTCACCTTGTAACTCCAGTAGGCAGTAATGGCCATCGGTGCCAAAATGTGTATTAATGCAGAACGTCACTGAAAGCCAAAGCAATCGAGATTGCGAGGATAACATATCAAGGATAACGTATTCACAAAGTACAGGAAATTAACATTTATTTTGCACTGGAAACTATTTATATAAGTGGCAAGTTGTGGAAATGTTATTGGGAGATTACATAATGATATTATTAGGAACGTTCTGTTTACAAACTAATCTCTAAGTCATATCATTGTTGGGCAGAGTAAGTAATATTATATTTATTTATGTAACACTGATAATAATACCATTAACATTCCATTGTATTATAATATCTATTAACTGATAGTATTAATGTCAGTAGAGAGAAAAAATAAATGTAGCTTTTAAAACTGATAATTGAACTTTAGTGCTTCAGACTTAATGAGATCTTCTCTCCATCCTATTAGGTTGTAAGAAGTTGATTCAGTGGCTTAGGATTTCCACTGAAATATCAGGGAAGGTGGTACAAATCTTATGGCTTCACAGGGAATGCACAATTCAATTATTTGCTGATTGGGTGAAGGAGAGGAAGAATGAGGAATGGTGGGATGGAAGTAAAAGGGATGGATAAGTGGAAGAATTGAAGGATGGATAGAGGAATGTAGTAAAGAGGATGGATGAGTGGAAGAAAGAAAGGCTGGATAAATGGAAGTAAAGAGTATGGGTGAGTGGAAAAAAAGAAGGATGGATGGAGTGGAAGTAAAGAAGATGGAAAGTGGAAGAAAGGAAGGATGGATGGAGGAATGGAAGTAAAGAGGATGGATGAGTGAAAGAAAGAAAGGCTGGATAAATGGAAGTAAAGAGAATGGGTGAGTGGAAAAAAAGAAGGATGGATGGAGTGGAAGTAAAGAAGATGGAAAGTGGAAGAAAGGAAGGATGGATGGAGGAATGGAAGTAAAGAGGATGGACGAGTGAAAGAAAGAAAGGCTGGATAAATGGAAGTAAAGAGAATGGATGAGTGGAAAAAAGAAGGATGGATGGAGGAATGGAAGTAAAGAGGATGGAAAGTGGAAGAAAAGAAGGATAGATGGAGAAATTGATATTAAACAGGGTGGATGAGTGAAAGCAAGTAAAGATGAAGGAATTGAAGTAAAGAGAAATGGATGAGTGAAACAGGTAGTATGGAAGGGTGGAGAAATGAGGGATAAACGAAGGAAAGGAGGATAAAAAGGAGGAGGGGTGAAGGAGCGAAAGGAAAGACAAATGGGGCAGTCGATAAAGTAAGGGATGAAACACAAAAGAGATAAATAGATGGTGGGATGGATGAGGGGAAGAAAGGGGCAGAGAAGAGGATGTAATGGGGTCACAAATGGAAAACATTTTTTTAGAAGAGATGGTGAATAGAGAAAAGCAGAAAAGTGTGGAAGAATATAACATAGTGCTTAGTAAGTACAGGGTGTGCAGTGTCTCATAGTAACAGGCTAATTTGAAACATTGCACTCAACAGTCTTTGTATTCATGAGCTGCAGAGGGCAGACCTAAACAGGTTCAGATTCTTTGATTTGAGGCAGAAAAAAATAGAGCTTGCTAATAAAATATTTTACATAACACTAAATACATAGGTATATTATTTTCCTTGTGAAATCTAGTAACCTTTTAGGCTGTAAAAACGCAGGTAATTGGGAAGTTAAAGGTATATGTAAGTTTCCTGGGTTTCGAATGTTTTCTAATAAACAGCTACTGATTGGTAGAAAAATATGCATTATATTGAAAAGTTGAATGTACTTACATATTTATATGCTAGATACTGATATGTAGATGTGCACACCCCTAGGAAGCTTACATAAAGTGTACCCTGCAGGGTACAGTGTGTGACATCTAAAGGAAATGATGGTTGGTGGGGTCACAGCTGAAATTGCCCATAAGGAGACAGGCGGAGAGAAAAAGCAGACAGCAACTGCCAGATTGTGATACAAATGTTTCAGCCTTTACTTCTTCCTGACAATTGTCAAGTTGTATACCAGATTAGCCTGGGTTTGGAGGGTGTTAACCCTAAGTTTCAACTGACAGAAATTAAAAGATAGGTTGCTAACTTCAAGTTAAGTGTTTAAATGCTTTTTTCATGCAAAAAATGTTTTCATACACTCCCTCCCGTGCCTCTTTCCCCCTCTCCCTCTTGTGTCTCTTTGCCCCCCTCTCCCTTCCCTGTGTCGCTTTCCCCCTCTCTCTCTCCCCTGTGTCTCTTTCCCCCCTCTCCCTCTCCCTCTGTCTCATTTGCCATTTACGGGTGTGAAAACATTTGCGGGCTTGGGGAAATTGATTTGCGGGCCAGGCTGTTAGTTACGTGTTTAACGGTCGCCATTTTTTTCAAGCCGTAACTCGGAAGCCGTTCGGAGCCCGCAAAAAGATGCCAATTAGCTTGTAACCTCACTTACGGGCGTCCCCTCCTCTCCCCCTGCCCCCATTGCGGTCCTCGCCTGACCATCCTCTACCTTGTCAGCCTGCGAGGCTCGCAAAAGGCCTAGAGGGACACTGAGGACTTCAATGGGTGCAGGGAGAGAGGCAGGGAGCCCGTATGTGAGGTTGCAAGCTAATTTACTATTCAATTGGCGTCTTTTTGCGGTCTCCAAACCAGGGGCGGCCCGTCCATTGGGGCGTCAGGGCAAACGCCCCCCCAAATATTTTCTTCACCCTGCAATAAAAAAAACACAACAATGTATTAGTATAACCCAAAAACAAATAAATATAAGGTGTACATCATCATTTCAAGTCTAAATAGTATTAAAATGAAGTAAAGTTAGAAAAGGGACACTGTCACTTTAAAATAACCCTTGCGCTACATTAACTAATGCTGTGTATCTATCGCCCCCTGCCTGCACCCTGTGTGATCAAATTACAATAGTTACTGTTACACTGTGTACACTAACCTTTAGACTCTTCTCTTCTCTTCAATGAGTCCTGGCCTGGCCCCCTGACCGTTAATGCATTCCGCCCACCATCACAGTGACGATATGCATGGGCGGTCATAAATGTATCAATTAATAAATGACAGTCTTCCATCATTGACCAATCAATGATGGAAGGCTGTCCAGTTACTAAGTGATCAATCTAAACCCACCCAGACCGTTAGCCCTGAGCGCCCGCCAGCAAATAGGGCCTCGAGTTTGATTTTGATTGACTGATACAGTCAATAAAACCACCAGTTCCCTGTCCCTTCCCCCTTTCTGTTTCCTGACCCTGGTCACGCTGAGACTGAGAGACCTCCCTGGCTGAATCTACTCATCTGCTCTGCCTGCCTAACACAGTAAGTCTACACCTGCCTCTGCCTGGCACCTGCCCTGCCCCTGGCCAAACCAAAACCCCTAGTAGCCCCTAATAAAAGTTAGGGGTGACCAGTTACCCCCAGTCCCCCACTATGCCTGCCTGGCCTGCCAGTGCCACCTACCCAGCCACCCACCAACTACCACCGACGACCCCAGCCATCACCCCCATGTGGCCTGTGCCACCCCCGATCAGGCCTGCCCTATGCTAGCCTAGCTATGCCATCATGCCACCACCGGATTACACCGATCACGGGATCGGGGTAGTCGGGTGGTGAGCGGGGTGGCACAGGCCCACATGGGGGTGATCGGATCACCCCCTTGATGAGGCCTGTGCCACCCCTGATGACCTCCATGTTGCCGCCCTATGCCACCCCCGAGGCCCGATCACCACCGGGCCCCCGGCACCACCCCGATGCGGCCTATGCTACCCCGGGTATTCGGGCAGTGAGCGGGGTTGACCAGGCCACATGGGGGTGGATGTTCACCCCCATGAGGCCTGTGCCACCCCTGATCGTGGCCTATGGGCGACCGATGGGCGCCTGACCGTGACCGACCCCACCCTGGATGAACCAACTACCTACCCCCCCCTATTTTTATTCCATTTTTAGAAGTAACAGGCATGTATATGTGCATGTCACTTCTAAAGATAAAATAAAAATAAGGGAAGGGAAAAAAAAAATACAGTAACAACATTATTACAATTAAACACACAGTAAGCAAACACATTGTTAGTACAGTTAGTAACACAACACATTGTATACAAAAATAAACAGCTTTAAACAAACATTAATAAAAAATAAAATAAACAGCACATACACACATTGTTAGTACAGTTAGTAACACAACACATTGTATACAAAAATAAACAGCTTTAAACAAACATTAATAAAAAATAAAATAAACAACAGCACATACTTACCTGTAAAATTGACCCCTCCAGCGTTGGCCTTCTGTCCTCTCTGGATATAGTCATGATGAAAAATAAATAATCCATGTTGATTGAAGCCAATGATCAAAAATTAAATAATCCATGTTGATTGAAGCCAATGATCAAAAATAAAATAATCCATGTTGATTGAAGCCAATGATCAAAAATAATCCAATCTTGATTGAAGCCATTGTCCATCCATCCATTCTGGCCCATTGAAAGAGGCCTCCACAAAAAAAACCGACGCTCTAAAAAAAAAAAAACAACACACTAAAAAGAGCTCCTCCTACAAGGAGCCCCTCCCGTGATTAATTGTTTTTTTCCCACGGTCTGCTATATATACTAATTTTTGAAGGACTCTGATTGGCTGAAATTTTTGATTGACATCGATTTCAACCAATGAGAGTCTTTAAAAAATTAGCAAATCAGCAAGCAGGTATGGAAGCCTGTAAGGGTAAAAAAGGTTAGTGTGAACTTGTTTGACCCTGTATGTATTATACATATTACAGGGCTATTGTATGTGATATACATGTTACAGGATAATATCCTGTAACATGTATAGCCAAAAAATAGCACTGTAATATGTATAACAAATAAAGTGTAATAGAAATGCATGAACAATATAATATACCATGTAATAAAGAACATCAATTAATCAAATAATAAATATCAATTAATATATATTGTTGTATGTATATGTTTATGTATATTTATGTGTAATTTTTTATATATATATATATATATATATATATATATATATATATATAAAAATTAATATCAAAATATCACAATAAATAAATAAATATATATATATATATATATATATATATATATATATATATATATATATAACAATTTGATATATATATATATATTTATTTATTGTGATATATTGATATCAATTTTTATATATATATATATATATATATATATATATATATATATATATATATATATATATTTATATATATATATTATTATTTATTTTTTTTGGGCCTATATGTTATTTAAGGTTTTTAAGGTACGGTTGGGGCCTATATGGTCCCAATTTGTTATTTAAGGTTTTTAAGGTGCGGTTGGGGCCTATATGGTCCCAATTTGTTATTTAAGGTTTTTAAGGTGCGGTTGGGGCCTATATGGTCCCAATTTGTTATTTAGGGTTTTTAAGGTACGGTTGGGGCCTATATGGTCCCAATTTGTTATTTAGGGTTTTTAAGGTACGGTTGGGGCCTATATGGTCCCAATTTGTTATTTAAGGTTTTTAAGGTGCGGTTGGGGCCTATATGGTCCCAATTTGTTATTTAGGGTTTTTAAGGTACGGTTGGGGCCTATATGGTCCCAATTTGTTGTTTAAGGTTTTTAAGGTGCGGTTGGGGCCTATATGGTCACACTTGGTCCTCTAAGGTATGTTTGGGGCCTATATAGTTCCACTTGGTCTTCTAAGGTATGTTTGGGGCCTATAGTCCCACTTGGTCTTCTAAGGTATGTTTGGGGCCTATATAGTCACACTTGGTCTTCTAAGGTATGTTTGGGGCCTATATAGTCACACTTGGTCTTCTAAGGTATGTTTGGGGCCTATATGGTTCCACTTGGTCGTTTAATGTTTTTTAAGTATGGTTTTGTTCTTGAATGGTATGATTGATTTGCTTGTTTTCTTTCAACCCCAGGTGCAAACCCTATGTGGCTGCAGATTTGTTTCTACTCATTGGTCAACTTAATGAACGTGAATACCCTGAGAAGAAGAGCCGACTAATGGTAGGTGTCACTCCTTTAATTTTTCTGTTAATACGTATAGATGCAATTATGATATTGCTGTAGTCTTGTCACATGAGTTTTTTCAATCTATATTGTATACCAATGAATTTAACACATTGTTACTTTACTTCTTGACATTTCTGCATTGCAGATTATGTATTTCAATGGGCTTTACAAGCATAAGGTCATTGGGCGGGGCTTATAAAGGTCATTATGACGTCAGGGGGAGGAGTTATAAAAATGGGTGTGGTTTGAAAAAGGGGGAGTGGCTATGTTTCGCCCTGTCGCCCCTCCAACTTGAAAAGTCACCAGCCGCCACTGCTCCAAACGTCTTCCAAGTTACGGGCTGCGGGCAGGGTGGGTTTAACCTGCACCATTTTTTTAAAGCCTGTAACTTGTTGTAAGGGTCGCCATTTTTTTTCAAGCCCGTAACTCGGAAAACTTTCGGATTAAGATTAAGCTTATTGTATAGATACCAATTAACACTTACCAAAATCCACCTCCATACCAACAATTCTCTATTAATCGAGGTTACATTTCTGGCTGTTTATTACCTTATTCAGTTAACAGTGGGTAACTTCAGAGGATACCTAAGCTGCCTGTTGCCACCCCTGATCTAAAGTCAAACTTCCTTAATATCTGAAGGTCATCATCCCACGCACCTTGATATTCCAGTAGGCAGAAATGCCTCTTGGTGCCAAATCTTAATGCATAGCATCACTTAGTAAACATGCCACGCTCTACTGAAAATAAAACCAACCCGGTCTGCAAGTCCATATAAGGATAATATATCCATAATTATATTCACAGAGAACAGGAAATAAACATTCAACATTTATATTGGCACAATGATATATTTATATAGGTGGTAATTTGAGGAAATGACATTGGGAGATTATATAGTGATATCATTAGGGACTTTCTAATGTTTATAAAGTGAGTAATTTCAGAGTAGTAGGTAAGTATTAAAGTAACATGATATTTATCTATATATAATCATACTGAAGGATCACTGTGGTGCTCATATAATAGGGTTTCATTTGTTTATTTAATAAACAAAATGGGAATTTGAAAAAAAAAATTGTATCTATTAAACCTTACATTTAAAATGTATCATTGAAACCTCATGCAGATTTGCTTCTTTATAGCTCCTATTAAATGTCAAGAGAGAGGGAGATGTCTTGGAATCTGTCCTGATAGGAGGCTTTATCTGCCTTTTCCCCTGCAGTGGTTTCCATAGGCAGTCTGGGAAATACCCTGGGAATGCATTTTGTGTTTGTTACATCATATCCTGAGAGATGGATGACAGGGAATCGATTTGTAGAGATCAGTGGAAGGAGGGATGGGGTGGAGGGAACAGGCATATGTCCAGAACCTTTGATAATAGGATAAGAGTGAAATTGTCACCATACTCCTCCCCCACTAGCTGACTAGCTGGCCCAGAAGCACCTTGCATCATTCAATGCAACCATAGCTCTCCAGAAATGTAAACACACACAACTTCCATCAATGTATCATGATTCCCTCTAGGGTCCTGCAGAGGCATCAACATAAGGAGTAATGTAAATTGGTTTTAGCAAGAGCCAAAGAAGTGTTTAGTGCCAAAGCATTTTTTGCTCATCAAGACATGTTGAGTTTCAACGAGTTTTGAGGTAGATGAGAATCGAGGGACCACTGTATATATTATTTTCATCGTGCAGTGGTCCTTTAACATTGCCAATCTTGATCTAAGATTTTGTACAACAGGATAAACAAAGGTACCCCTTCTGGATCGCTACCTCAATGAAGCTGTGAGCTATACCATGTAGGGTCACCCAAGATGGACAGGTCAGAGCAGAGGGGTCAGAGAAATTGTGGTTTACTGGAGAAGGATCTAGCAACCCACTCCAGTATCTTTGCCATGAAAACCTTATGGGTTGGCACACCCGGACACAATATGTGCCTGGCGTGCTGTGGTCCATAGGGTCACAGAGAGTTGGACATGACTGAACAACTAAACAACAAACAAAGGTATAACAATATGCATGCCTCCACAACACCTCCAAAATAAGGATTTCCACTGAAAAATAAAATACTATAATTATATTATACTATAGTATAATTATTCCAAGAGATAAAATATTGATGCTTTGTGCTTCCCTTATTAATGTAAGGAACGGAACCAAAGATTGTTTTATAAAGACACAAATCAATAAAATTTACAGAATGTAAAAAATAGAGGAATAATTATACTAAAACAAAGACCCAAATAATTGATCACTCTAATTTTCCCTTACTTACTCAAATACACATAGCATATTTTTTCTCTACAATACAGAGTACTGGGAACTTGCAGTTCTCACAGTAAAGGAGAACTGGCAGAGAGTGGAGGAGGATTATTAAAGCACAATTCAGGGAAAACATCACATTTGGGAAGTATGTAACAAATTAACATTTGTAAGCTATGAGCATAAAACACTTTTAAAGAAAGAATACTCTGAGTAGTTGTTAAATCTTGTCTTCTGGTTAGTTTGGAGTCCGTGGGGCTGTGTTTTTTTAATTTCAGTGGAGGGAGGGTAGGATGGAGGGAAGAAAGCAGGGAGAATGGTTTGTTACATCATAGAAGCTTTTGGCAGGTACCACCTATCAAGCCCCCTTTTGGATCACTACCTTATCGTAGTGAAGGGACTTGTGTACCTCAATGACGCTGTGAGCTATATCATATAGGGTCATCCAAGATAAGCAGGTCATAGCAGATAGGCCAGACAAATTGTAGAAGGAACTGGCAACCCAATCCATTATCTTTGCCAAGATAACCTTATGGATGAGCACTACCAGACACAAGATGTGCCTGGTGTGCTTTGGTCTTGGAGAGTTGGACACGGCTGACCGACTAAACAACAACAACCTATCAAGGGAAGAATCCATCAAAGTTGATCACAAGCCCTGCAACCTTCACTAAAGAATCATGGATGCCTCCAGATATCAGATATATGGAAAACATTTTTTATTTATACACTAGTGCTATAACATTTTTTTCTCTGAGTCAGATACAATTTTTTAAAATTTATAAAGTATAGTGGTCCTTTAAGGCCTGCTTTCTTCAGATGCTATGACTGATACGATATGGCTAATTCCACAGAGATAAAGATTATGTGATCCTTTAAGCTTTATTTATTTATTTTTACAAGTGAATAAAACAATATACGGATGAGAAAATGTTTTTTTTTTTTTATGTATAGGTCAAAAATATCCTACATTTCATTGCAGGAAATACGATGCTGGTGACAGTTCTTAGTTAAAGGATGACAGTAATGGTGTTTTCCATAGGAAGGTTCCCTCTCAGCGCCTAGCTGTGGGGGCTGTCCTGGATGGTTTTCCTGCCTGTCTATCGGGGGATATCTCTGAATGAGTCAGCTCCAACTCCGCTGCTATTGGTCAGTCTTTGTTGCTGAGACAAAAATACTTTATGGAAAGTGCCACCTTGTGTCCATATGAAAGATTACACTGGCATTACATAGCCCCAGTTGTCTAATAGATGCCACAATACAATGAAATGTAATGTAACATTTTTTGTCCAAGTAAAGGAAAAAATCAATTGGCAGACCAATACAGGGACTATATGTTTGATATTAGGTTAATCATATCTCCTCAAAGACAACCCTTTACAGAGAAAATAAATCTAACTTGGTTCATCTCTCTTCATTGCGTAATACGTCCATGTCCTTTATTAATTTTGATCTAGCTCCAAAATGTGATCTTTTGAGATGGTGCCTCAAAGCTGCACGCCTTATTCCAAGGGATTTATATGCAACAACTGTATCTGCTTCCCTGGTTTCTATACTCCTCTTACGTAGGCGGTGTCCTCAAGAACTCCGAAATACTATAAGGATTTGCAAATTCTGTACCAAGAGTTCTCTGATACCTCACTGTTCAGTAAATATGGACAATAGAATCGAACACAAGACAAAAAAAGCAGGAAGGGGAGGAGAGAGAAAAGAAAACAGAAAAGGGAGGGCAGGAAGGAAGATAAAAATAGATAGAATGAAACAGGAAGACAGAGGGGAAAAAGAGAGAGAGGTAGGCAGGGGAGATTAAACAAAGGAAATAAGAAATATGGTTGATGGAAGTACAGGAAGAAAAACAGTTGAGTAAGACAAGACAGAAGTAAACAAGTGAAGCGGAAGAATTAGAAAAACCTTAGGAGGGGTCAAGGGAAGGGGAGAAGAGAACAAAGAGAAAGGAAGGAAAAGAAAAGAGGGGGTTGTCAAGGAAGAAACAAAAGAAGAGATCAAGGCAGAAAAAAACAGCATGAGCCTCATTCAACTGCAGGCCTGCAAGTCACTGGATGTAGGCTGTAAGTCTGCGGGCCGGGTGGGGGCCCGTAGCGTCTGCAAATTATGGTGCTATTCTAATGGCTGAGCCCGCAAGTTCCGGCTCGATAGCGCACATTGTAAACCATGCTATAGTATGTAGCATTTGCGGGCTTGAACATGATCAATCACGCAAGGCCGTAACTCCCGATTCGAAACAGCCAATGGAGACAGAGATCGTCATCATTACTTCAATGGAAAATGGAGGTTGGATTTCAAAGTCGATCTGACCCGAATTCCAGATATAATGCAATATTGATAAAACAGTAAATATGATATTCTATTAGATGCGAGTTCTATTATATGTATTAACACATTGATTGCCATGATCGATATAACATGGAAATTGAACATTAAATAAAGTATTTTTTGGGGGCCAATTTGCGAGCTTGAGAATGTTGTGCTATTAATTCTAAGACCTAACCTCACTTTCACTTTTAATATAAGTACAGTATTGATTTTTTATTTGCTTTTAAAGTGCTACGGACATGTAATTAAGCCCTTCCCGGGTACCAGTCACCTGTGGATAGATATTTGCTATTTGCGGGTTTGACGGAGTAGTTAGCAAAGGGGAATTGGAGCAATTGAATAGTGATTTGCGATTTCATCGTTCGCAACTCTTGCGGCCGTGAAAGATCAAAGGTTTGGAGGGGCATTAACTTGCGATTTGAACCATCGAAGTGAATCACAGCCCAGAGCCCGGAACTCGATCGGAGCCCGCTAAAGGACAACAATTGAATAGCAAAGTAACTTGTAGGCTACATTTGCGAAGCCCGGATCTCCCGAAAGCTCAATTGAATGAGGCTCCATGTTCGTGTTTCTCTAGGCCCATTAAGGTTTATACAATTACTATATGCATGTATATAGGTTCACAAGGAAGAATACAGGAAGAGAGACTGACAAGGAAAGAGACTGTGACAAGGAAAGGCAAAGGGTGGCAAAGGAAGAGAGACAGTAGAATAAAGTAAAAGAGAGGGAGGAAAGAGTTGAGAGAGCGTAGAATACAGAAATATATAGAGGATTGCAAGGCAAGAGGGTGAAATATAGGAAAACAGACAATGATTGGGGAAGATAGCGGGTGGAATACAGCAAGAGAGAGGTTGGCAAGGCAATAGAGAGGGTGCAATACAGGAAGAAAGATGGTGGCAAAGGAAGAGAGAGGTTGAATACAGGAAGACAGAGGGAGGAACGGGAAGAGAGAGGTTGGCAAGGTAAGAGAGGGTGGAATACAGGAAGAGAAAGGTTGACAAGGCAAGGTAGAGGGTGAAATACAGGAAGAAAGATGGAGGCAAAGCAAGAGAGAGGGTGCAATACAGGGAGAAAGATGGAGGCAAAAGAAGAGAGAGGGTGCAATACAGGAAGAAAGGTGGCAAAGGAAAAGGGGTGAGTGGATTACAGGAAGAAAGATGGTGGCAATGGACGAGAGAGGGTGGAATACCTGAAGAGAAAGGGATGCAAAAGAGGAAATAAGGTAAAATACAGGAAGAGATAGGGTGGCGAGAAAAGAGAAAGAGTGGTATACAGGAAAAGAGATTGTGGAATAAAGGAAGAGAGGGGTTGGCAATAAAAGAGAGTAAGTGGTATCAGGAAAAGAGAGGGTAGCAAGGTAAGAGAGAGGGTTGAATAAAGGAAGAGAGAGGGTGAGAAGGGAAGAGAGAGGATGGGATACAGGAAGAGAGATGGTGGCAAAGCACGAGAAAGTGTTGAATACAGGAAAAGAGAGGGAGGCAAGAGAAGAAATTGGGTAGAATACAGGAATAGAGAGGGTGGAATACAGGATGGGTTGGCAAGGAAAAAAGAGGATGGGATACAGGAAGAAAGATGGTGGCAAAGGAAGGAAGAGGGTGGGATAGAGTAAGATTATAATGGCAAGGGAAGAGAGAGGATGGAATACTGCAAGGGAGAAGGAGGAAATGGAAGAGAGGTGGAATAGAGGAAGAGAGAGTTTTTCAAAGCAAGAGAGAGAGAGTGGAGTACTAGGCAGGGGAAGAGAGAGGGAGGAATACAGGAAGAAAGACAGTGGTAAAGGAGGAGAGAGGGAGGAATACAGGAAGAAAGATGGTGGCAAGGGGAGAGAGAGTTGGTATACAGTAAGAGAGAGGTTGGAAGGCCAAGAGATATGATGGGATACAGTAAGATAGATGTGGAAAGGGAAGAGAGAGAGTGGAATACTGGAAGAGAGAAGGAGCAAACGGAACAGAGGTGGAATGGAGGAAGAGAGAGGTTGGCAAAGCAAAAGATTAAGAGGAATATAGTAAGAAAGACAGTGTCAATGGAAGAAAGAGGGTGGAATACAGGAAGAAAGTCACGGCAAGGGAAGAGAGAGGGAGGAATACAGGAAGAAAAATAGTGGCAAGGGAAGAGGGAGAGCCGAATACAGGAAGACAATGACAATGAACGAGAGATGTTGTAATACATGAAGAGAGAGAGGCAAAAGAAGAAACTGGGTATAACACAGGAAGAGAGAAGGTGGCAAGGAGACAGTGTGCTATACAGGAAAGAGAGGGTAGCAATGTAAGAGAAAATGTGCAATAAAGAAAGAAAGATGGTGTCAAGGAAAATAAGAGGGTTGGATACTGGAAGAGAGAGGGGATGGCAAGGGATGAGTGAGGGTGGAACACAGGAGGTGTGGCACAGGGAAAGAGAGAATATGGCACAGGAAGAGATAAAGTGGCAAAGGAAAGGGGAGGGTGGTGAATATGTGGCAAAGAAAAAGATGGCAAAGAAAAGACAAAAGAGGTAAGTAACTGTAAGAGTAAGATAAGAAGATAGAGATGTGAGAATGAAGAAAAGAGGAAGAAACAGAACAAAGGAGAAGAGAAATAAAGAGGAACAATGGAAATAAATTATAGAGAAGAGTTAGAAGGAACATAGAAAAGGAGAAAAAGATTGAGGGGAACAAGATAGAACGGTACAAGGCAAGAAGATGGGTGAAGGAGTGGAGAGAGAAGGAACAGGAAGGACAGAGATGTTATGAATGAATCACAGCACTGAACAAGTTTCAAACATGAATTCTTATTTTTGAATGGGCATGGCACCACCTAGTGGCAAGACAAGTAAATTACCTGCTCTGAGGTTTCCAGATTCCTTTATTTTTATGTTCTAAAAACATTTTGCTTAGTTTATGTGCAGTTATTTAAATAAATATATAAGACCATAGTGGCCCTTTAAAGTGTCCAGTGCTTTCTTAGTGTTAATGTTAAGTGCTCCATGTCTTAAAGGAAATCAAGATCATATAACTATAGTTAAGTTTTGAATTATTTAATCATTGTGTATCTTCCATTAAAACTAAAAATGTCATCTGGGCTACAGAAAGTATTATCTTATCAAGTTATGGATTCATGAGAATGGGCATAATAGCACAAAGCTATTGCAGTCCAGAACATTACAAAGCGCCCTGTCCTCCGTCTCCTGTAGCATGTCAAGACAAAGGAGAAGAAAGCAATTCTGTATCTTTCTCACTTTAATGTCATTTTTCTACACAATATACTGCAAATATTTCTTACATACAAAAATGTTAGCTTACTTTTAATCCTTGTACAAATGTTCTTTGCAACAACTTCTAAAACTAAAAAGAAAGGGTCTCACAGTGCTTTAATCTCCTGTATGCCAAACAGATATGACATATTAGTGGTCCTTGAAAGGCCTCATATGTGCTGGCAAGAGGGCTGTTGATTTTGCTTATAAAAATGATCTGATTGCTACCCACTTCTGTCTGCAGATTCTTCTGTCATTTGATCAGAGAGCTGGGGGTGTTCCTATGATGTCACTGTAGGTGATCAGATCATGTTTCCAATTATCACTCTTACAAAGGTGGTGATCAGAAATGTTAAATGTAATCAGAGATTTTTATTTAAAAAAGTAAGTTGGTAGTAGATTGAGTATCAGTCACTAAACGGCTATAAATATCCACTTAAATAGACCAACAGGCACCAAATACACATACGTACAGTCCCATACAGGCCAGAATGTTAGAAACTCTCCACCCTTGTTAGCACAAGTCCTTTCCACTGATGTCTCAGTTGGGTGAATCACTCGGGTCTAATCAGCCTTATTCAATTGCAGGCCCGCAAGTCGCTGGATGTAGGCCATAAGTCTGCAGACCTTCTGCTAGCTCGATAGCGCACATCGTAAACCATAGCATTTGCGGGCTTGAACATGATCAATCACACAAGGAAACAGAGATCGTTATCATTACTTCAATGGAAAATGGAGGTTGGATTTCAAAGTCCTACGGGCTTGAATTACGGGTTAGGATCGGACCCCCATTCCAGATATAATGCAATATTGATAAAGCCATAAATATGATATTCTACTACATGCGAGTTCCATTATATGTAACAACACATTGATTGCCATGATCAATATAACACGTAAATTGAACATGAAATAAAGTATTTTTTGGGGCCGATTTGCGAGCTTGAGAATGTTGTGCTATTAATTCTGATACCTAACATCACTTTCACTTTTAATAAAAGTACAGTATTGATTTTTAATTTGCTTTTAAAGTGCTCTGCACATGTCATTAAGCCCTTTGCGAGTCTTCCTTGGTACCAGTAACTTGTGTTTCCACTTTTGTCATTTGCGCGTTTAACGGAGTGGTGAGTGAGGGGGAATCAGAAGCACTTGAATAGCGTTTTGCGCTTTTAGAGTTCGCAACTCTTGCGGCCGTGAAAGATCAAAGGCTTGGCCATTAACTTGCGATTTGAACCATTGCAGTGGATCGCAGGCCGGAGCCTGTAACTCGATTGGAGCCCGCAAAAAGACACTAATTAAATAGCAAAGTAACTTGCGGGCTACATTTGCAAAGCCAGGATTTCCTGAAAGCTCAATTGAATGAGGCTCTATGATAGTAGTCCAATAGTACGTTGATGATGTTAACTATTATCTGTCCCTCTGCACTGGATCATGGTGTGTGTGTGGTGTGCAGCTTCTTCATGGAGCACAGATATGTCCAAAATATAAAACTAAACAAAATTGTTTTGAATAAGCTTTTATATATTTTATTTAATACCAATAAAAATGCTGCAACAATGCAATGATGTCTCTGCATCTTACAAACCAGCCGTTGAATGGGTGTTATGCCAAGATTGCTCCCACCGGCATGGATCAACGCAACGGAAGTTGGCCCAAAGCGGGTAGCGTAATTCACTACATGACCACTCACTTGGGATTATCGCATACCTTGGAAACCAAACCATTACACCTCCAACTGATGCTAAGGCATGCCCTGCTGTAGGCCATCATCAACAACTGAGGCGAAATGCTGGACCCAGTAGATATAAAAATGGCCATGACCCACAATTTGCGTACATGATCTGAAAAAGTACACCAAGAACCATAAGTATGCAGCTGAATGTGGTCTCACATATAATCTACAACTCTAAGATTCCCATCTTCCATTTTTCCAATTACCCTAGGAATGCCTTGACCCAAGCATGGGCCAGATAATGTATTCAAACAATAATTAGATACAACAACATATACTTTTTCACTGTTCAGTGGTTCAGTTAAATATACCAAGAAAAACTATTGATGGATAAAATATAGAGCTGAACATTTCCTCTTCCACGTTGTACAAAAAAAAAAAAAAGAATATGATAGAATAGACTGTGGTAAATATATATTTGATGTTTTTGGCACAGGAACACATAGCTCTTTATATTATTCCAGGAACACGCAATGCTTCATTATAGAAAATATATTTTGAAACAATGACTAATAAAATACGTAATCATTTGTCATAGGCAATAAATAAAAATGGAGACTAAATCTATTTTAGGAATACCCTGTCAGAATAGGTTAGTGTCAGACAGGAATACATTGGAAACAGGATGTAGTGCCGTCCTGAATATACAATCTAGAGGATATGATAATGATAATCTAGATTATATGACTGATAATCTAGAGGGATATGGTAAGCATGGCCATTTGGAAGTATCCCACCCTATGACTGCACGGAGTTCATTGTAAGCTGAGACCTCTAGGCAAAGTGCATGTTTGAAAGACAAGCTTTTATACAGTCGTAAGGGACAATAAAATGTATTTTATACATTTAAAGGATGAATGCAGACCCATTGTCTAGTTAAGTTCTCCCAAAGAGCGTCATATGAACAGTACATCAATGGTCCTTTAAGTGATCATTTTATATTTGATGATAATGATGGTGGGTGCACAGATCATACAGTTGTATGTTAATCCATTGGCCGAAACCTATTGCATATACAGTACTACAGTGCTAGTCCTTGACTAAGAGCCACTTGACCCAGGTCAATAATATATTCAAAACAGTTTGTTCTACAATGGAATCTCCATTTTAAACCAGCAAAATATTTTCAAATGCTCTCTTTCAGATGCAATAAAGAAAAAATGTGCTCATATATATGGCAAGTGCTATTTCTCTGAATTACCACACTAATGGGTACATTTTAGTTGTATTTCTTGACTCAAGTTTTTCAAATCTCATAAAACATTTAGAAAGTGTTTTAGTAAAATTTCCACAGTTGCCATGGCAACATGTCCTTGCACCATAAAATAATTTTCTTTTATTTTAAGCATTTTTATTTTTAATTTTGTAACGAGAAGTACAATACAATAACATGTTTGTTCCTTAATACAAACCTTGTGTACCGTTTATTGTTTATAAAACAGATATAACTAAGAGGAAGAAAGGAAGAAGGGAGGGGAAGGGCAATAAAAGGGAAGTACAATAAAAAAAATCACAAAATGACAAAGGTTACAGACACAGAGCTCGATTCAATTGAGTAATCGTAAATTACTGGAGCTCGTTAGTTAATTTGAAAATCAATTGTCGTGTTTTTGCGGGCTCCAAACGGGTTACAGGTTACGGCTTTGAAATCTCTGTGGTTGTTAAATGCGGAACTTACAGCCTCCTGATGCCTTTGATCTTTAATGTCCGCAAGACTTCCGATCGCTAAAATCGCAAATCGCTATTCAATTCTACAATTCTGCAAGCCCGGCAATTGTTTTCACACCCGTAAAAGGCAAATGTAGGAGAAAATCCTACGAGAGTGTCCATTGCACTGTAAATGCAAAAAAAAATCAATACTGCACTGTAAATGACGGGGAAAACGATGAAAGACAATATAATTAATTGCACAAAAGTCTCAAGCTCGCAAAACGGCAATAAAAAAAAAATGTATGTGTCATTTTGCGGTTACATATCAGGCAACCCACATGGACTAGAACAGTATTGGCATTAATTTTTGTTATTTTGTATTTTGCGGGTTAGCGAGTCAGATCACATATCGGACCCCAAACTCTGATTGACATGTAACCTCCGTGTTTTACTGTCATTATGATGGAGGTCTCATTTTCTATTGGCTGTTTCAAAATGGGTGGTTATTGCTTGATTCATCTTTATCTGCTACTTTCGAGTGCATGGTTTACGGTTTCGGGGATCGGCTCGTAACTTGCTAACTTGTTCAATTGAAGAGCACCGGAATTGTAGGGCCTGTATACTGCGAGATGGAGGCTTCTAATTGAATCAGTCTCATAGCGTTTGTTAGTCAATGTTTTGTTAATAAATATTCATTTTTTTATACAAAATACAACACATTTTTACCGTGTCCAACATTATAGCACATCAAACCAGAATTGCATTACAGTATACCTTGCCCAATAATTGTATTTAGATCCTTAGATATTTTTCTTAAGATATCTTACAAGAGATCACATACCCACAAAGTTATTCCATTTAACCTATCTCAGTTTTTCCATTTCAGCAGTTTTGTTAATTTTTTTGTATAACTTTCATTTGTGGCGGAAGTGTTTGTTGGTTCCAGACCTCGGCCAACACTCACAGCCAGTGTTATTTGGGATAGTAGAATGTTGTCATTTTTGTGTAACGTTTCCAAAGACTTTGATAATAAAAAGATGTATGGATCTAATGGTCTAACTGTCCAGAGACATGCTGCAATTAAATTCCTTGTATGGTTCCAGAATATTTGCCTCTTGGGGCATATTCCCCAGTTGTGGTAGTATGTACCTGTTTATAAATTGAGGGACAAGCAAATCATACTTTTAGAAATTGCAACCCTTATTAATTAAAGATACATTTTAATATATGGAACTTTCCCTCTTATATATATTCAGGATTATTAGTTATGTCGATCTTCTCATTAATTTTTATGTCATTTAACCAACTTCCTTTTTAACGTTGTTATATTTTTTTATATTAAATAAAAGTTATATTTTAATTCACCTTTCTATCTGATGCTTTAGAATTAGGAATGGGAATTGCTTGTTCTAAATGTAAGCTTTTCTTGTCTCTCAATGTTTGAACATATATTACTAGAAGTTACTTCCAATTAATAAGGTACTTACTTATTAATCACTGGATCTACCCATTAGTTCATGTTTTGAGTATGAGGGCCATTTTGTCTAGTTAGTATGTACCTATTTGTCCACACCCTCTCTAGAATACTTGGTACAGAATTTTACCCATTCTGTATAATTTACCTGAATAAGGTTTATAACCCTGCCCCTTATAGTTTGCACAAATGAACAGCTTGTTATATATTTGTAAGATATCCTGCCAGTCTTTATCTATTTCATGTTCAATATTGCTTTTCCACTTTATCATGTAGGGGCGCTTGAGTGGTTGTGTGTTGTCATATAATACATTGTAGCATGTAGAGATTTCCACTGGACCTCATCCCATCCACTCAGCATAACCTCTCACTACAACTGTCATTTGTCCAGTTCTGTCTACCATCAAAACTTAAGCAGTTACCTCTGTAACAGGCTCTGCAAATACCACTAGGCCTCTTACCACCCACTCAGAATCTCACTATTCAACAGCCATTTTACAGTTCTATCTACCATTCAAACTGAAGCAGCCACTTCTGCAGCAGGCTCTGCAAATACCACTGGGCATCATACCATCCACTCAACAGAAGCTCACACTCCAAATACCATTTTGCCAGTTCTATCTAACATCAGAACTGAAGCAATCACTTCTGCAACAGGCTCTGCAAATACCACTGGGCCTCATCCCATCGACTCAGCAGAACCACACTCTCCAACTGCCATTTTGCCAGTTCCATTTACCTTTTCATTTTCTCAAGACCTAGAGCCTCTTCTGTCTCTGAACTCATGTAACATACCCTCCCACCTACCCTGTTCACATCCACCCTCCTATGATTTGTGTTAATTCATAGTACAGTTTTAGCACTATCACCTCCATTTTTCAGAACTGATACCCCCAAAATGCAATCACTAATTTACCCTCTACTCTTTTCAACTACTTGCCAAGGCCTTGTTTCTTCATTTTAGCTACTTCTAATTTAGTTTCATTAATCCCTTAAAGATATATGCAAGTGAGCCTGGTTATTAATGCATCTGATAGAGGAGAATTCAAAGCATCTGAAAAAAAAATGTTTGAATGAAAAAAGACCAAAATAAACAGTTAAACCATTACCCTAAAGTTTGCTGAATTTCTTGCATTTGCAAACAGTTTTCTATCAATGTTGACACCCCCTGAAAATCCCAGCAAAAATTAGCATGCATAATATATTTTATCTTTTTGATCTGTGCATTGAGCTGCAGCTTTCCTTGACCTCCCCCAGCCCCAGTGGATTGTTCGAGTCCATGTGGGTGGCCTGATATGTATTAACTCCTTGATTCCCTAGATTGACATGACACAGAAATTAAACCTTAAAAACAAAAATGTGGTCATCAAAGCAAACAAAAGCAAACAAACTTTAAGGAAATTTTAATGTGGCATTTTATTCAGTAGCTCTGCCAGTGATACTAATAAACAAAGCATCAATTTTCAATCAAACAAGGTCAGTATACACTACTGTGTGATTTAAAAGTCTGACTAAGATCATAATTAGGCAGTGAAAAGCCATAAAACTATTTTTTCATTAGAACAAAAATAATTTTGATGCCTCTGATGGACTTTAAGTCTATCCTTGATACTTTGGTGAAGGCTGTGGGTGTGTGTGAAATGAGTGTTTCAACATGAGCGAGTTTGCAGTTTTAATCGCAAACAGCCTGCTTCTGAGCATGTGCTGGGAGAAAGGGTTAAGTCTCAAATTCCAAAAGGACTAATGACGTAACAAATCTACATCATACTCCCTCATTCACCACCCCTCGCTCCACCGATTGAATATACACACCCTTCAATCTCTAAGCTATCAGTGCTCTATTCAAATAAGATGAAAACTCTCTATGTGTAGTACTCACAAATTAGGATTTTCTCTAGAAATGGCTTTATGCTCATGGTGTATACAGATGCAAATGTTATATAGATCACAACCATCTGAGGCTTCTCCTAAATAAGGCAGTCCTTTAAACCTAATGTAATATATTATATTGTGGCTGGGTCAGTGCAGGACCTTGATGCATTTGCATCTGGATTTTTATTTGATTTTATTGACCACACAATTGAGTTACCTGGGAATATTCTAGGCTACCTAGTGTGGTCCCTGCCCAGCCTGTGCATCACTGCCTGCCTGCATCCTGTCTCCATCCTGTCTGTATCCTAGCAACACAGGGGAGCATCATTACTCTTGATGGGATCTACAGCAACCATCAGAGTGACAGATATGAAACAGAGAGACTTGACACTGTACTGATATCGCCTCCCACAGGCCACAAGACGCCTTTGATATATTCAGCTTTTAAGGAAAACAACAGTGTGAGTGGGAAGGATTCAAGCAAACATTTGCGATTAGTTTGTGGTAAAACAAGGAAGAGAAAACACAGCAAGACTAAGTACAAGGCTGCAAGATTAAAACTGTGTGTGTATAGTATATTGATTTATGGGTAAGAGGATGTATCATGACTGATTTTGGAACTCCCCAGAACCCACAAGCAACCCTGCTATTTGGCACTCTGGCACACTGGGTTGCTAATATTCAAGACTTTTAAAATGGACATGATACTTATTGTGGGTACTGTGACATGATAGTTTTTGTGGGTAGTGTAATGTAGGCCATAGTAATTAATGTTGGGGTTGCTACATGGTGTTATGTGCATGGTAGTATTGTTATTTTACCTGTAACTGACAGAGGTACCCTTTCTGCTATGTATGTTAGTGTGACAACAAATAATCAACTCTGCAGGAATGGCATGTGTATATGGCCTCCTGGGATATTTGTTTGGTCAGAGTGGGCACTGGGGGGAGAGATGAGTTAATACATGAACCAGAAAGATATCTCGGCCCTTTGCAGACTTTTCATGTGTGATCAAAGATAGTCTTAAAGTGGGAAGTTAGCTTATGGCCCTCTGTAAGACCAGATTTAGAAACTAGTGATGGGGGTCGGTAACCTTGATGACGGGGTGAGGTGGTCACACTAAGAAGTCAGGCCACCTCTTACAGGGAGGGGTATTAGAATGGGTGTGGGTGAAATATTTTAATGTTTGTGATATTTCTATGCAAAGAAGAATAATGAAGTTGCCATTCTGACTCTGACATGCTAAGCAACGGTATATCTGAGGCTGTCTGCACTAAAGAAAATGTACATGTGTATTTCTTTCTGAGCTATCCTAATAAAAGGGATCTGTTTGTGCTGGCCTCTTTAGGAATGATGTCATTATCTGAATTGAATTGCTGGGTGCAGAGATTGAACACAAAAGGCACGACCTAAAAGGAGAAAATTCAGGTGGCCCCTCAACTCTGGGTCATAACAGGATGCACATATGCAGGCAACCTGACTGGGATACATATCTATTTGTATCTCCTCTCACTCTCTCCTCTTCCACCTGTCTCTCTATTTTCTCTCTTCTACATCTCGCCCTTCTCTTTCTCTCTCTACCCCTTTTAATGTATTTCATCTCCATGATTAATGTTTCCACCCCATCTCTTCTCACTCCTGCTCTATCTTCTCTCCCCCTCATTGTTTTTCTCCTCTGTATTCCCTTTTCTTTTCTAGCTCTGGTTTCTTTCCTCACACCTCTCACTTTCTCCCATTTCTCTACTCCGTCTATTTTGTCTGTCTCCTTCAATCTTTCCCTTTCTCTCATATATACCTCTCCTTACTATTCTCTCCTCTCTCTTCCACTACTATCCCTCTCATTTTTCTTTTCCCTTCCTCTCCTTTCCCTCTCTCTCACTGACATATACTTACTTATATACATCAGAAGGGAAACAAAATGAGTTTAGCTTACCCTAAACAGCCTACATAGGAAACATGCAAAAATGTGACTCCTCCTTCAGATCATAAACTCTACTGAACTGCTGTTGCTAATCTCAAAAAACATATTTTCTCTTGTGTGCATGCAATGTTAAAAGGGGCTTTATTAATAGGAAGCTGTGGCTAAATGCCTAGTAAGTTCCTTTATTTAGTTAAAGGGCCACTTCATCCGGCACAATTTGAACCATATCACAGTAAAGATCTCCTAAAAGCAAGTTGAAATACTTTCTACATTTTTTAAATACGTGCATTTTTCACTGATAATTTAAATAAAATATAATCTGTGCTTACATATGCAATAATCTGCCCCCGTATTTTTGCATTACTGCAACTAGTCGGGTTGCAGTGGTGTGTGTCCCATTCAAGTCAATGGTAAGATTACTTACATTTCCAGTTAGAAGGGAACAGACCTTGACATTTTTATAATTTCTTACGACAGAAAATTTAAATTTCTGCTCTCTTGCGTTTCTGGCATTTGAACAATGCATTTGACCAGTGCTTTGCTCAGGTGTTGTCTGTGTAGAGATCAAAAGAAAGAAAAAAAAACTCTTAACAAATCTGTGCAGACATAGAATGCTGGATTCACCTAAACAGGTCAGTTATGGATTAACTGGTCAGTGCAGTCCTGACTGTTATAAATCACTGTCTTCCCTATTTACAATCACCACACCACATATTCTCAACAAATGGAAATATTGCTCTCCAGAAATGTAAACGCCCCTCTCACATACACAGCTTCCACAAAAGTATCATGGATGCATCCAGGGGCAGCAGAGTCATCAAAATTGTAGTTGTTCCGAATAATAACTGGATTTATGATTTTTCCTGTATAATTATAGTCTTAGTCAGGCTCGACAGATATTTTTCATTGTACAGTGGATTGAAAAAGAAGTAGGGCATGTTAGTGGAAAAATTAAGGGCTAATAGCTATGGGAATATGAGTAATAGTGCAGATATCTAGATATTTATCTTATAAAATGTGGGAAAAGAAAATGGCACTCTCAGTAGTCATTTTAACATAGGGTAGATATAGAGAGGGGCATTCATGGAAAAAAAATACACAAAAGCAATTGCAATTTCAAAATATTTGTCTCTGTATGAACTTTTAAGAAACAATAAACATAACAACAACACAAACTGAACATTTTTTTTTAAAATAGAATTTAAAGAAACAGAAAACATTAACTAAACAGTCCACTTTAAGTGGTAGATGGTTCAGAGCGTTGAACGGGTCCGGAGAGGAAAAAACATCGATATAGTGGTGCAGTGTTAAAAGGGGATCGTCGACCCAAAAAAAATCTATATAGCGGGGGTTTAGCACTAAGCGGGAAAAAGAGCGGATTAGCAATATAAGGGGTAGTGTTAAGCTGCGTATACCTATATTACAAATGTATTTTATATATGTTTTTATTGTTCAGTTGTGTCCGACTCCCTGTCACCTCATGGACCTCAACAGACCATTCTGATCCACTTAGTTTTCATCGCAGAGATACTGGAGTGGGTTGCCACTTCCTTCTCGAGTGGGCCACAGCATACAGCTCCTGGTATTCCTAGGTGGTCTCCCATCCAAGTAATGGCCAGACCCAACGCTGCTTGGCTTCAGGGTGGTGTGACCTCTTGGTTCCCTGACTGGAATGCAACTCAGGTCACAGTGGTGAAAGCACCAAATCCTAACCACTGGACCACCAGGAGACCCAACATTTTTTACCTCCAAGGAACATAAATTATGTTCATTGAAGTAAATTAACACTAAAAAAAACAGGCATGCAGATAAAAAAAACGATTATCTTTATCTGTCTTTATGTTACCAGTGAGTAGAGAGGAAGTGTAAACAAGGACTCTTGCAGATCCTGTAAATGGATTTTGCTTTATCTGATTTACATTAAAATCAATGTTGCAGTACAGGCATCCACAAGACTCACTGCCTTTTTCTTGTAACTTATCGGGATAGAGGAAGTGGAAACAATGCCATACTGTCTATATTTAATGTAATTTTTCTACACTTTAGATCAATTATTTCTCATACATAAAAAACTTTTTGTAATGTTTAAAATGTAGCCTTTGAATGCATACTAGAAAATGTTGTATACTACAGTGTAAATTTAAAAGGACATAGCACTGGCCCCTAAGTATGGCAGATGTGAAATATTTATGTACAAATATTTGCAATTATTTATTCTTATAAAGTATATGAAATAGTCTTAGATAACGGACCTTGAATGTTGCTATCTTTAGGCAACAATTACTATTCAAGATCCTCCTACCTGTCGCTTTCTTACCTACGGTGATTAATTGTCACAGTAGGGAGATTAGCAGAAAAAGAATGCCCAGTCTCTCCTGAGAGAGAATCAGCTGAGAAAGCAATGGCACCTTGAAGCCGAGAAAGCAATGGCACCCTGCAGCTGAGAAAGCAATGGCACCATGCAGCAAAAAAAAACTGCATAGAAAATGTAAAAATGTAAAGGTTGTGTTTATAACTGGTAACATAATTTTGCCATTATCAAGTTTATTTTTGCGCATGTTCGTATTTTTACGACAATGTACAAGACAATTACATGAAAATAAAACATGCAGACGAAAAATGGGTTATATAGCCTTTGCCCTGAAGAGCTTGCAATCTACTTATATAGTAGAAAAGGTGATAATGACACATTATGGTAAAAGGATAAGTACATATGGAAAGCAGAAAGCTACTTAGTAGATAGAAGTTAATTCCCTAATGGATCTATTTAACAGCATCGTTAAACATGTTATTTTTTAAACTAAGCACGGAAAGTGGCGATATTAGGGATTTATAGTTACAGAGACGCAGGGCTAGTAGAGAGAAAGTTTTAGACAAAAAGTTATTTACAATTCCATACACAACAAAAATGACCACAGTAGTCCTTTAATAGTAGTTTGAAAACTTTGAGTCTGATTAAAGGACAGTTGTAGTACATTTGTAAGTAAAGTGCACATGTTTATTTGTTGGGCAGAGAATATTAAAAACAGTATACAGTATAAATGAAATAAAAGGTAATATTTGTAAAATGTTTTAAATTGTCTGTTTTCTTCTCAAGCAGAGCGGCATTTCTCCATCTTTGTGGGGGCATTGCCAGCTTTGCTTGGGGCTGGATCATTATGGAACTTGGAAGCAGGCTCGGATATGACACCCTGTGACATAATTGGCTCTACCTCATGGTCTACACAGAGGTAACAGCTGTATTATAACCTGCTTGCAGCATCCTCATAGGCCATGCCTAATGATTGTGCATGAGCCATCATAGCCCCACCTGCTTTTACTGAGCATGCTCAGTCTAAATCAGAGTCTGACTGGTCAACCTTTTTTCATTCCACTTTCCATGCAGAGTTGGCCAAGCCCCATGATAGACACAGGTAGATGTAGACAGGCGGCTCTGCTTGAGGGGGAAATTAATACATCCAAAGGTAAGAACAAAAATTAACTTTTACTTATTTTAAACTGCATAATGATTTTAAAAGACTCTGACCTACAATCAAATGAGTGACCTGTACTTGTAAATGCTCTACACTGATCCTTTAAGAGCATAACTAAGTGCATGTTTATGCCTTTGTAGGACCATGGACGAATCCTTGATATCTGATGGAAGTTGTGTGTGTGAGAGGCAGGGGCGAATCTTCCAGTGGTGCAGATGGTGCGGTGCACCAGGGCCCTCCTCTGGGGGGCCCAGTGCTGTGTAATTTATTTGTACATTTTGTTTTTTGCATTTAAGTTTTTTCTGTAGTGTAGGGGCCTCCCACCCGGCCCAACCTGCCACGGGATGTGTATCAGGAAAGAAAGTAAGAGAGCAAGGGATGCAAAGTGGCCGCAAAGTACAAGGCCGATGGGTTCTGTGAGGTGGGAGAAAAGGAGATAGGGATGGATGCTATGTGAGGTTGGTGCCTAGAGAAGTTGGGTGCTGTGCGGGATGGATGCTGAGAGAGGATGGCTGCTGGCAAGGACTGGGTGGGGATGGATGCTAAGGGGGGTGGGTGCTGTGTGGGTGTGATGTTTATATATGTATATATTGGAAAGGGGTCTTGGGGTGAAGCAGCAATGGGTGAGGTTTGCTGTCAAGGGAAGCGGTCTTTGTGAGGGGAACAATTATGCGAAGGGGTATTGGGGAGCAGCACTGAGTGATGTGGTTCCAGTGGGGCCCAACGAAAAACATTTTTTACAACCCCCCAGAGGGAGTGCCCAAAACTTTTTGTTGTTTGTACCAGGACCAGAGCCTTTTATTCTCCAGCTCCGCCACAGGTGAAAGGAGCTTTAACTTTCTTGTAGGTCTGTAGTTGCATCTTTGATGCAACCTTCTGCTTCGGTGCTGTGATGGAGAAGGGGTATGATGCCAATTTCAATCTTATCCTATGTAACAAACTGTACTTTTCCTTGTTCCCTCACTCCACTAATACTTACAAAAAGATGTAACAAACACAAAATTGATTCCTCTACTAATAAAGTAATAAAAGTCTTCAAAATGTAAATGTTATCCAAATTAATGCCAATTGCTTACACAGCTGCTAATTTTGTTAGTTTGGTACATACTTGACAAACAAGTGTCTTTTTTGTTAAACTACAATAGTCCCTTAAGAATTATCTAAACATTTACCTATGTTTGGATTGCAGGAAATATAAGATACAGAATCAAATCAGTTATGAAAGTGCAACACAACATGCTTTTGAATAATTAAGTTAATATAATTTTATCTTGGGAATTTAATTGAGATGTTTTATAAAAAATAAATAAAGGAATTATTCTGAAGATGCAGCATCCATGATTATTATGCGCTTGTGACGGCATGATGGAGATACCAGGTGGTGCGCATCCTCTCAGACAGTTTAATTAGATAGCGAGACGGAAACACATGCACCAGCAGTACAAGCAACAACGAAGTAAGAATAAACACTGCTCGGAATTAATTATCACTGCTGGCAAGAGAATGTGGGAGGGACCCAATTAAATAATAGCAGCAGACATTGTTGCTTTGTCACAATGGTTAGCAAGAAAAGAGAAGTTGATGTGGTATAAACAATTTGTTTCATATTGTTAGAGATTGGGACCAGCTGTGCACTCTTTTTTTGAGCATCTTATTGGTTCAGAAAACAGGTTAAAACTTAAATCAGAGGTTTAAGGACCACTGCAGTACTATATTTAAAATATACTAATTTAAAGAATTATAACTGAAAGCAAAATAATAATTTTATATACAACTATGCTGCAGTGGAATGTACCATTTTGGCTTTCCACCGATCACCTTCATGAATTTTGAGGACACTTTGAATGCAAAAGAAGCTTCAATCTTCAAAATGAAAATGTGTCAGCTAAAACTACCAGTGCTTTCAAAAACACTGGCAGTCAACATTTGTAGACATAATCGTACAGGGAAACTGTAGTTGTCCAGCTTTCGTGACTTTTAAGTAATAGTTTCCCAACTATCTTTGGGTTGGAATACCTTTTATCTACTCCAAATGGATGCAAGGTTTGAAACATTAAGTACTTGCAGCTACCAATTTACTGCACACTGTGTTGTGTTTATGCCTAGGCCCATGAAGTCTAGGCCTAGGACAGGACTTTTTTATGGATGGGAGGCTGTCTTAAGATGCTGATAATACCATAGGATAGCATAGGCACAGCAATGTCTATTTGTAGTGGATTTTTTTTATGTAAATATTTTAACTAGGTAATGTTATCCTCCTCAATGTTGAATGTATGCTTAAATTACTTCTAAGAAGTTGTAAGCATACCTGCAATAGGCACAAGGTTAGGCCACTCATTTAGGAAGATAGAGAGTAACAGTTTTTTCCCTTTCTTGAGCCTCTCCCTTTCTTCCTGTTCACTCTCATGTAGAGTGCTATATTTTCTATAACTGCGACTAATGATAGCGGTATCTTTAAAGTGTCAGGCTCTCCTAATGCTACTTAATCCTAAAGGACTGGCAGATAATGTCTCACGGCTAGCATTAGTCCTAAGACTGGCTGTTCAGAACCAATGATTTTGAGTACAAAGCCAACTCCATTGCCACACTGTTAAATTACTTCTTCATAGAGTAATCATGGCAAATGAGATCGTCATCATTACGTCACTGAAAAATGGAGGTTAGATTTCAAAGCCTTATGGGTTTAAATTACGAGTTTCGATTGGACCCGCATTCCAGAAATAATGCAATATTAATAAATCAGTCAATATTACATTCTAGTGTATGCGAGTTCCATTATATGTATTAACACATTGATTGCCCGGATCGATATAACACAGAAAATAAATATTTAAAAAAGTATTTTATATTGCAGAATACCTAACATCCCTTTCCCTTTACTTAGAAGTGCAGTAGTGTACTTATATTTGCATTCACAGTGCTACAGATAAGACTTCTCTAATACCGTTGGCTTCTTGGCTCCATTTGCAGGTTACGGGTTTAAACGTCAGTGAATTCGTTGCAAGTTAATAGAGTAATTGGAACGTAACAGTTACAGGCTTGCAGGAGACTCTGAGTCTGAATCACAGTACTCTCCATAGCAACACTACAGAATAGTACTCACTGACCTGTACAGCGTACTAGCCCTAACATCCTCCATTATACCTATCTATCTATATAAATACCTTTCCATGGCAGAGAAGGGGTATATAATAATAAAAACAAATGCAGGGAGTTTATGACCCCTCTGCTTATGACCCCCTACCCCCTATCAGCCCTTGAAACCCTTGGGATTCCTGTTCAATATCTTCTAGCCCCTATGAGCAAGGGGATCCCCCCTTAATACCTGCTAACCCTAGCAGCCAGCTGTTTCCCGGGATTAACTCTCAATACCCGCTATGCTCTATAAGCCAGGGGATCCCCGACATTAACCCTCAATACCATTTACTCCTATGAGCCAGGAGATGCCCAGGATCTCCCCTCAATACCCATTACTACTTATGAGCCAGTGGATCCCTGGGATTCCCCCTCAAAATTCACTACCCCTAGAGTTACATAGTAATTGAGGTTGAAAGAATAATTTTTGCCCATCAAATTCAACCTTTTAAGATCTCTTCTGATCTGCAATATGCGGATTAATTGTTAATTGATCCAGTGGAAAGCAAAGAGAAAAAAAAAAAAAAGTAAAAATTTGCCAATTGTTTCAAAAGGAAAAAAATGAATTCCTTCCTGACCTCAGATACTGGCGATCGGATTCTTTCCTGGATCAATACTCCCTCTCTTATTAACCAAGATAACCATGAATGCCCTTTATATTTAAAAATATATCCAATCTCTTTTTAAAGTTATCTATCGAATCCGCTGTCACCCCCTCCTTTGGTAGAGAATTCCACAGATTAACCACCCTTACTGTGAAGAACCCTTTTCTTTGTTTAAGGTGAAATCTTTTTTCCTCTAACCTCAAAGGATGTCCTCTTGTCAGTTGAAAATCTCTTGCTACAAAAAGTTCACTTGACAAAGCCTTATATTGACCCTGGATGTATTTATATAACGTAATCATATCTCCTCTTAGACGCCTTTTTTCTAGAGAAAATAAGTTTAATTTGGTTAGTCTTTCTTCATAACTTAGCCCCTCCATTCCCCTTATTAGTTTTGTTGTCCTTCTCTGTACCTTGTCCAGCTCTAAAATGTCCTTTTTATGAAGTGGTGCCCAAAATTGTACTTTATATGCCAAGTTTATAAATAGCCTTGCTATTTTTCCTTCCCAGATGCATAACCTCACATTTATTGGTACTAAATCTCATCTGCCATTTAATTGCCCATTTCTTTAATTTATGCAAATTCCTTTGGAGGGAAAGTACATCATTTTCTGATTTAATTACCTTGCACAACTTAGTGTCATCAGCAAAAATGGAGACAATACTTTTCAGTCCTACTTCTAAGTCGTTAATAAATATGTTAAAAATTAGAGGACCTAATACTGAACACTGAAGAACCCCACTTACCACATTACTCCAATCAGAGTATGTTCCATTTACAACAACCCTTTGCTTTCTGTCTTTTAGCCAGCTCTCAATCCATGTGCATATATTTACTGCAATTCCTGTATCCCTTAGTTTGCACAATAGTCTCCCATGTGGCACTGTATCAAAATCCTTTTAAAAATGTAAAAAGACTACATCTACTGAGTTGCCTTGATCCAAGTTCCTTCTAACCTCCTCATAGAAATTAATTAGGTTTGTTTGACATGACCTATGCCTCTTGAAGCCAGGTTGGCTCCTATTTATAATCCTGTTTGAATAGACATATTATTGTATATTATCCCTTATTTACCCTTCTAAAAGCTTTCCCACTACCGAAGTGAGGCTTACAGGTCCCTTCTTAAATATAAGTAACATCTCTGCTTTTCTCCAGTCATCTGGTAGCAACCCAGTGTTGAGTAAATCTTGAGAAATTAGATATAATGGTTTGGCTATTACAGAACCCAGTTCTCTCAGTACCCTTGGATGTATTCCATCAGGACCTGGGGCTTTATTAACATTTAATCAATTATTTGGTGAAGGTAGTGTAGCTCCATTATGTTGTGTTGTCCCAACCACTGGTACCTCTCTTGTGTATATTGAGGAAAAGAACCGATTTAGCTCATCTGCCTTTTCCTGGTCACTAATTGTCAGACGGTCTGTGTCACAGTGTATTGTTCCTATAGCTTCCTTCCTGGCCTTCTTCCTGTTAATATACTTGTAACAGAGTTGGAACACGCAGTCCAATATCTCCGCTGGTATACGGTAAAATATCCAAGAAGCACTACAGTCTCACCATCCCCAACCTCCCATATTGGACAACACTCAATTGGGAGTCAAATAACACTGTCTTTATTTTGTTGTGCAGAAATATATATACACATCTCTTCCCACAGGCAATACACATCCCCCATAGTTGGCCACACAATACACATAGAGAGACAATAGGTGTGGTCACTCCTCCCTGAGGCTACCTGGCTACTTTGATGCAATCAGATATTGATCAGATTATACTTCTTTGTTCTTATGTCTGATAATGAAAACACTTTATACAATAGACTTCCTTATCTTATGAGGAGTCTCTGTAATAGGATTATCTATTATGCGAAGGTCTGCAATAGTCTGGGCTAATATTCTGCAGAGCATAAACCAACATACATACAGTATAATAGTAGGATCATATTTTAACCATAATAATTAAATAACCATAAAACAGGGTAAAACAGTGATGGGTTCCATTACAATACTTATTTTATGGTTATTCTTACTCTCCTTTGCAACTCATTTTTCATTTTCTATTTTAGCCAGTCTAATAGCCCTTTTGCAAGCCTTCAGCCTTAAATTGGAGCCTCTTAAGTCTCAAGGTTACAGTGTAGCTCATAAGGGCTGCGTGCTTGAAATTTGGCAGAGTTACGTAGCTATTAAATTGTAAGGGGCTGCGAGCTACGGGTTTGAGACAAAAATCGTAGCTTGTTCGTAGAATGATGGACTTGCAGCCGTGCGGATGATCAATTAGTGTAGACCGTAGTTATGGGTTCAGACGGAGCCAGTGTAAAAAGAGATCGGTATCGTTACGTCACTGAAAAAGGGGATGGTAGATTTCAGTCCTACGGGTGTCAATTATAGTTTGCGATCGGACCCACCTTCTAGATTAATGCAATATCAATAAAGCCGTAAATATGATATTCTATAACATACGAGTTATAACAGTATATGTCTTAACACATTGATTGCGGGGATCGATATAACACAAAATATAAACATGAAATTAAGTATTTTTCAGGGCTGATTTGCGAGCATGAGAATGTTGTGCTATCAATTCTAAGACCTAACATCACTTTCCCTTTTAAAAATGTACAGTAGTGAGTTTTTATTTGATTTACTAGTGCTACATATTGGAGTTTACCCGCCTTGCGGGCCCTCTTGAGTACACGTTGGCCTTTGGGCTTCATTTGCATGTTACGTTCTTGCTCACAAGTGACTATGTTGCAATTTAATAGCTAAATTAAAAACATACAGGCTTGCCGGATCAATGGATTTACGGCCGCAAAGTTCAATGTTGCTCAACACCTAGCCTATTCTCGGTCATCCTTCGTGTTAACAAGCAAGTCCGCTGCAGGCTTAGTTACAGGGCTAATTTAATACCCGTAACCCGTCAATTTGGACTTACGGGCTACGTTTTAAAAAGTAACCCCAATTTAATGAGGCTGCTTGTTAGTTTCCTTTTACTCACGTAAAGCAGTCTCTGTCCCCTCTTGTTTGTATTATTTAAATGCCTGCTTTTTACTTTGTATCTTGATCTTTAAACCACTGTTAAGCCACATTGGATGTAATTTACTTCTTTGCCTTTTATTTCCACATGGTATATGCCAATGTGTATGTATGTTCAGTAAGGATTTATATGTTGTCCATTTATGTTCAATATTTTTACCTGCCAGTTCTTTGTCCTAATCTATATGTTGTATTGCTGCCCCCTAGACCATTAAAATCTGAAGAGTTATTGTTGGCCCCTTACAGTTTTGTTTTTTTAATTCAAACTCAAATGAGACTGTGTTGTGATCACTGTTCCCCAAAGGTTGCCCTATTTCAACATTTGATACCATATCAATATTATTTGTGATGACTAAATCCAAGATAGCTTCATTTCTAGTAGGCTCTTGTATAACCTGGATAATGATCCATGAGGGTACTCAAGAACCTGCTCCCTTTACCCGTACTGCTGGTTTCACTCATCCAGTTTATTTCAGGGTAGTTAGAATCTCCCATTATTAGAACATGCCCATGCTAAGCTGCAAATCCAATCTGTAATAATAATTGCATTTCCTCACTTTCAATTATATTTGGTGGTTTATAGCATACTCCAATCTATGAGCCAGTGGATCCTCAGATTACCACTCAATTAAAATAAATGCTCAATACCTGCTACCCCCTATGAGCCTGGGTATCCCCCCAACCAAAGTATTACCATGGGGGTCCTCATGGTGGTCCTCCATGCACCAAATATTAACCGGTTACCATGGGGGTCCCTATAGACCCTGTGGCACCTAATATTAACCACAAAGTGTTTATAGATTTTAACATTTGCCTTGTGGCTACAAGACCACTCTAAGTTATGTGAGCTGCTGAAAAATGCAGAAAAATGAATGTCACATTTTAAAACTAGAGGGTCAACTTGATTGTCTCTCAAATTGGGTTGGGAGGGCAACATATACTTTTCAGGGGTGTTCGTACAGCAATTAATATTTTTATAAAAATATTTTGGAAGAAAACTTGCAGTTGAAGGTTTGAGTTGCCAAACATCTGGGCTGATTCCGCATTGTTCTCATGATCATCTAAACTCCATGAGGAGAGATCTTGCAACGGAGCATCAGACCGAGGGAGACTGGCAGTTATTTTTTATTTCTTTCATTTGTGAAAAATCGCACCAACTGTTGTCACCTTCTCACCAAGCTGCTTGGAGATGGTCTTGTACCCCATTCCAGACTTGTGTAGGTCTACAATCTTGTCCCTGACATGCTTGGACAGCTCTTTGGTCTTGGCCATGGTGGAGAG
Organism: Discoglossus pictus; assembly: GCA_027410445.1. NCBI lineage: Eukaryota > Metazoa > Chordata > Amphibia > Anura > Alytidae > Discoglossus > Discoglossus pictus. The sequence goes on along the minus strand of CM050170.1, from coordinate 158,929,839 downwards.
TTTGGAATCTGATTGATTGATTGCTTTTGTGGACAGGTGTCTTTTATACAGGTAAAGGGCAGAGGTTAGGGGCAGCTCGTTACCTGTATAAAAGACAACCGGGAGCCAGAAATCTTGCTGATTGATAGGGGATCAAATACCTATTTCCCTCACTGACCTGCAAATCAATTTATAACTTTTTAACATGTGTTTTTCTTGTTTTCTTTTTTGTTACTCTTGTCTCTCACTGTTAAAATACACCTACCATTAAAATTATAGACTGATCATTTCTTTGTCAGTGGACAAATGTTCAAAATCAGCATGGGATCAAATACTTCCCCCCCCCCCCACTATATATGATTAGATACAGGGGGGTGTATACCACACAACAATGACAGGGAGTGACTGACAAACAGACCAGATTAACACTCCATGGGGTCTGATAGTTGGACATCCTGTCTGTGAACAATAAGGCAACCACCAATACACATAACGCTGTGTTTGGCAACAGAGATGTAATCATCTTATCTGGCAAACAATGGGACAAAACCGATCATAATACAATGGAGGTGTTTAATCCATTGCTGGAGCCAAGTAGTCTGTGCTTTTATGGTGGCACAATGGGCCAACACCCAGGCGGAGAAAAAAGAGTCTGTGACATTACTTCCCCCTTCTAGACAGCTGTTCTGGAGCTATGATCCTTAACCAATGAAAGACTAGAACTGCAGCCCATAGCCCAAGTACAAGCCCCCATCCAAATAAAAACATGTTGGCCCAATTGGCCACTGCATAAGTCCTAGTGCATGACCTCCTCCTGGAGGGGGTAGTAGGTTGGCACGGTCTGTGGGTGGTTGCCCATTTTTCCGAAAAATGTCCACAGTCACTAACCCAAATTTCTGTAGGGTCTTGGGAACATAATCCAGTAGCACAGTCTTTCCAGGGGGTATCTGCGTTAGTAGCAACATCTCAGCCACCCTCCTCCCCTTTCCTTCACAACATCTGGGATCCCAATCCTCAGGGTCCAAGGTAGCAACACAGCCCAACCCCATCTTCATTTCTTTCAATACCTTACCCCAAACTACAGGCATCAATCTTGGGGACACATCCAGGGTCTCAGAAACTAGGATCCCATCCAGGAGCATACTGCTACCCCCATACTCTTTTTCCAACTCCATTTCTTTATGGATCAACAGTTGAGCAACTATTCTTCATCTGTCCCTGGGTCTATTTCCACGTCCTTTTGGTGTTGTGCCAATAGGATTCCCCAGTTCTCTATGGTTCCAAGGACACACTTTGGATCTCCCTGCAGCACTTCCAGGAGCCCTTCCATCACACCACGCCTATAGAAGGTGGGCCCTTGTCAAGCAGGAGCTGGAAACATTAGGTCCACATACTCATAATCCAAGTCGAGCTCCAACCACACCAGGTCCTCAAGACGTTCTGGTAGCTTCTCACACGGCTGGAGCCCAAGGGAAGCCATCCATTGATTTAGAATAGCTGTCCACCTATCATCTTCTGTAGCAATCCATTGCTTTCGCCTCTCTAGCATACTGGTGATCAGGCTCCTTTTCTCCCTGATCACTTCTGCTCTGCAGGCCTCCTAGTGGTCCCTGATCCTATCTATCCAGTGCTGGCTTCCTTGGACTTGGACCTAAATGTCATGGTTTGGCAAAATCGCTGAGTGGTTTCTGCATCCCCGCCAAGCCGCTGAAAGTACTGGGCTTCAAAACTGCATAGAACACTGTTACAATCTGCTTTCAGGTCTTTCAGATTCTTTTGATCCCTTCACCAAGACAGCTGATGTCTCTTTAAAATGCCCTTACTCAGATACAGAATTAAAAAATTGCCAACCAGTTGAAATGATCCGGGGGTAGGGGCCACTACTGCCCAGGGCCACCTGTTATAGACTACAGGTTAACTACACAAAAGGGCCCTATGGGTTCTTGGAAAGGTTAGATACAGGGGGGTGTATACCACACAACAATGAAAGGGAATGGCTGACAAACAGACGAGATTAACTCCCCATGGGGTCTCATAGTCTGGCATCCTGTCTGTGAACAATAAGGCAACCTTCAATACACATAACTTTGTCTCTAACTGTCTGGCAACAGAGATTTAATCAGCTTATTGTGCAAACAATGAGACAAAACAGATCATAATACAATTGAGGTGTTTATGCAGATAATCCACTGCTGGAGCCAAGCAGTCTGTGCTTTTATGGTGACTCAATGGGCCAACACCAAGGCCGAGAAAAAGGGGTCCGTGACAAGGTCCATTACAATATAAAATTTGCAAAATTCATTGCCATATTTTTGGCCAAGATTATATGGCCCTAAAACATGATCCTGAGTCTTTCAAGCTCCTCTCTCAGTGTTGTTATCTCAGTGCTGACCAGAAGAATGGGAGATTACAAAGATGTCATATAGAAACATAATGATGGAGCTGTACAGCACATTCCACAATGCATTGTTTACAAATTTATGATAAATCAATAAAGCATTGCAAAAAAATAGAAGCTATCAAATCTTTCTTATTTTTTTCAATATAATAATGTTATTGAAAATCTGATTGATTGTGCTGTAAATATTTTGTTCTAAAGTATTGCCCCCATGTAGCTCTGAAACAATACAAGAATCTTGAGGTCTTACCAAGATGGTTTTTATGTGCAAAGTAAATGAAGAGGGAGAAGCTGCCTTATTCATGCAACTGTTGTCTTGCTTGCGTTGGCGCTGGCTGTGTTGGCTGTGTATGATAACGCTGTATGTTTTGCTGTGTGGAAGCAGTATGGTTTCTTAGTAACTTAGCATGTAATGGGGTCATCATAGTTGGTCTAGGTAGGATGGCTCTGAGGCTGGTACATTTCAACACTGTCCTAGAGCATATGTTCTCCATGATTGTTGAATTTAAGGGCTCAGTTTTTGAGTCTTGACAATTATCAGATAAGGTCAGTATAGTTTCAAATTATTCACTGTCCTGGCATAAACAGGAGATTGTTTAAGAATATTTGATTAGATCATGGACATATTTAGGTTTTATATTGCCCGAGGGCATTCTGATTTTTTTTTACGCTGCCACTCCCCACTTGTAGGTTCTCCTTTCACTTTCTTTATCTCAATCATAAGAGTACGCATTTTTGTGTGTATATATGGTATGTCAGAAAGTGTCAGGAACACTTATAGACAGAAATATCCCAGCATATAGACATTTCTATCCATATACAAACATTTGTCAATGTACTTCCCTGTATAGTCAAGCAGCCTGCTGACTTCTGAAAATGTGATGTCCTAGGCCTGGGCCCAGTGGCGTAGCTAGCTTTGCTGCCCGGGGCTATATATATATATATATATATCATATATATATATAGATATATATTTATATCGCCTTCTCGCTCACACTCCCCTTTCTCTATATTTCCTCTCTCTACCCCCTCTTTCTCTCCCTTTCTCCCCATGTCTCTCTCCCTATTCCCCTCTCTTCTCTCTCCCCCTCTCTTTCTTCTCCCCCTCACTTTCTCTCCCCCTCTCTCCCCTCACTCTCTCTCTGCTTTCTCTTTGTCTCCCTATCCCCCACTCTCTCTCTCCCCTCCCTCCCCCTCCTTTCTTTCTCTCCTCTCCCCTCTCATTCTATCCCTCTCTGTTTCGCTCCCCCTCTCTCTCTCCCCTCATGTCTCTCTCTCCGTGTGTCTCACTCTTTCCCCTTGCCTCTCTACCTCATTCCTCTCCCTCTCTCCCCATGCATCCCTCTCACCCATGTCTCCTACTCTCCCTTCATGTCTCCCCTTGCCTCTTACTCTTTCCCCCATGCCTCTCCCCTCTCCCTTCCTCCATGTCTCCTTCGCTCCCCCCCCCATGTTTCCCTCTCTCCCTCTGTGTCTCCCCCTTCCCTTTCTCCCTCCATGTGTCTCCCATCATGTCTCCTTCTCTCCCCCCATGCCTCTCCCTCCCCCCATGCCTTTCCCTCCCTCTATGTCTCCTTCTCTCCCCCCATTCCTCCCTCTCCCCCTCTTTGCCTCTCCCCTCTCTCTTACCTTCTGCTCCTGCTTTGTGTTGCCGGTCTGCTGGCTCTTCCCTCTGCTGGCTCCTCAGGGGACCAGGGGAAGGGGAATGTGCGGTGGAAGGCAGGAGGGGGCATTTTTGCCACCCCCAAAGAGGTGATACCCGGGGAGCTCTGCCCCCCGCGCACCCCCCTTCCTACGCTACTGCCTGTGCCTCTTAGACATAGGCAGAAACACATTCCCGGTTAAGCTGCAGCACAGATGTGTACATATCATGCTCTGGAGGCAGCAAATATTCTTTATAGATACTAGGCTAATGTCTGCTCCTTGCCTTCTGAAGGACTCCAGGTGAAAATAATAATGGCAGTGCAGTTTTCAGCACTGTGTTAGTGGAGATTAAAATTAGAGATCTCAACTAGAGATGATTAGGTTTTGCAGAGATAATCTAGGAATTAATAGAGTTAAAACAGCAGCTCTTCTTATAAAAGATGTAGTGCACTGTGTCCTATTGGGGGCCAGTGGGCTGGGTGTGGTACACTCACTGTTTTCTGTGATCTGCTATCTTCCAGGGAAAGTCCAATGCAAACACTGTTACATTATTGAAATAGAATACATTAAACAACATTTATATAAAAGAGGCAGGGGGAAAAGAAGGAAGAAAGAGTGCGCACAGAAAGAAAGAGAGGAGGCACAGAGAGAGAGAGGGTGCACGGAGAGGGAGAGGGCACACATAGAGAGTCAGCACTGAGAGAGAGAGAACAGTCTATATGCTACCATCATTTATGATAAGCAAGTTATTAGTACCGGTATATATATCACATATATACTTGTGGATCTTGCGATGACGGTGACGTTTGCGATGTTGGTCATACAATTGCGTCCCTCACGAAGCAGCAGCGCAGCACTTAGGCTGCAATGATCGGCGAAGACTCTCATTGCAGCCAGTGGGGCCATCACACATGCGAGCCTCGCAAAGCGAAGTGAAGCAGCGGCGCAGTACTTAGGCTGCAATGGGCGCCAAAGGTGCTCATTGCAGCCAGTGACGCAGTACTTAGGCAAGCCTTGCAAAGCGAGGCTTGCCAACGGCGCAGCACTGTTCAAGCACGTAACTCTAAAAACCCACCAAAATAAGAAGTCATCTACAAAAACACTCTTATAACACACTCACACACAGCACAGGGGGAGACACAGGAAGCCTGGGAGTGAGATTGCAAGCGAATTACACCCATATTTGGTGTTTTTCGTCACTCGAAAATCGCCTAAGCGAGAAAAAAATGGCGTCCGAAAAACGCAAAATTTCAGAAACAGCATGAAAACATAGGCAAAGGTAGGCTTGCAAAACGTACAAAATACACAACGCTTAAGACGTAACACTTACACGAACAACGCCAGGCACGATGGACTTAGAAAATACACAACACCTAACACACGAACACTTATACCAACAACGACAGGCCCGTGGGACTTTGAAAATAAAACCAATGGCACTCACTGCGCGCCACGCAAACATTCAGCACATACACAGAGGAGAAAGACACAGGGAAGGGACAGGGGGAGATGGTGGAAAGAGACACTTGGCATTCCCAAGCACTAAACTTGCAGGTTAACGAACCCTGCAATGAGTGGCCAGCACAGTAGACGAGAGGAAAGCCTCACAATGAGCGCCAAAGGCGCTCATTGCAAGCCAAATGATGGCTCATCGCGGGGTACACAGGGGGAGAGGCTCGCAATGAGCGCCAAAGGTGCTCAGAGGACTAACAGCATTGCCAGCCTTACAATTTTAATCCCGCCATTTTTGACAGGCAGTCACACATGGGCAGTCAAATACACACAGGAAGTCTCTCACACTCACCAGGAGACTCTCACACACACAGGATGTCTCACACACACAGGAAGTCTCTAACACTCATCTGGAGACTCTCACACAGACACACACAGGAAGTCTCTCACACTCACCAGGAGACTCTCACACACACAAAGATACACACAGATGAAGTCTCTTACACTCATCAGGAGACTCTCACACACACAGGAAGTCTCTCACACTCCCCAGTAGACTCTCACACACACAGGAAGTCTCTCACACTCACCAGGAGACTCTCACACACAGGCAGTCAAACACACACTGGAAGTCTCTCACACTCCCCAGTGGACTCTCACATGCACAGGAAGTCTCTCTCACACACAGGAAGTCTCTAACACTCATCAGGAGACTCTCACACACAGGAAGTCTCTCACACTCCCCAGTAGACTCTCACACACACAGGAAGTCTCTCACACTCACCAGAAGACTCTGACACGCACAGGAAGTCTCTCTCACACACAGGAAGTCTCTAATACTCACCAGGATACTCTCAAACACACAAACACACAAAGGAAGTCTCTCACACTCACCAGGAGACTCTCACACACACAAACATACACACACAGGAAGTCTCTTACACTCACCAGGAGACTCTCACACACACAGGAATTCCCTCACACTCCCCAGTAGACTCTCACACACACAGGAAGTCTCTCACACTCACCAGGAGACTCGCACACACACAGGCAGTTGCACACACACACACACACACAAGAAGTCTCTAACACTCACCAGGAGACTCTCACCCACACAGGCAGTTGCACACACACACTCAGGAAGTCTCTCACACTCACCAGGAGACCCGCACACACACAGGAAGTCTCTCACACTCACCAGGAGACTCTCACACACACAGACACACACAGGCAGTCACACAAACACACAGGAAGTCTCTAACACTCACCAGGAGACTCTCACACAGACACACACAGGAAGTCTCTAACACTTACCAGGAGACTCTCACACAGACACACACAGGAAGTCTCTCACACTCACCAGGAGACCCGCACACACACAGGAAGTCTCTCACACTCACCAGGAGACTCTCACACACACAGGTAGTTGCACACACACACAGGAAGTCTCTCACACTCACCAGGAGACCCGCACACACACAGGAAGTCTCTCACACTCACCAGTAGACTCTCACACACACAGGAAGTCTCTCACACTCACCAGGAGACTCTCACACACAGGCAGTCAAACACACACTGGAAGTCTCTCACACTCCCCAGTGGACTCTCACATGCACAGGAAGTCTCTCTCACACACAGGAAGTCTCTAACACTCATCAGGAGACTCTCACACACAGGAAGTCTCTCACACTCCCCAGTAGACTCTCACACACACAGGAAGTCTCTCACACTCACCAGAAGACTCTGACACGCACAGGAAGTCTCTCTCACACACAGGAAGTCTCTAATACTCACCAGGATACTCTCAAACACACAAACACACAAAGGAAGTCTCTCACACTCACCAGGAGACTCTCACACACACAAACATACACACACAGGAAGTCTCTTACACTCACCAGGAGACTCTCACACACACAGGAATTCCCTCACACTCCCCAGTAGACTCTCACACACACAGGAAGTCTCTCACACTCACCAGGAGACTCGCACACACACAGGCAGTTGCACACACACACACACACACAAGAAGTCTCTAACACTCACCAGGAGACTCTCACCCACACAGGCAGTTGCACACACACACTCAGGAAGTCTCTCACACTCACCAGGAGACCCGCACACACACAGGAAGTCTCTCACACTCACCAGGAGACTCTCACCCACACAGGCAGTTGCACACACACACTCAGGAAGTCTCTCACACTCACCAGGAGACCCGCACACACACAGGAAGTCTCTCACACTCACCAGGAGACTCTCACACACACAGACACACACAGGCAGTCACACAAACACACAGGAAGTCTCTAACACTCACCAGGAGACTCTCACACAGACACACACAGGAAGTCTCTAACACTTACCAGGAGACTCTCACACAGACACACACAGGAAGTCTCTCACACTCACCAGGAGACCCGCACACACACAGGAAGTCTCTCACACTCACCAGGAGACTCTCACACACACAGGTAGTTGCACACACACACAGGAAGTCTCTCACACTCACCAGGAGACCCGCACACACACAGGAAGTCTCTCACACTCACCAGGAGACTCTCACACACACAGGCAGTCACACACACACACAGGAAGTCTCACACACTCACCAGGAGACTCTCACGCACACAGGCAGTTACACATACAGAGGAAGTTGTTTCACATTCACAAGGAGACTCTCTCACAAGCAGGCAGTCGCACACACACACAGGAAGTCTCTCACACTCATCAGGAGACTTTCACACACAGACAGTCACACACATCGACTCATACCGTCGTTAATGATGGGTAATTACTCTAGAATATATATAAAATGTATTATTTTAAATCTGGCCCTCCAGCTCTTTGGCCAACAAAGATCTGGTCCTGCACTGATGTAGAGGATACCAAGAGGCAGGCCCCATATTATAGAAGTGAAAAACATTGTGGGTAGCAATAGGTAATGACAGTTTTGACATTTTCAAAAAAGCTGACAGGGGAGGAGTCACATGTTGCCCAAATGTCCCATCTTGGCCAGTTTAGGGTACACTCCACAAATGTTCTAAAACTTCTTTAAATATTTCCTACTTAGATATGTGATTACGGTTATAAACAGGATGAAAATGGAGAATATCACTCCAGAGTTTTAAATCAGGTTTGGTGCTCTGTTATCATGCAGGATAGCTATCAATTGGAAGTCCAACATTTTTATTTTTACAAGGCATGTACCTCCAAAATGATTTTACATGCATTTAAAAGAGTAGTTATAAATAGAGCAAAAAGTTTTTGTTTTCAAAAAAAAAAAAAATTCAGTGGTCTCAAAGGACCACTCTAGTTAAAAATGTCTAAATCATATATGTAAATGTTGCCTATTATCAAATTTTGTTTCTCAGAAGTCCATAAAGAAAAAAAAATGACCACAGTGCTCCTTCACAATGTTCTTATAGCTCACATCTAATTATCTACCTTGGCAAAAATATCCGCTTTTGTGAGCAATATAAATGTATAGTCAGCCAGTAGAGGACATTCTGTGAGTTGCTTTCTTTTCAATACTTGAATGCTATAATATAATAGATAGCCTGCTTTGTTGCTATAGCAGACATTGAAGGAGCTTGTGCAGAATCAAACAGTATTCCCTCCGGCACCCTGCCGCGATGAGACATGATCTGAGGATTAAGCAACAGGCTTCTAATTTTACATCTTCTGTGTCTCTATAGATGTGCTCGTCTTGGATACAAAAACAGAGAAATGTTTTTATAGCTAGGTCCCACAAAAAAAAAGTTAAAGGGACATGAAAGGTTACTGGATTTCACTAGGATTATAATATGTATAATGCACTTGCATGCTCTTTATTTTTTTTAAGAAGTGTTTAAAAGCACTGTTTTTACTGCCTAATATCAAATGCATATTACCTTTTTGGGTCTGCTCTCTGTAGATCATGCAGCTTATTAAGTGCAGTGTTTAAAATTAGCCTGTCAGTGACCTTTCTCAAGCAGCATGTTGCAAAATGTTGTCACTAATTGGTTGCACTGCACACCCTGTACTTAAAACTAAAACTATTTAACAAGTTAGGAACTATTTGTAAGAATTAGGCAGAAAACAGAGCTTATAAGAACTTAATAAAATAAAGTACAGAAAAGTGAAGATATACACAGGTATATTATATTTCTAGTGACATCCAGAACCTTCCATGACCCTTTAATCAGTGCCAGATCTACATTTTTGGAGTCCCTGGGCAGTGAAGTGGAGGAGTCTCTGCGAGTGTGTGCGCAAGGTATGGCATGTATATGGCTCTCTTGTGTGAGCAAATCACAGCCATTTCTGCCATTTTTACAACATAACTGCTCATACACACGCCAAGCTATTAATTGTTTATTAAATGCATTTGATGGTGGGCCGTATTAGTTATATATTTCTAAGGGAGGTCAGCGAGCACATGTTACACACACATATCATGGTCACTTGTATCACTTGTATGAGAGTTAAAGGGACACTACGCAATAAAAACAGAAATTGTCTGGAAAAATTGAGTCCAACTAAGAGCATAATAAATCAGGAAAAAAAACATACAGCTAGTTTGTAATTAGATAAAATGTTGATGCCTCTGCTGGGCCCTGGGAGAATCCATGATACATATGTATATGTATGTACATATATATATATATAAATATATATATATATATATATCACTTATAATAGTTGTCAAACTACGAGACGTTTTGCATGGTGTGTACGACTTAGGCGATGACTGGCGAAGGTGCTCATTGCTTGCGAGCCTTGGGTAGCAAGGCGAGCTGTTAATTCAGAGCACTTGGGCGATGTGCGACGAAGGCTCTCATCACCTGCGGGCCTCGCAAAGCGAGGCGACTAGTGAAGCCAATGAAACACACAGGACTTAGCCACAAAGGAGCGCAGACCACACATTGAAACACGCGGGACTTAGCCACCATACCGTCAGTAAATGCGGGATCGCCTTAGGCTGCAAGCAGTTGGCCAACGCGGGACATAGGGGGAAAAAAATGACAAGACGTGCGACGCTGGACTTAGAAAAAAATAAATATGAAAAGCAGGAAAAATACGACGTTAACGGCCGAACCGCGCAAAACCCCCCCACTAAAAACACACACAAAAAATACAACAAAAACATCACACACAGCACAGGGGAACAGCCAGGACATCTGGGAGTGAGGTGGAACACAAATTTCACCACTCGAAAATCGCCTAAGCGAGAAAAAAAAATGACCGCCGCCCCTAAAAATGAAAACGAGGCTACACGACCCTGGACCGAGCAAAACACAGCCAATCCCGTAGTACTTTCACACAGGAATGTATGAGGTACAAAATACCCTATTACAAATGATGGAAAATGCTCGCAAGCCGTGTAACACAGACAAACGACACCAGTTTACAACACTAAATGGCAACTAATAACATTACAAATCTAAAATGGCGCTGTACCCAACAAAACCAACGGTTTGCCCTCGCACACGCAGCCTATTTCAAATGCACACTTGGGATATTCATTACACTTTCTCCTCAGGGCACGAACACTCCAGCTGTACATTGTATGCTGCAGGAAAATAAAAACAGATTGTTAGCTCTTCAGGCTATTGATTGCTGAATATATTCATTAGAAATAGGTAAAGTATATTAATTTATCAAGTAACTAATTAATTAATTATTAGTTAACAAAATCTATATATATATGTCTTTGTGATGAGCGCCGAAGGTGCTCAGAGGAGCAAAAGTACACAAGAGGAGAGGCTCGCAATGAGCGCTGAAGGTCCTCAGAGTAGAAAAAGCTTTACATTGTGTGGCAAACAGCATTGCCATGGCTTCAAATGTTTTTGACGGGTAAGTCGCTAGTATATATAACATTGTAAAGTCTACCGCCCTCCCAGTTTAAAATCTCACCATCAACCACTTAGTTCCCTACACATAAATGTATTCATATTCAGTCAGGATCACTTTTATTCATTTTAGACCAGGGCCTCTTAATATTATATGAGCGTTCACTAGAGACCCTCTATAATTATAATAGAGATATATACACAATGAGCTAGGGTCCCCTACATTTAAATAAGTATGCATTCAGATGAATATGTACATATTTACATATTTAGGTCCCATATAATACTATATATGTACACGTATTCAGCCAGGGTCTACTATAATCATATTAATATATAAATATTAGGGGAATCACCTGGAATCATCATAGTAATACAGTTAGTATATAAATATTTAGTCAATGTCTCATACAAACAAACACATATTCAGCCAAGGTCTCCTATAGACATATACGGGATATAAGCCAGGGACCATTATAATTTAAATATTAAAAATCAGTTGTCAATAATTATATAAATGTATACATATTATGCAAGGTTCACCTAAAAAATAATCATATGAATGTATACATACACAGGAAGGTTCACCTATCATCATATGAATATATACATATTCAGCCATGTTCACCTATAATTATAAACACATACATATTTAATAGGGGTCATCTATAATCATAATTCCTCCAGGATACCCTATTTATATTTTCTAAATATATATGCAGTCAGGGCTCCCTAAAATCATATACATTTACATATATTCACCCAGGGTCAATCATAATTATAGTACAAACACATAAATATTTAACTAGGATCAATTAAAATTAATCAAATATACACATATTCAGCAAGGGTCACATAATTAGTATAACAACATATAAATGTACATATAAATACATAAATAAATATGGAGCCGGAAATACCTATAATCATACATTATTAATAGCCATTCAGACAGATTACCTATAATCAACAAATAACCTGCCTTTAAGAATAAATAATATTGAGGGGCTTCTTTCTACCAATATTTCCTTCCCAAAAAAACCATTTTAGTGAAAACATATTATACAGTATAAACTTACTTACTACTTCAACTGGTGCAGTTTCTGCCCTTTTTCTACAATCTGCCGGAAACACAGGGGAAGAGACAGTGGATCAGTGAGATCTCTAGTTTCAGGTGTCTGTGAACTGCAGCATTTTGTTTTTAAGCCCCCCAAAAATGTTTTAGGGGTTTTAAGCTAAATAAAAACAGGCACCCCTCACAGGGAGGAGCCCTTAGGCAGCTGCCTTGCTTGCCTAATGGGTAATCTGGCCATGCCTTTAAGTGTAAAAATACAAACTTTGGTAAAATAAAGAAAAAGACAATGAAAACGGAGCTGTCAACTGCATGGATTTACAATACAATTATCCGAAAATAAAAAAAGATTCAACATAAAATGTTGTTTTATTTTTGGAAAATGTGATTTGGAAGTTTTCTGGATTTTACTAGGTATATGATATACTATTTACTTTTATTTATTTAATGTGCTTATAAACTCTGTTGTTACTTCCTAATATTAAATACATATATCCTGCTTGGGCCTATACTCTGCTGCTCATGAAGATACAGACTATGTGGTACGGACTGTGCTGTATCGCATACTAACCAATCAGTGACCATAGCTCTGCAACATGCTGCGAGATTTGGTCCTTGATAAGTTAGGACACTACACTGCACATCCGGTCCTAGAGAGCCTGTCTCTGCATATGTTGCAGTGGGCCAACCCATACAGGGCCGATTAGTTTTTATGCTGTAACCACACTGCCTATGAGAACAAAATATAGTACATAAAAGTAAATAGATACACAGGGATATTATATACCAAGTAAAATCTAGAAAACATCCATATTCTTTTAATGAGAAAATAGTTATTTGATGATGCCAAAACTTACATTTTATAATGCAACACAGAAAGATCACTGCTCCTCTTTCTTTTAACTTAACAAAGGATTACAATTTTAAATGTAACAAACTGTTAATAGTAAGTACACTACAGTGGCCCTTTAACCCTTTCACTGGCAGTGGGACCAGCAATGCATTTTCATACCAAAAAAAACCCAACAAAATATAAAACTTGTTCCTATAAAAACATGCTATAAAAAATAAGGACTTCTATGTCCATTTACATCAAATGCAATGCAGTGTTAATATAAATGTTACACTCCAATGGGTATGTGGTTTTTCTACAGTATTCACAAAAGCGGAAGCTCCTTTCCACAGAAAGCGTGATTAGATTTGTGGTGATGAACTTCAGTCATGCAAAGACATGAAGAGAACCTGTGTACACTGTGTACACTGCCTCTTTTTTTACAGAACTCTTGGCAAGCATTGTTTGAGAGCACAGACTTTAAGAGAATGGGTGCCTTGCAAAGGGGTCTCCTGATATCCCAAAAACCTATGATCATGGGCATATTCAGGTTTTATGGTGCCCTAGGCCATTTAGGTTTGCCTGACCCCCATGCACCACTTGCAGCTCATCATTTGCCCTTTCAATATCTCAAATCATAAGTTTATGTGTAACTATATATATGTATAGAATGGCAGAAAGTTGTACACTTAAGAGACAGAAGTATCACTCTAGACAAACAATTCTATGCATATACAGTTGAGCTCAAAAGTGTGCATACCCGTGGCGAATTGGTAATATAAGTACCATTTTTAAAGAAAACATGAGTGAGCAGGCAAAACATATTTCTTTTATTTCTCATGGGATTCATATTCAACTGTAGATTATCATAGAATGGTACAATCATAAAACAAAACATGCAACAAAGAAAAACATGAAATGGCCCTCATCAAAAGTCTGCATACCCTTAGTTCTTAATTCTGTGTATTGCCCCCTTTAGAATCAATGACAGCGTTCAGTCTTTTTTAATAGTTGTCTATGAGGCCCCTAATTCTTTCAAGTGGTATAGCTGCCCATTCGTCCATTTAATGCAAAGTCTTTGGTCGTCTTGCATGAACCGCACGTTTGAGATCTCCCCAGAGTGGCTGGATGATATTAAGGTCAGGAGACTGTGATGGCCACTCCACAAACTTCACCTTTTTCTGCTGTAACCACTGGAGGGTCAACTTGGCCTTGTGCTTAGGGTCATTGTCATGCTGGAAAGTCCAAGAGCATCCCATGCGCAGCCTTCGTGCAGAAGAATGCAAATTGTCTGCCAGTATTTTCGAGTAACATGCTGCATTCATCTTGCCATCAATTTTCACAAGATACCCCGTGACTTTAGAGCTCACACCCCCCTAAAACATCAGTGAGCCACACCATACTTCACAGTTTGGATGGGATTCTTTTCACTATAAGGCCTGTTGACCCCTCTCCAAACATAACACTTATGGTTGTGACCATAAAGCTCTATTCTGGTCTCGTCACTTCAAATTACAGTGTGCCAGAAGCTGTGAGACGTATCAAGGTGTTGTTGGGCATATTGTAACTCGCTTTTTTGTGGCATTGGAGCAGTAAAGGCTTTTTTCTGGCACCGGATGTGCAGTGTAGTGTCCTAACCTATCAGGGACTAATATTGTATACGTATTGTGATCCTTGAAACAACCACACCGTCTTTTTCCAGAGCAGCCTGTATTTCTCCTGAAGTTACCTGTGGGTTTTTCTTTGTATTCTGAACAATTCTTCTGGCAGTTGTGGCTGAAATCTTTCTTGGTCTACCTGCCCTTGGCTTGGTTTCAAGGGATTCATGAATTTTCCACTATTTAATAAGTGATTGAACAGTACTGCTTGGCATTTTCAAGGCTTTGGATATCTTTTTATATACTTTCCCATCTTTAGGAAGTTCCATTACCTTGTTACGCAGGTCTTTTGACAGTTCTTTTCTGCTCCACATGGCTCAGTATCTAGCCTGCTCAGTGCATCCAAGTGAGAGCTAACAAGCTCATTGACTATTTATACACAGACACTAATTGCAATTTAAAATGCCACAAGTGTGGGAAATTAACCTTTATTTGCCATTTTAACCTGCGTGTGTCACCTTATGTGTCTGTAACAAGGCCAAACATACAAGGGTGTGTAAACTTTTGATCAGGGCCAATTAGGTGATTTCTGTTATCATTATGATTTAAAAATTAGCCAAACAACTATGTAATAATAAATGGCTTCATATGATCACTATCTTTCAATAAAATACATTTGTTTTTGCATGATCAGTTATATCTTCAAAAACAATTGCAACCATATAACAATTTCTGCCAGGGTATGCAAACTTTTGAGCACAGCTGTACAAAGATATCTGAATGTACTGCACTATATATTCAAACAGCCTGCTGCCCACTGGAAATGTGCTGCCTAGGCATGGGCCTCGTGGGTCTAGGCAGAAACACACCCCTGCTTATGATGTTGTAAGAGTATTAGCCAGTGGGGAAAATCTGTATCCACAGCGATCAAATCAGTGGAGGTTCCAAATATCATGTAAAATATAGGTAATTATAAGTATTTTATCAATTGTATTAAAAAAATAAATCCTACTGTAAAATAACATGACAGTTTCCCATTTTGAGATTCAGTCAGCTTTTCTATATCACCCACAATACAAACATTCTTATCTGTACAAATTAGACATATTTGATGTTACTGATAAGGCCCTGAGGCACTGATTCCCTTTGCCTTGACTGCTGAGAAAAACTAGGCATTCTCAATGTGCAGGCTACTACAATCAAACAACGGACTCAGGGCTCTATTAAATTTGAAGCCCGCAGCGGGCCTTGTACAGCTGCAAAACCTGCAAGCTTGAAATCCAGCGGAGTTACAGAGAGATTAAATAAGACAAGCCCACAACATATGTGGCTGACATCCAAATACGTAAACCATGCTTCCGCATGTTCCATTTGCGACCGTGAACATGATCAATTAGTCAAACCTGTGGTTACGGGTTTAGACGGAGCCAATAGTAAAAGAGATCGTCATCATTACGTCATTAAAACATGAAGGTTAAATTTCAATCACCTACGGTTTTGAAGTCCCAGTTGCGATTGGACCCACATTCCAGAAATAATGCAATATGAAATAATCAATAAATATAATCTACTCAATGTGTTATATTATATGTATTAACACATTGAGTGCCGGGATCGATATAACACCGAAATTAAACATAAAATAAATATTTTTTTATTGACGTTTTGCGGGCTTGAGATTAATGTGCTATTAATATTAATAACTTACATCAATTTCCTTTTAATTTAAAATACAGTATTGTGTTTATGTTTGCTTTTACAGAGCTACGGACAGGACGTTAACCCACTTGCAGGTCCTCTATAGTACCCATTGGATTTTTGGCTCTATTTGCCGTTTTGCGGGTTTGAACGCCAGTGCGTCCTTGGGGATTCGTAGCAATTTAATAGCGATTTGTGATAGTAACATTTACGGGCTTGACCGATAAAAGCTTAGCTGGGATTGCACGGCCTGTAACCCGCAGATTGTTTGCGGGTAGCTGAAAGAGGCCAAATTAATAGCAGTAACTCTTGCGGGCTCCTTTACTGGCTACGATTTCTAAAATTGTAGCAATTTAATGGGGCTCTCAGTGTCTCAGGGGCTTATCAATAGCTAACATCAATGATCTTTTAGTAACAAAAATAAGGCTTTTTTTGTGGGAGAATTGGAAAGTTTGACTGGCAAACTATCAAACTTCACATTTATTTTACTTTAGGAAAATGCATTTTGTTAAAGGACCAAAGTAACAGATAGTGATGTTAAACCTATTTTTAGTTCACCATCAATTAATATTAACAATGCAAACAGAAACAAATCAAAGCTTTAGCCAGAAAACATACCTTAAATTATCTTTAAATTGCTGTACCCATACCCACCTCTATTATTGTCCTAAAACCCTTTGAAAGAAGAAAGATTTCAACTGTGACAATACATTCAAACCTTACCAGGACAACCTAATCAATGTTATCACAGTTTAAATCTTCCACTTCCTTTCTGTAGAGCTTAGGACAAGGAGAGAGGCAGGGAGGAGTACAGCAGTGGTAAAATGTGTTTTAAATTATATTTTCTGGCTAAAGATTTGATTTGCTGCTGCCTGCACATGTATTGTTAATGTTAACTAAGTGTGTGTTTTTTTTTGCACCATTCAGTCCTTTCAGTCTCTCCGTGACCTCATGGACAGTAATACACCAGGCACATCTTTATGTCCATGGTCATGTTTATCCAGATACTGGAGTGGGTTTCCAGTTCCTTCTCCAGTGGGCCACGGCATAACGCTCCTGGTATTCCTAGGTGGTCTCCCATCCAGGGACTGACCAGGCACAACCCTGCAAAGCGTCAGGGTGGTGTGACCTCTTAGACTGAGGAAGGAACTGGCAACCCACTCCAGTATCTCTGACATGAATATCAAGTGGATCAGCAAGGTGTGTTGCAGTCCATGAGGTCACATATAGTCGGACACGACTGTACGACGAACACAGAAATAAGTACTATTCACTGTGTGAAATGATATATTAAAATTATCTATTTTTTTTAATTACACTAATAACAGAAAAAAAATCTAAAGTTTTAAGTCCCTGCTTACCTACAGCCTATCCTGCCTACTGGATGTAGTATGAGTTAGACAGGTGTGTGTAGCGTGCGTGGTGTGAGGATCAATGGGACAAAACTATGATGGATGATGGATGTAACAGCATCCCCTGGGCTCAGGTTACATTGTACTGATCAATAAACCTACAGCTTTCCTGTTTAGGTGAGTCCAGTATTCCATGCCTACACACAGATACAGTGCCTTGCAAAAGTATTCACCCCCCTTGGCATTTTTTGTGTTTTGTTGCCTCACAACCTGGAATAACATGGATTGTTTGAGGATTTGCATCATTTAATTTACAGAACATGCCCACAACTTTGAAAATGTTTGTTTTTTTATTATTGTGAAGCAAACAACAAATAGGACAAAATAACAGAAAAAGTCAATGTGCATAACTATTCATCCCCTAAAGTCAATACTTTGTAGAGCCACCTTTTGCGGCAATTACAGCTCCAAGTCGCTTTGGATAAGTCTCTATGAGCTTGCCATATCTTACCACTAGGATTTTTGCCCATTCCTCCTTGCAAAACTGCTCCAGCTCCTTCAAGTTGGATGGTTTGCGCTTGTGAATAGCAATCTTTAAGTCTGACCACAGATTTTCTATTGGATTGAGGTCTGGGCTTTGACTAGGCCATTCCAACACATTTACATGTTTCCCCTTAAACCACTCAAGTGTTGCTTTAGAAGTGTGTTTGGGGTCATTGTCCTGCTGGAAGGTGAACCTCCGTCCTAGCCTCAAATCACGCACAGAGTGGTACAGGTTTTGCTCAAGAATATCCCTGTATTTAGCACCATCCCTCTTTCCCCTCAACCCTGACCAGTTTCCTAGTCCCGTCTGCTGAATGGTGTTCTTTGGGTGATGTAATGTGTTGGGTTTGCGCCAGACATAGCGTTTTCTTTGATGGCCGAAAAGTTCAATTTTAGTCTCATAAGACCAGAGCACCTTCCTCCATACATTTTGGGAGTCTCCAACATGCCTTTTTGCAAACTCAAATGTGCCATTTTGTTTTTTGCTGAAAGTAAAGGCTTTCTTCTGGCCACTCTGCCATAAAGACCAACTCTATGGAGCATACGGCTTATTGTCGTCCTATGTACAGATACTCCAGTCTCTGTTGTGGAACTCTGCAGCTCCTCCAGGGTTACCTTAGGTCTCTGTGCTGCCTCTCTGATTAATGCCCTCCTTGCCCAGTCCGTGCGTTTTGGTGGGCGGCCGTCTCTTGGCAGGTTTGCGTTTGTGCCATGTTCTTTCATTTGGTTATGATAGATTTGATGGTGCTTCTGTGGATCATCAAAGATTTGGATATTTTTTTATAACCTAACCCTGACTTGTACTTCTCAACAACATTGTCCCTTACTTGCTTGGAGAGTTCCTTGGACTTCATGGCAGTGTTTGGTTAATGGTGCCTCTTGCTTAGGAGTTGCAGCTGAACATCATTTCACTAATTATGTGACTTCTGGAGGTAATTGGTTGCACCAGAGCTTTTTATGGGCTTCATAACATAGGGGGTGAATACATACACACATGCCGATTTTCTGTTTTTTATTTCTAACAAATAGTTTTATGTATATATTTTTCTCATTTCACTTCACCAACTTAGACTATTGTGTTCTGATCTTCACATAAAATTCAGATTAACAAAACATTTAACTTAAGGCTGTAATGTAACAAAATAGGTAAAAAGTCAAGGGGGGTGAATACTTTTGCAAGGCACTGTAGATGTGGTGGGTGTTACATTTTTGTTTGCTAGGCTCATTGCACCGAGCACCCGCCAAGTACGAAGCATAGAGCGCTAACCACCCCTGAGGCAAGAGAACAGAAACCAGAGTTTTCTGCAGTAGGAAAAGAATAAACCCATTTAAAGGTCTGGTCACTTCAAACTTGAAATATAAGCAGTCTCCAGACAAAACCTTACCGTTAACTTGAATGGGGACACACCCCTGCAACCTGATTGGTTATAGTAATGCAGTAGCATGTGGTTAGTCCTTTATACATGTAGACATAGCTTATATTTAATTTGATTTCACAGTGAAAAATGCACATATTTCAAAACATAAAATTGCTTTTATGGGATCTTCACAGTGATGTGGTCCAAATTGTACTGAATTAAGTGGCCCTTTAAAAATATATTAGTTGTTTTAATAATGAAATGAATAGAGCCTAGTAAATGAAAACATTTCATGTTTATTGCTTTTTTAAATTCTGAAAACACGTTGCATATTTTTAAGTTTAATTCTTCAAAAAAGTTTCCTATAAAATATGACTACCATTATAGGGATCTGTAATCCACTCATTTTCTACGACACATTTAAAAATCTTAATTTTAAACCTTCTAAAATATTTTTGTTAATCAGAAATTAGTGATCTAAATGTTAAAGAGCTAATTGATATGGAAATTCTATGTGTACTGATTTATGCGTATGGTGCCGGCATGTTGAGGATATTGGCGGCCATGTAAGTGGTTGGTCGATATATACTGGTTCCCATAAGTACCCTATACAGTGACTGACTGCATCTGACTTCCTCAAGTTTGAAGTTAACACAGGAAAGTCATGACATTTATAAAAGATATAATTGTAAATGCATTCAAAAGCAATACATTCTTAAAGGACCACTAAGCGTTTTTGTGTAGTCTTTTGGTATAAATTGTTGTCATAAATCTAAAATACAGTCATAAATATATGCATAAACACACTGTTTAAAATTACCTTTTAAATAATATATATTTGCATAATGAAAGTTTTAGGACCCATACAGATATGGGGAGGAGCCACCATTTGCACATGCTCAATATACATGGAGCTTGGGGATGTGTGTAAATAAAACAACTACAGTGGACCCACGGTACTTGACTAACTTAAAAAGCATCTATTTCGGTATTAGATCTATCTTGATGAGCAAAAAATACTTTGGCACCCAACGCTACCTTGATACTAGTCATGCTTGCTAAAACCAATTTACATTAATTCCTTATGAGAATTTGGTACTCGTCATTTTCACCACTCATCGTGCCTTCTGGAGATAATTAACGACAAGTACCAAGAGTCCACTGTATATGAGTATTGTAAATAGACAGACCAGACCAGAAGTGATTCTGCACTTTTCTAGTATTATTGTGACAACATGGTGATTTTAAAGGAACTCTGTAGTGATCAAACAAGCAATGGCTCTTTAAAATTGTTCCTAGCCTACAGCAAACCTGTTTAGTCCAAATGATACAAAATTACACATTTCTACAATTCTGTTTTTACTTTCCCTCTGCTTACCTCTAGGGGCTGTCATCATGTTGGCCACCCTATCTCCTCCCATCCCTGAGTGCATCACGGTAAACTGAGCTAGCTGTGAATCTCAATATTGCATCTCATAATGCAAATAATCATATGATATAGTGTGTTGGAAAGGCAGCAAGCTGGCTGTGAATCTCCATATTGTATCGCTTGGTGCAAACGCAGTTGCTGTTAATCTCCATAATCTACATTCTAGTGCATATACAGTCAAGTGATATAGGGTGCTGGAATGCTGGATCTGGCACCACATGTATGCATTAATCAAAAAAAATTGAAAGTTTATATCACTGGGCTAAAAGGGCTTTGATTGTGCAGGAGGCACTTTATACTTCTAAAGAGCCAGGGTTTGTTTTACCACTTAGAGTACGTTGGCATGATATATGTTGTGCAGAAGTGTCCTTTCAGTATTGTAAAAACTAATAGGCTAAAATATACATAATATTTAGGATGCAGCTTTTATATTGTGGGGATATAATTTTCAGTTCAGATAATAACCATGAACAGGGAGTACCTGAGGTGAAGCATCATCACATAATTGCAGAGTAAAGCAGGATCACAACATGTGAATTCACCATTTGCATCTCTGCAGCCTCACGTCCTTTGCTTTATGATGTCTGTGAGGGGGGAGCTTAGCATCATCCTTGGGTGGGAAATGGCTCTACACAGAGTGATGTCAGCTCTATGGATCCTCTCTGGAATGGCAGAGAACATTATCAGATAAAGAGAGAGCAGCAGTGACATGAGAGTGACTGAGGAGGCAGAGCTGACTGATATACTGGAATCAAATGTATTAGATTCATGGCAATACAATCTTTTATAACGGTTATGTACGCATGGTACATATATGTATGTATATATGTATACAAGTATGGTTATGTATGTATATCTGTATACAAGTGTGGTTCTATATGCATATAGATTGTGAATATTTGAGTGTGCTCAAATAATTTGTGTGTACATGTGTATATGTCATATGGGTGTATATGTATATATACATGTATGTATATACACACCAATTATAATATCAATGATATACAACTAAATTTATTGTGTCTTGTCTATATAAATAACGTTTGTGTACATTTAAATAATTTGTGTATATATGTATACATAAACATATATGTGTGTGTGTGTATGTTTAGCCATATGTATGTGTAGCAATGAATATGTTAGTGTGGGTAGATATATATATATGTGATTTTAAATTATATGTATATATATATAAATATATATATATTTATATATACACAAGCAGGGGTGTGGCAATAGCTCCCTATATACTTATACTATATAGTTGTAGCTATTAATGTGTCTGGCTTTGTATTCTGCCTGTATAATTATTTACACCCATCTTTATGGTATATATATATATATATATATATATATATATATATATATATATATATATAACCTATGTATTTGGTACAACACCTCATGCACACCCATCTTTATCTGTCTCTTGTATATATATATATATATATATATATATATATATATAACATATTTGGTATAAGACCTTGTGTACACCCATCTTTATCTGTTGCATGTATATATATATGTATACCTTTAGATTATAAATCTGCGAGTTTTCAATCTTGCATGGAGCTTTGGGAAAAGCACTATGGACACCGGATTCTAAGCTTAAAAACATCTTTGTAATGTGTTAATATTGTTTTGCCTTGATCACAACTTATGTATAGCGCTACGGAATATGTTGGCGCGTTACAAATAAACAATAATATATATATATATAAACCCTATTTATTTGGTATAACGCCTCATGTACACCCATCTTTATCTGTCTCATACACATATCAACCATAATAGTTGTCATCACAACGACCACCGCTCATCGCGAGGCACGCAAGACTTTAAGAGGGAGAGGGAGGAGAAAACACAGGGGTGAGACACAGGGGAGGGAAATAAGGGGGAACAAAAAGGGCAGGGACATGGAGCAAAGAGACAGCGAGAGGGAGACAGGGGGAACAGACACAGGGGTCAGAGATTGGGGAAAAGGACCTCGCGAGGAGCGCTAAAGGCGCTTAGCGCGAGGCACGAAAGTGGTGGGTTGGACGATGCCTGCAATGAGCGCTCATTGCAGAGTTTGCAATGACCAATGAAGGCACTCATTGCGAGGCCCGCAAGTTAGAGGGGGGAGGGCCTTCAAATGTTATTGCCGCCAATACCTCATGTACACCCATCTTTATCTGTCTTATGCACATCTATATATACCCTATTTGGTATAACACCTCATGTACACCATCTTTATCTGTCTCATGCACATCTATATATACCCTATTTGGTATAACACCTCATGTACACCATCTTTATCTGTCTCATGCACATCTATATATACCCTATTTGGAATAACACCTCATGTACACCATCTTTATCTGTCTCATGCACATCTATATATACCCTATTTGGTATAACACCTCATGTACACCATCTTTATCTGTCTCATGCACATCTATATATACCCTATTTGGAATAACACCTCATGTACACCATCTTTATCTGTCTCATGCACATCTATATATACCCTATTTGGAATAACACCTCATGTACACCAATCTTTATCTGTCTTATGCACATCTATATATACCCTATTTGGAATAACACCTCATGTACACCATCTTTATCTGTCTCATGCACATCTATATATACCCTATTTGGAATAACACCTCATGTACACCAATCTTTATCTGTCTTATGCACATCTATATATACCCTATTTGGAATAACACCTCATGTACACCCATCTTTATCTGTCTCATGCACATCTATATATACCCTATTTGGTATAACCCCTCATGTACACCCATCTTTATCTGTCTCATGCACATATATACCCTATTTATTTGGTATAACACCTCATGTACACCCATGTTTATGTCTCATGCACATTTATACCCGATTTATTTGGTATAACACCTCATGTACACCCATCTTTATCTGTCTCATGTACATATATACCCTATTTATTTGGTATAACACCTCATGTACACCCATCTTTATCTGTCTCATGCACATTTATACCCTATTTATTTGGTATAACACCTCATGTAAACCTATCCTTATCTGTCTCATGTACATATATACCCTATTTATTTGGTATAACACCTCATGTACACCCATCTTTATCTGTCTCATGCACATATATACCCTATTTATTTGGTATAACACCTCATGTACACCCATCTTTATCTGTCTCATGCACATATATACCCTATTTACTTGGTATAATACCTCATGTACAGTATTATTATGAGGCATTGCCATGTGACTGGGCATAGGTGAGTTGTGAAGTCCCCGCCTCTCGGTGCATTAATCTGACAGATAATTAATCCACATGCACCGAGCTGTTACAATGGGATTATGAGGAGGGGAAGTGCGTCACACTCTGAGGGCTGTGTGTGAGGATGGCAGCCGGCTCCTTGTATGTGTATTGTGTCAGGAGATGCGAGGCATCACGTGACGGGGGGCTAGGCACTCGCTGATTGGCTGGATCCTCACCATCTCCCCTCTCCTCCCTTTCTCCCTCAGCATCCTCCTCTGCTCCTGTAGGTGAGCTCTGCAGCCCAGCATGGCCTGTCCTCCACACTAGTCATCTGTGCAATTCATTGTCCTTTATGTGGATCCTTCATCTCCTTCTAACCTCTGTGGATCTGAGCTGCTGTTTTGCTGCATTTTATTTCCCATCCTCCTTGGAGATTGAGGAATGAAATTCTGCCACCATGATGGAAGGTAGGTGATTTCTTGCTGCTGTGCTATTTTGCTTTTGCACCACCCCCAGAATAAATTAACAATTATAACATCACAATTAACACACAAGCAACAAATCATTACATTTATATCCCCTAAATTTGCTTATGTGCAATAATTACTGATTACCCCCACACATTTCCA
This sequence comes from Discoglossus pictus, assembly GCA_027410445.1. Lineage (NCBI taxonomy): Eukaryota > Metazoa > Chordata > Amphibia > Anura > Alytidae > Discoglossus > Discoglossus pictus. Next base: position 158,904,774 of record CM050170.1, on the reverse strand, counting down.
TTCAGAATATATTCCATTAATTACAAATAAACCCTTTTATCTTAATGCACTGTAAATAAGCCTCCCAAATAAAATCCTACATTAAAACATTTTTTTCTTTTTGCATCATTATTTATATTTGTGTCTTTTTTTTTTTCTCAAATATTTTTTCATTTTAATTCAAACTAAATACAAATAATTCACTATAAGAAGAGACATTATTAGGATTATCCATATCAAAACACACACAGCCCCAATAAATCAAATATTGTTAGCTATATTTATCATAACCAAAAGGTAAAACTAATGAAAATAGCATTATCCTAACTAAAAAATGAAAATGTTGAAAATCAATCATAAATAAACATTAAAAAATATAATTATTATAGCTAAAAATTGAAAATCAGATAATCCCACAGTAGAAGAGCTCAAATAAATCAATACATACACATAATGTACATGATGTTGGCAGTTATAGATAAAAGAAATAATAAAAAAATTGATATCCTGTTGGAATATTTGGAAACTGAAAAATAAACAAAAATAAATTAATAAGAAACCTAAATAACTCTGAGGAAAAAGAAAATTAATATTTTCTTAAATTACCCCACTATTCCTCTTCTCCCCCCAATTTTTTTTATTTATCTCTGTTAATGTTGTTATTATTATTATTATTATTTACTTGTAACGTGCCAACATGTTCTGTAGAGCTAAATTATATAAAAAACAACATAGAAATGTATGTATATTTACAACATAATTGTTAATTATTTGTATGTTGTTTTAATTTTAAAAATATATATATAAAAAAAAGAAATAACTAGAAAAAATTAACTATGTTGTAGATATTCCTTTTTGTTTTTATAACATTTTATTTAAGTTTTATCAAAATTTTAAAAAACAGAGATCATGTTGTAGATATACATAAATACATAAAGTCAGATTTTATATAATTTTTCATAACATGAACAGTGATAACTAAAAAAAACAACTGGGGGAGGAGGAAGAGGGTTAGTGATATATATATATATATATATATATATATATATATATATATATATATATATATATATATATATATTAGTGTGTGAACAGAATTAAAATGCAGTGTTTTTTTATTTAAATTGCCCACCTTTGCAACTGTCTGGATATATTGTAAGGATTGCAAATTGGTGGGATCACATGACTTCTACATTTCACCTTCTTGGTTGGTTCTCTGGATAATTGACTTTGAAATGCACAAATTGCAACTGATGAATGTGTTTTTAGCAAATGCCATTTCAGGTTGTTTGTGGCTGGTAAAATGTGAGCACTGATTGAAACTAATTATTTGGAATAATATATTCCTGGTATTTTGCCCCCAGGATCTCATTTGTTTATAAGCCATGCTTTAACCCATTCAGCGATTTTTAAAGCACTGCAACACATTGCAGGGTAATGTGCAGGAGGCATGATGTTAAACTGGTTTGGCATAGTGGGTGAGTCCATTACTACTTTATGTAAATTGTTGCTTTTTTAATTAAATTAATCATTCTTTTCTTAGGATATTATGAGAAATCTTTGTAAAATGTCCCTCACTCCCTAAAATGATTAATTGCCAGGTGGTTAGGATTAATATTTTATGTTTGTTTATAGAGGCTCATGTCTGAGCTATGATTGAAAGTCACAATACTGATCTAGGCCTGGGATTGGATTTCAAGGCCGCTCATCCTGTGTCTGTACTAAGAGGAAAATGTATATCTTGTATAGGAACATTGTGTGTGTCTGTATGTATATGTGTGTGTGTGTGTGTGTATATATATATATATATATATATATATATATATATATATATATATATATATAAAAATGTGTGTTTTAGCAAAAGGCTATTTTCCAGGAGCCTGGCCTGGTAGCCCTTCATAGAGATGCATTATTTATATATATATATATATATATATATATATATATATATATATATATATATATATATATAATTATACACATACAGACATGTCCTGGGAGCCAACACCTTATATTATATATATATATATATATATATATATATATATATATATATAATCTCCTAACACATTAACACTATTAATTTTATATGAAAGGCTGCCTGTTACTACAGAATAAACCAATATTTCAGCTCCAAACTCTTTTGTGCCTTGTGGAGATAAGACACATTTCCATTTTTTTGGTCCACCTTTACTAGAGGGTGCAGTATGTGATAATTCTCAATGAACTTCTCTTTTTTGTGTTGTCCTGTAGGGCATAAGTACTAAAATTTGACATCTTTAAGAGCTTACTCATCACTTTACACACAGTGCATATGGCCCATTGATTATGTAGCTGCTACACATCCCTACTACCTCCTTGTATCAATCAGAAGGTAATATGAAACCCTTTTTTCCCTTTTGCCTGTAACAACTTACTCATTATATTGTAAATATACTTTTTTTAAGTGTTCATATTTTTGGTTCTTTTCTATTATGTCCGTATAGTTAGTATGTGCATATTATTATTGTTGTTTGCTATGAGGCTACATAGCTTAATCCTTGTTTGCCATTATTTTACTAGCACATGGACCACTCCTTGTCTATAAAATGCTCTGCTATAAGGGATTGCCTTGCTCTTAATAAGCAGAAAGGAATGATTAAAATGATGTACTGCAAATAGAATCATTATTTTGTTTTTCTTAGATGCACATTTTTAAAAAAATTATATAATAATTTATAAAGAATCATTAAATTCCTCCAGTTTAAATGAGATTTGTATAGGTATGAGGTGACTGCTTTGATGTAGTTTACATCTGTTGAACATATTTTAGTATTTCATAAGAAGAAACGATGGGACATTTACGTATCTTGTAAATGACAGGTATATAATTACACACACTAGAGTCTCAGTTATCTGGCACCCACAGGAATTGGTAGTTGACGGATAAATGTAGTTTCTGGTTGCTCACTATAAAAAGAGGCCTAGATTAGCTGCACATAGGGTGCTCTTCTAAGTATATTTGTCAGTGAGGGTTGTTCTAGCAGCAGCAGCAGCTTTCACTCCTCGCTTACACACAGGTACGTTTGGCAGAACGCGGGGAATGTAACGCCAACACTGCCCTGGCTCAGTCACTCATGCCTGTCTGCTTCCAAGTAACATTGAATTGCAGAGACGTATAGTGGATGAAATCTAGGTGCCTGTAAGCATTTTGTAGCATGACAACCTGGCTCCTGGCATTTGTTGAGCCCTGTAAGGTTTTTTTTTTTTTTTTTTTTTTAGTTTATTTTGATGTACATTATTCAGTATTTTCTGGTTGCTTGAGTACTGGTTAACTGAGTCTATAATGCAAAACACAATATACAGTAAAGTGGAATCACCCATTACATTTGTATATTATTTTTATGTTAGGTACCAGTTTTGTTAGTTCTTTCATTATCATACTGTATAACATTAGTGTTATCCTTTTTTATTTTTAAAGTAGACCCATCAATTCTGAAATGTTATGTTTGATTTCCACAACCAGTAGCAATTGATGTCTTTGGTAGCCAACATAATATACCCCTTGTCATATAGTTTCTGTGTACTATGCCAATTACATTTTTTTTTTTTAATTGGCACATTGTCAATACGGTATACAAGTCAATATTTTTCATTTTCTTTAGAATAAAATTGCTAGTACAATATATAGCAAGTTTTATTACGTTGAAAAAAATTACTTTTACAACTCATTTTGGATATGAAGAGGGGAAACCGGTTTGTGTAGAAAATGGGAAGAGTATTGTAGGGTTTCTTAGTTTTATGTTGATTGAGCTTCATGTGTTTGAGTGTGGACAGGCCTGGACAAAACTTTCTTAACATGTAGGAGCCAGAGAGTCTGTTTCTAGGATTCTGTAAGGAAGCCTTTCATAAAAATACCTTGTATTTTGGAAAATGATTTAGGAGCCAGAAGCTAACATTTTAGGAACTCAGACTTCAAATCTACTGGATGAGGATATCCTGAAATCCTGATCTGTTCAGGGGCAAAGCAGGCATAATATGACAATTAGAGAAGTAGCTCAAAAGGCAAGTACTGCCGTCATTATGGAGAAAAATGAATGGTTTTATTTTAAGTTGCACTTTGCCACATAGGAAAAAATACCAAAATTAACTATTGTCAGTGTATTGATGTTGATTATCAGTGTAATGTTGATCTAAAAAGTCTACATGTGTTTTTTTTTGGGGGGGGGGGCTTTTTTTTTTTAGCTAGCTTAAGCTATTTTTAAGAGATAATAGTTTACTGAGCATGCTCATTACCTTAAAACTTTAGAGACTTGTGCAGGTGAGCTTGTGTCGGGTTCCATGCATTTTGATTGGTCTGTTATGGTCAGTTGATGTATTAATCACATGTATAGTTGTCGTACTGCGAGTTGCCGTTGCGCTTTGCGAGCCTTGCCTAGCGTGGTGAGCCGAGCAGTTAAGGCACGCAGGACTGAGGCTGCAATGAGCGCCGAAGGGACTTAGCTGGCGCTCATCCAGAGACACGCGGGACATAGCTGCAATGAGGCCTCATCGTTAAGCCCCTGGACTTTGCAACGGATGCAAAATTACGGTCCGTATGATCGGATGCAAAATTACGGTCCGTATGATGGACTGCGGGGCTCTCAAAAATACGACTTTAATGGCCAAACCACCGAACTAGAAAAGAAAATGCAGCACAGGGTGGGGGCCAGGGACCCGGTGAGTGAGGTTGCAAGTTAATTTGAGGCATATTTTGTCTTTGTCTTTTTTTTTTCTTTTCTTTTTTTTTTTTATGATAGAAAATCTCTGAAGCGGGGGGAAAAAATGTCGGCCATAAAAATTCTGAAACAGGATGAAAACAAGGCTCAGCAAGGCGAGGCACGCAGAAAATACACAACGCAAAATACAGTTACACAGACGAACAACACCAGGCACGCAGGATTTAGAAAATACACAACGGCGAAGACCTAACACTTGCACAAACGACAGGCATGCAAGACTTTGAAAATAAAACCAACGTCAGTCAGCTTGCGCCACGCAAAACACAGGGGGATGATGGTGGAAAGAGACACATGGCATTCCCAAGCACAAAAGTCTCAGGTTGCCGAGGCCTGTAATGAGTGTTGGAGCCGCTCATTGCTGGGCTCACGATGAGCGCCAAAGGTGCTCAGAGGGGGCAGAACATTGCATTGTGTGGCAAACAGCATTGCACTCTTCAAATGTTATTGCTGTCATTTTTGATGGGCAATTTCCTAGTAATTTTATAGTTATTTTTTGTCTGCAATGTTGGGAGGGCTAGAGATCTTCTATACCTAGCATATGCTAGTATTCACTCCAGCTATTGTGCAAATGTTTGCCTTTAGGGGCAAGTGAACATTGTAACAACTTTTATACTTCAAATCTCAATTTTTTTTTAATGTGAATCGTCATGCACATATTACTTTAAACTCAGATTTGAATTGCTATTAATGATCATTTATTTACTATTACAGGTGAGCAAAGGAATAAAATACTAAACTTTTAACCTTCTAATATGTCAAACACTTTTCTAAATTTGAACAGTAAAATATATAACAAGTCTAAATTTCAACTTTGAATCAGCAATATATGGTTCTAATGTGTCAAAGTACATTATTATATACGCTCCAGTCACATTATTATATACGCTCCAGTCACATTATTATATACGCTCCAGTCACATTTTTATGACCACCAGCTAATATCCCAAATAATTGCCATGTGCAACAGCACAGACAACAGCTAGACGGTGTGGTGGTGAGTCATTTTTATGTTGGAAGGTTGGCAAGGGTATCTGGAGCCATGCATACTGCAGTGTATCCAACAGCTGCTGAAGAGTGCCTGGTGAATGTATGGGTATGCTTGATCTGCAAGGATGGATAGATAAACCAATCGTTTAAGAGTGCCTTTCAGAGATTTGAATGGACCAAGACAATGCCAAGAAAACATTCCCCCAGACCGTAACGCTGCCGCCACCAGCTTGTGTTCTTACAACAATAGTTGCAGAGTGTTTGTTCTTGGAGGTTTTGCGCCTGACACTGCAACACTGTCCAGTTGATGGAGCCGAAAACGTGACTCATTATGCATGTATTTTGTATGAAGTTTGTTTGTTTTTTCTTTTTGTTTTGTGTAAAATTGAATACATAAAAAAAAAAAAAAAAAACAACCTGACTCATCAGAGAAGGCAACCCATTGTTAATCAGAAGTCCAATTTCAGGACTGTTGTGCAAATTGAAGCCGTTTCTGGTGATGAACCCTTGTAGGCATGGGTACAGTGACCAGCCATTTTGCTTCGGAGCCCCATACGCAACAGGGTTTGCTGTGGTTTGTTTGGATGGTGATCTGCTCAACTCAACACCTTGCAGCCGATGTTCACCTCTGACATCAATGGCACATGATGCTCTGCAATTTTTTGTTGTTGTTTAGTCGTTAATTCAAATCTGATTCTCCGTGACTCTATAGACCACAGCATGCCAGGCACACCTTGTGTCTCGTGTTAATCTATAAGGTTTCATTGCAAATATAGTGGAGTGGGTTGCCAGTGGACCTACATTTGTCTGACCTCTCTGCTATAACCTGCCCATCTTGGGTGACCTTACATGGTATAGCTCACAGCTTCACTGGGGTACACAAACCCCTTTACAACAAGGTAGCAATCCAGAAGGGCTTTTTGTTTCTTATCTGCAGCAAAATTATTTTTCTATGCTTAAACAAAATTTACACATTCATTAGGCAGCAATCGCCACTAATAACCTTTTGTCACAAAATTCAGCATTTAGTTAAACCTGTCTTGCTTGTATAAGAATGCACATTACTTCATACATACATACATACATTGACAGTATGATGCTTTCTTTTAATAACACTACAATTTGTTACAATTAAATTGTAACGGAGATACGATTTAGTTTTTAAAAATTACGAATACAACATTAATATTGACATTTTTGGAAACAAATTCTACTTTGGTCTTTTTTAGACTTCAAAAATATCTCTTGGTGGAAAAAATACTCTGTCTGCAAACAGTCATTTTGAAAAAGTCTGCGTTTTTAAAAAATAAAAAAACAATACAAACAGTTAAAAAATGATACAAAGGGTGCACAAATGTTTGTGAATAATTATACAAAAGAAACTTGCTTTGCTCATGTTTATCCTCATAAGAATATCTTCTTGTGATAGGTTTCCTGTTTAAACTAGGACAATTGTAAGCTATCTGCTGGTTCATTTCCAGGTCTTACTTTCATCAAAAATAGCTTTGTGTATGAGAGAATATTTTGATCTAATTCTACTTTTTTTATTTTGCTATCCTTGGTAGCCATACTTACTATGCACAAGTAACTTTTGATTTTGTTAAAACGAGAAAATACAGTGTTGTATGTATGGAGTTAGCTCTGTTTTTGTATTGGCCTAATAGGATAAGCATTTATGTTGATATGTCAATTGTTTAGGAGAAGTGAAAGGTGTTTTTATATTTTCTTTTGGCTTTAAATAATATATTTTGTATAATTCCTTATTACAAATAAAGAGAATATTTGTCAGTTAATTTAAAAATATTTAATTATAATGAAATTGGAAAAAAAACACTGGGAGTTTATTGGCAAAAACTGCATTAAATCTATATCTAAGTTTCCTGGATTATGAGTGCATCTGACAGCGGAAAATCAGTCGTGTATGCAAACATATTTTTTTGCATGGAAAAAATACTAAAATAAACATTTTAAAAAACATTCCTTGAAGTTTGCTAAATGTTTTGCAATTTCTGACAGTTCAAAATTAAACACCCTATTGAAACCCAGGCTGTATTGGCATTACATGCATAATTTGTTTTGGCAAATCAGGAGTCTCAAGCTGCTGATACATTTTGAATTTTCTCTGGGGTTCCTGTTTGTGCTGCAAAGCAGCCTGGGATATGTAGTGTGTCTGTGCGGACCTGTGGTGAAGGGCGGGGAAGCACAGAGAGCAGACACTGAACCTGGAAGCACATCCAAGCGGAGACTTCAGGGCTGGCAAGAGTGCTTCCCTATTGGCTGATGATGGTATGTAATGAGTTAAAAAGCCCCCCCCCATGCTGCATGCTGATTTGGGGGATCAGGGGCTTGTGAAGACACCCCATGTGGGTGTCAACATAATCATTAGAGTGCTTTTTAGATATTAATACAAAATAAAATGTTTTATGAAACATGATGGGTTTACCGGAAGGACTGCAGAATTGTATTAGCCCATGAAAACTTAGATATGCCTTTAAAGTATAGTTAAGATTGCAGCAGTGGAAAGGGCAATTTAAGGCTGCAAACACCGGTAAATGGGAAAGGTTGCATGCAATCTGAACAGCCCTTCTCCAACAAAGGCTTTTTTCTGATGACATCATCTGTGACATTATTCATGACATCACGTATGATAAAAATCTTAGCTATGACATTACTCATGACATTTTGCATTTTGAAGGTTTCACAATTTTAAAATAATGATTATTAAAATAAAAAAATGTAATATTTTTCCTAGTCATTTTTAGTTAATTGTTAACATTTTGTGTGTCATATATATATATATATATATATATATATATATATATATATATATATCTGCTTGTCTAAAGCCCACTCAATAATGGTGTATGTTGTTTAATTGTTTGGAACGTCTTAACTTTTCAGCTAATATCCTTTCATCAAAGATCAAATATAAACAATTGTGTTTCATCTGGTATATACATTTAGTGCGTTCTCTTTAGTGGTGGCTCCAAAATCCCTTAGGCATTTAGGTTTAATATTGTGCCCCAGAATAAGTGAGCCTTAATATTAAACAGGCTGTGGAACCTGTATTTGTCTAATTTTGTATTGTATTTACACAGTGTAAAACCCAATTCATGTTGTGTCTACTGGGCCTTGAGGAGAGGGTTGGGAATTACTGCTTTATAGTTAGAAGGTAACACCATGTTTATTTTTTGCTAGCGACTTGCTCGTCAAAAATGACGGGGCAATACAATTGTAAGGCAGGTAATGCTGTTTGCCACAGACAGTCATTTTTTTTTGTTAGTCTGAGATCTTTTGGCGCTCATTGCGAGCCTCGCGCTGTGCGCCTTTGGCGCTCATCGCATGGCTCGCAATGAGCACCAAGCCTCTTGGTTGGTGTATTTTTTGCTATGAGAGGCGCTTTTGCTGTCATTGTAAGGTCCGTGCTGATCTCCTTTTTGCGCCTATTGCAAGGCTGTCCACTGGTGTAGTTTGTGTGCTATGAGCACCGTTGGCGCTCGTTGTGAAGGGCTTTTGCGTTTATTGCGATAGTGTTTTTTGTGTGTGTATATGTGTTTTTTTATGATTAATAAATATACTTTACCTATTTGTAATTAATATATGCAGCAAGCATTGTGCTGAAGAGCTAACAATCTGTTGTGATGTTGCTGCAGCATACAATGTCTGTTTGCACTGTTGTGGAGCTGAGGTGTAAGTGTCAGCAATGTGTGTAGTGTAAATAGGCTGCTTGCTCTAGGGCAAACTGTTAGTGTAGCTGTGTACTTCCGCATTGTGTAAGTTAGTGTTGTAAAATGGCGGCGAATGTGTATGTGGTACGCGGGTGTGGATGATTTAGCGTCTTGCTAATAGTGTATGTTGTACCTCATACGGCTTTTTGGAAAAGCTGTATGTGCTTGGTGTTTTGCAGCTTTAGGGGTCGTATAGCCTCGTTTTCGTTTTTTTTTTTCGGCGGCCATTTGTTCTCTCGGATTTTCAAGTGTCTTATCTCTGTAAATTTTACTTAAATTGAGGTGTAACCTCACTTCCAGACATCCTGGGTGTCCTCCCCTTGTTGTGGGTAAGGGTTTTTATTAAATTTTTGTGTGTATTTAGTGTTTTTTTTTTTTTGTACTGTTTTCCGCTGAGCACGGTTCGGCCGTTAAGGTCGTATTTTTGCAAGTTCGTAATGTGTTTTTGTCTATTTTTTAAATTTTTTTTGTGTAAGTCTGTATTTAGTGATTGTGTTTATAGATGTTTTTTTGCAAAGTCCCACTTCTGTGGCTGTCTGAAACCGCTTGTGAGGCGCCGTAGAGCCTCCACCTATGACGCATGACGACGTTTTGTAGTTTGACAACTATTATATGTGATATATATATATATATATTTTATGAGATACAACTGGAAATTATTTCAACTTTTTATCCTTGGAGTTGAGCATTTAATTTTTTATGTCATTATTTATATCATATGTCCAGTAATGTCATAGATGAAATTTAATGAAGTCATCAGTAGGAGGAGGGCGGGATGTTAAGGTTGTGTGCAGAGGGCATAATTGAGAGTCCCAGATAACTGCCGAATTCTTTTAGACTTCACACCTCTGTTTAGCCCAGAAATCTTCATATTTCGTCTAAAATGTACTCTTTCAAATGTGTGTGTGTGTGTGTGTGATTGATCTGGTACTTCACATGAGATATAGATTATATATATATATATATATATATATATATATATATATATATATATATATATATAGCAGAGGAGATTTAATACAAATAAATGTAAAGTTTATGCATTTGGGAAGGAAAATTAGCCATGGAGCAAATCTAGCAGGTAACAGTGCTCAATGCCATGCAGCTTCTGCAAAGGCAAGTAAAATATTAGCATATATTAAGAAGTATATATAATTCTGCCACTATACAACTCCCTAGTACTCCCTCATTTGGATTATGGAGTACAATTTTTGGCACCTCTTCCTAAAAAGGACATTTTTTTTTTATATAGTGTTACGGTACCCCCACACATATAAGGGGGCGCCAAGCCGTTTTAGCCGATCTGCCCGTCCAGTGATATAGGGACAGCTACTGCAGGACAACGATTCCCCCAAACTGGATCCAAGGTGAATATGCTCCAAGCCTGGAACTGGAACCTCACGAATATCTGCTAGCAGCTGAACAGGAAAAGCACCCCAAGATGCTTACACTCCTGGCAGTCAGTCTGTAACAGCATACCATGAATCCCCCCAAGAACGAGACATAAGCTCTGTGTTTGAGGGTCAAGCAGTGAACTCCCTTCTTTATTAATTACAAAGACATATTAAAACCATTTCCACATACACAGTAGGGAGGGGCTACCTGAGGTCAGCCCCTAATGGCCTCTGGCCAATCAGACAGGGTTAAGGCGTGGGAGCCAGGAGTCCCCTCCCCCAGGAGCCGCCCACTAGGTGTGGCTAACTGCTCATTCTACCTCTGGCGGTGGAGAGAGTAACATCTCTAGCTCACTTATTCCCCTGCTGGGAGTATGGGGAAACCCCAGGCCATTTCATTATTCAAGAGTCCCTACCCCCATTGTTCATGGTGCCCTCTTGTCTGCTAAAACCCTTTTGTTAAGCTATCTCCCCTGCTGTGCATGTAGATAACCTTTGCTCTTAACCATCTGGCCTTAGTGACTCATAGATGGGGGTGGTCAGAATCTGTAACGCATTTCTACACATTTTTCATAACTTTAAAAGTATGCATCACATTCACATAAAACATACATTTTCAGAATCAGCATACTCCAAATACAAACATATGTCCAAATGATATAAATTGGTCCAGTGGTTCAAAAGTTAGATCATAGTCCTTTCTGGCCAAATGAAGCATGGCTTCCATGTCTTTGTAGGGGGAAAATCAACAAAAGTAAGGATGTGGGCAACCAGACTTCTCCAATTCGCAGTGACGAGACTGATCTCGTCACATATAGCTTGAAAAAGTACAGAGAATGGCAACAAAACTAATAATTAAATTAAACGTAACTTTTCTCTAGAAAAAAAGGGATATGATTACCTTATATAAATATATCCATAAAGAAAAAGGTTCTTCACAGTAGGGGGTTGTTATTCTGTGGAATTCTCTACCAAAGGAGGTGGTGACAAAGATAACTTTAAAAAGGGATTCGATTGATAACTTTAAAAAGGGATTGGATATATTTTTGAATAAAAATGGCATTCATGATTATCCTAGATAACTAGAGAAGGAGTAGTGATCTAGGGAGGTGTCTGATTGCAAGTATCTGGGGTCAGGAAGGAAATTTATTTTTCCCCTTTTTGAGACAATTGACAATATTTCAATGTTTTTTTTTTTCTATTTGCCTTCGTCTGGATCAGTGTACATAATTTTCTTATTAGAAAGATCAGAGGAGATTTAAAATGGTTGATAGACTAAAAGGATTTTTTTTCTACCTTCGTTACTTTGTGACTAATATTATGCAATAAATGATCAGCTCACACAATGAGGCAATTAGATAATTTGTAGTAGAGTATTGGTAACTAACACATGTCCGATAAATGCTTTGCACATGCACTTCAGTTGTATCTATTAAGTGCTAGGGCTAATTGTCTTAACTCATGGCATTATGTTATTTACTTGGAGACAACACATACTTCCTATCTGGGTAGCACCAAGCAGATTTTGTTGTGTATGGTAAATGATCACATCGGCCTTTATAAATAACAAAACTATCCCATTATGTAGATTGCCATCTCTTTATCAGTTGTCTCTGGTTGAAGGCTCACAAAGAAGGGAACGGAGGCGGTGGATAGATGAAGTCTAGGGCGATGTTACAATGTTTCTGCTTAAAGCTTAACTGTTTTGTGTATGGAGGATTTTGTATCCAAAATAAGTGGCTTCAAAATGAAGTAATATCAGTTACTCCTAAATATCTGGCACAACATTTACCATCAGCATCTTTCCATGCCTTTCACCTATCGGCACTCATTGTACAGTTCTAAGTATCTAGACTTTGAGCTCACATAGCAATACTTAAGTTGATAATGATGTATTTTTTTTTTTTTTTTTAGCAATCCGTGACCACCCAAGCCCTTATGCTCTAGATAGGAGCATTATTTTCTTTGTCTGAATCCATTTAAGACTGACCTATTTTTTTGCGGTTACAGAAGTTCAGGGATTTATAACAGAGTGGTACATTTGACAGAAGTAATTTCATTGATGTCTTGAATGGGAGTGCAGAGGTAGATGTTTTAAGTACAGTAAAACCAGATCGTAATCATCGAAACGATGGTACTCTAAAACAAGTTGCCTTACATAAACAGTATTGAATTGCTACTTTGTGATCTAAACATTTCGCGAATTCACTTTATAGTTATGTTAATACAATTTCTCAATTTCTTCCCACACGTAAATCACTTTGAGGCTTACCCAACATCTATGGGTCATGTTTCCCTTATCCTCCTGCCATTTAAGAGCAGTAAAAAACATGCAGCTTAATAAGCATAAATCTAATTAGTAATGCTTCCATTATGTGCCTAATAATATCAAAAAGTACTGTATATACTCGAGTATAAGCAGAGTTTTTCAGCCCTTTTTTTAAGGCTAAAAAGGGCCCCCTCGGCTTATACTAGAGTCACTCTCCCCCCTGTGTCTCTCTACCCCCCCGTGTCTATCTAACCCCTTGTGTCTCTTTCCCTCCCCCCTCCTCATCCTCATCCCCCCCCTCATTCTAACCCCCCCCCCCTCCTTGCCCTCACTTACCTGCTCCGGCCTTCGCTCCTTCCGGGTCTTGATGTGGCGAGCATGTGACGTCACATGCGCGCCACGTCATTAGCATATACCGGGTGCCGGTATATGCTAATGCCCCATCCTCAACCTCCCTACTCAACCTCAACCCCCCTCCTCATCCTCAACCTCCCTCCTCATCCTCAGGCCCCCTCCTCAACCTCCCCATCCTCAACCCCTTCCTAAAACTCCCTCCTCATCCTCAACCCCCCCTCCTCATTCTAAACCCCCCCTCTCCCCTCACTTACCTGCTCCGGCCTCCGCTCCTTTCTGGTCTTGATGTGGTGCGCATGTGACGTCACACGCGCGCCACATCATTAGCATATACCTTTAATTAGTCAACATGAGGCCCAGATTGTGATGCAAAGCTGCATTTCCCGAATTTTAACTGATTTCTTAACTTTTGCAGCTCTAGTGTTCATGGAAATGCGCTCTTTTGTAATGCTAAATCTACTAAATGTATGATATGACATTTAAGACTTTAATCTTTTTGCCATGAAATCAAAATCATCTCCCATCTATTTCAATTTTCCTAATACTGTCTCACATTTATCTCCCACTTAACGACATTTTAAAGGTTTTTATTAGGAATGTAATAGATAAAAATGTGTATTTCATTTTATGTACTTAATTTTTTAAGAAGTGCCTATAAGCTCTGTTTTACTGCCGAAATTAAAACATGTTATCCCTGTATAGGTGTGCCCACTGCAGCGTACGAAGGCACAGACTCTGTAAGGCTAGATGTGGTAGCGTCCTAGCTTTTCAGAGACATGTCTCGGCAGCATGTTGCTGAGCGATGGTCACTGATTGGTTAGTATGAGACACAGCAAAGTAAGTACAGCAGAGTCTGTCTTTGTGAGCTGCAAATTGCAGACCCAACCAGGTAATATTGTATTTTGTTTAGGCAGTAAAAACAGAGCTTATAAGCCCTTTTTAATAAAATAAAGTACATTAAAAGTAGCTACATTGGGATATTATACACATAGTAAAATACAGGAACCTTTCAACTTCTCCAACCCATTCTCTTCTTTGCATTTCTCTTCCTCCATAATTTTTTCGCCAACATATTTTCCCCCTTTCTTATAGCCATGCAGAATCCTTACCATGTGGCATCTCTTTCCCTTCTCATAGACATCATTCTCTCTCATCTCTCTCTCTGTTCATCCCTTTTTTATTACCTCCTCTGCTGCGTTGCTTTAGCTACACACCTCTGCATTATAAGGTTAAATATGCAACTGTGTCTCTCCATGTTCTGTATTTGACCTTCTAGAGTGAGGAGACTACTGGCCAAATAAATGCAGATGAGGAGATGCGTGCCATGCAGACCTATCTGGCAGCTTCCCAATCACGGGCCTTTCAGGCCATGTATTATGGATGTATGGGTTGGCAGTGCGGCTTTACCTTCCAGGTTACAGGATTGCATTACAAAATATTTGCAGCTTGTTAAACCCCACCTGAGAGGCAAAATGAACAATTTAGGAACCCCTGCTTAAAGGACCACCACACAATGAAAAAAATGAATTGAAAACTTTTGTCCTACTCTGAGCATAATTAAGCAGGAAAAGTCTAAGATGTAGTTCTTAATTAAAGAAAACTAATTAGGAAATTCATAAGGAGTAAATGTTGATGCCTCTGCATGACTCGAGAGATCCCTGATACATTGGTGGAACTTGTGTGTGAGGACCTTTATACTTCTGTAGCGCTGTGGTTGCAGTGAATGGTGCATGGTGTCTCTGACTAGTGAGATGGAATGGGCCTTATCTCTTTTTTTTTTTTCCCTTCTTCTCCAATGCTCTTTAATATATTTAGTTTTCAGCTCAATGAAAGTGGCAAACCTGCTGCGTCAAGTTAGGAAAACCAATACTTTTGGCTTTTATTGGGGATATACGCTATGTGATCTCTGCTATTTACATTTTTATACAATAAATTACTTTTTTCTTAGTATTTGGAGTGCCCATATACATATTTCCTTATAGGAATATATGCCATGAATCTTTTTTTTTTTTTTTTCAATATAGTGTTATTATCGTGCACCATTCAGGGAAGGGAATTCTATTTATTTTTATTTTCTTGCATTTTCCGTAAATCTAAGAATAGAAGTAACTAAATATTGGGGGATCTAAAATCCTCTATGTACATTGTCTTAGTTATGGAACTGATAGCTTTTTCTTGCACAGTATAAGTATCCCAGATATTGCCTGAAGAGTCATACAATAGGGATGCTGGGAATAGGCAACTTTATGGACTCTAGAAAAATACCTACCCATACATTTTAAAAATAAAACCGTATGAAATCATGTAAGAAGACAGATTTTAAATATCAAAGACTGATCAGATAGAAATAAATGTATGAAAGCCTCCATAATTGTTAACTATCAAAGACCCTACAATTCCAAGTGATCGTATGGATTTTCACATGTGATTTTTTTTTTAAATGGCTAAACAAATTAGTACCATTTGGATTATAAGGTCAATTATCCCATAAAAGCATGTATTTCATAAATGGGGAGACCTTTTCATGGATTCTGGTTTCTCCTCTGGTCACTGTGATACACACTGTGATGGATCTGACACCACCAGGGTCAAACTGATCCAGACAGAGCTGGCCATGCCCCCTGTAAGTTTGTGAGTTTTTAATCTTACATGGATCCTTGGCGGAAAGCACTTTGGACACGGTCTTGAATACTGTCATCCTTTGCAGCGTGTTAATATTGCTATTGTTTTTGCCTTGAACTTACCCATGTATGGAATATGTTGGCATGTTACAAATAAACAATAATAAATATTAATAACGGAGGTGGAAAAAGGAGGCATGGAGGGATCGAGAGGCATGGGGAGAGTAGGAGGCATGGAGTGAGGGGCATGGGGGGAGAGAAGGAGACATGGAGGGAGAGGCATGGGGAAAAAGACACATGGAGGGAGAAAGGGAATGGGGAGACATGGGGTGGAGAGGAAAGCATTGGGGGATAGGGTGAAACATGAGAGGGACATGGGGAGAGAGGGAGAGGCATGAGGGGAGAAGGGGATACATAGAGCAAAAGAGAGAGGGATAGAATGAGGGAGGGAGAGGAGAGAAAGAAAGGGGGACGGAGGGAGGGGAGAGAGTGGGTGATAGGGAGAGAAAGCAGAGGGAGGGGGGAGAGAGGGATAGAATGAGGGAGAGAGGGAAGAGGAGTGAAAGAAAGGGGGGCAGAGATAAGGGAGGGGAACAGGGAGAGAGACATGGAGAGAAAGAGAGGGGAGATAGAGAGAAGGCCGTGTGTGTGTGTGTGTATGTGTATATATATATATATATATATATATATATACAAAGTAGTACAAATAAGGAATAGTACATTAGTTATTCTATTTGAATGTCTAAAAATATCACTTAGCCCACCATATGTGAAACAATTGCTGTATAGAACTACTCTTTACAACAATCACCACACAAACCAGGCACTCGCACCATACTGAGGATCGGCAGTAACCGTGAAACAGTACTGTATGTGGTTAAGTGACCTGGTTTGTGAAAAATCCATCCATTGCTATGCCTAAAACTGTGAAATACAGTAAGCATATGCTTAAAAGGAGCCATTTTTAAAATGGTTTGGATTGACAGAGTGATGGTGCATTATGTGGCCTCATTTGCATGCCCCGCCCAGTTTTCCCAGACTGCAGTGCATATACTGTATTTCTGAGAAATTCAAGCAGGAAATAAGTTTTCGTCAACTTATTTTTAGACATTTAAATAGAATCACTAATGTACTATTCCTTATTTGTACTACTGTACTTTTTACGGTGGAGGGCTTCTATCGCTCTTAGCCCACCATATGTGAAACAATTGCTGTGTGTGTGTGTGTGTGTGTGTATGTGTATGAGTATATATACAGTGGATATAAAAAGTCTACACACCCCTGTTAAAATGTCAGGTTTCTGTGCTGTAAAAAAATGAGACAAAGATAAATCATTTCAGAACTTTTTCCACCTATAAACTGTACACTCAATTGAAAAACACACTGAAATCTTTTAGGTGGAGGGAAGAAAAAATCTAAAAATTAAAATAATATGGTTGCATAAGTATGCACACCTTTAAACTAATACTTTGTTGAAGCACCTTTTGATTTTATTACAGCACTCAGTCTTTTGGGGAATGAGTCTATCAGCATGGCACATTTTGACTTGGCAAGATTTGCCCACTCTTTTTTGCAAAAACACTCCAAATCTGTCAGATTGCGAGGGCATCTCCTGTGCACAGCCCTCTTCAGATCACCCCCTCAGATTTTCAATTGGATTCAGGTCTGGGCTCTGGCTGGGCCATTCCAAAACTTTAATCTTCTTCTGGTGAAGCCATTCCTTTGTTGATTTGGATGTATGCTTTGGTTCGTTGTCATGCTGAAAGATGAAGTTCCTCTTCATGTTTAGCTTTCTAGCAGAAGCCTGAAGGTTTTGTGCCAATATTGACTGGTATTTGGAACTGTTCATAATTCCCTCTATCTTAACTAAGGCCCCAGTTCCAGCTGAAGAAAAACAGCCCCAAAGCATGATTCTGCCACCGCCATGCTTCACTGTGGGTATGGTGTTTTTTTGGTGATGTGCAGTGTTGTTTTTGCGCCAAACATATCTTTTTGGAATTATGGCCAAAAAGTTCAACCTTGGTTTCATCAGACCATAACACCTTTTCCCACATGCTTTTGGGAGACTTCAAATTTGTTTTTGCAAAATGTAGCCTGGCTTGAATGTTTTTCTTCGTGATAAAAGGCTTTCGTCTTGCCACTCTACCCCATAGCCCAGACATATGAAGAATACGGGAGATTGTTGTCACATGTACCACACAGCCAGTACTTGCCAGATATTCCTTCAGCTCCTTTAATGTTGCTGTAGGCCTCTTGGTAGCCTCCCAGACCAGTTTTCTTCTCGTCTTTTCATCAATTTTGGAGGGAGCTCCAGTTCTTGGTAATGTCACTGTTGTGCCATATTTTCTCCACTGGATGATGATTGTCTTCACTGTGGACCATGGCTTTTTCTGTGGGATGCGACTAAGAAAATTTCAGGAAAGACCAACTAGAGCAGCTGAACTTTATTTGGGGTTAATCAGAGGCACTTTAAATGATGGCAGGTGTATGCTGACTCCTATTTAACACGATTTGAAATGTGATTGCTTAATTCTAAACACAGCTACATCCCCAGTTATAAGAGGGTGTGCAGACTTATGCAACCACATTTTTTTCTTTTTTCTTTTTCTTCCCTCCACCTAAAAGATTTCAGTTTGTTTTTCAACTTAGTTCTACAGTTTATAGGTCACATTAAAGGTGGAAACCTTTCTGAAATGATTTATCCTTGTCTCAATTTTTTTACAGCACAGAAACCTGATATTTTAACAGGGGTGTGTAGACTTTTTATATCCACTATAGATATATATACAGAATATGTTGGCGCGTTATAAATAAACTATAATAATATATACAGTGCCTTGCAAAAGTATCCCCCCCCCCCCCTTGACTTTTTACTTATTTTGTTACATTACAGCCTTAAGTTCAATGTTTTGTTAATCTGAATTTTATGTGATGGATCGGAACACAATAGTCTAATTTGGTGAAGTGAAATGAGAAAAATATATACATAAAACTATTTTTTAGAAATAGAAAACAGAAGATTGGCATGTGCGTATGTATTCACCCCCTTTGTTATGAAGCCCATAAAAAGCTCTGGTGCAACCAATTGCCTTCAAAAGTCACATGATTAGTGAAATGATGTCCACCTGTGTGCAATCTAAGTGTCACATGATCTGTCATTACATATACACACCTTTTTTGAAAGGCCCCAGGGGCTGCAACACCTAAGCAAGAGTCACCAGTAACCAAACACTGCCATGAAGATCAAGGAACTCTCCAAATAAGTAAGGGACAATGTTGTTAAGTACAAATCAGGGTTAGGTTATTTAAAAAAAAAAAAATTTTTTTTTTTTGATGATCGCCAGGAGCACATCAAATCTATCAGAACCAAATGGAAAGAACATGGCACAGTAGCAAACCTGCCAAGACACGTCCGCCCACCAAAACTCATAGACCGGGCAAGGAGGGCATTAATCAGAGAGGCAGCACAGAGACCTAAGGTAACCTTGGAGGAGCTGCAGAGTTCCACAGCAGAGACTGGAGTATCTGTACATGGGAGATGGGCTTTATGGCAGAGAGGCAGAAGAAAGACACTCCTTTCAGCAAAAAAAAAAAAAAATGGCACATTTTGAGTTTGCGAAAAGGCATGTGGAAGTCTCCCAAAATGTATGTAGAAAGGTGCTCTGGTCTAAAGAGACTAAAATTGAACTTTTCGGCCATCAAAGAAAACTCTATATCTGGCGCAAACCCAGCACATCAAAAAACCCAAAGAACACCATCCCCACAGTGAATCATGGTGGTGGCAGCATCATGCTGTGTTGAAGTTTTTCAGCAGCCGGGACTGGGAAACTGGCCAGAGTTGAGGGAAAGATGGATGACCCCAAACACCCTGCCAAAGCAACATTTGAGTGGTTTACGGGGAAACATGTAAAATGTGTTAAAATGGCCTAATCAAAGCCCAGACCTCAATCCAATAGAAAATCTGTGGTCAGACTTAAAGATTGCTGTTCACAAGTGCAAACCATCCAACTTGAAGGAGCTGGAGCAGTTTTGCAAGGAGGAATGGGCAAAATCCCCAGTGGTAAGATGTGGCAAGCTCATAGAGACTTATCCAAAGCGACTTGGAGCTGTGATTGCTACAAAAGGTATCTCTACAAAGTATTGACTTTAGGGGGTTGAATAGTTATGCACATTGACTTTTTCTGTTATTTTGTCCTATTTGTTGTTTGCTTCACAATAAAAAAACAAAAAACAAAACACCTTCAAAGTTTTGGGCATGTTCTGTATATTAAATGATGCAAATCCACAAAAATCCATGTTAATTCCAGGTTTTGAGGCAACAAGACATGAAACATGCCAAGGGTGGTGAATACTTTTGCAAGGCACTGTATATTTGCTTGCACTGGAGGGGGGTGGGGGCATCAAACTCTGGGACAGCCCTGGGCGGCAAAAGCACTAGCTACGCCATTGGTTAATAACTATTGCAATTAGTACTGTAAATATATTTATTGACATTTATGAGATAAGGCTAAACTGTAATATAATTGCTGTTCTATTTTATGCAAAAAGCAAACCATAAAACCGGTTAAATGAAAAAAATAAAAATAAAAAAACCTTGGTAAAATAGGAACATTTTACGTTGATTATAGTTTAAAAAGGGATAATAACCACGAGGGTAAGTGAAAATAGCATTTTAGTTGTCATGCTGTATGCATTCCTTGGATTACTAATTTCTTTTCTAGGAGTAAATGGGTTATGGAAAAAAGTTTATTTATGTTTTTCAAGTTCTGTATATTTTACGATTTGGGAGTTTTTGCTTCTTTTATATATATATATATATATATATATATATATATATATATATATATATATTTACTCCATGTACCTGTGTTGGAACAATTTCAATAGCAAAAAAAAAGACAAATTCAAACTGTTAGCATTTTTATATGTCTAAATATTGCTTTAAGAAGGTAAATGTATTATATGCAATGGCAATGCAGTAACAGCTTTGTTTGTAAATCACCAATAGGAACCAGCACTTTCATTCATATTTTTGTAGTGGTTTTAGATAATATAAAAGATCATGAAATGCCCACATTTTCTATCATGCATTTAAAAGTGTGCAAGATTGCCGCATGATGGAGAGAATACAGGAATAAAGGGGGAAGTTCTGGAAGATGAAAATATTTTAGTTGGTGGGCCTCTTAGACGTAACTATAATATATATTTTTTTTATCTTATAATTTCACGTAAAATAAAATTAATTAAGCTTAGCTAAAACCTTTTTTAGATAAAACAAAAATGTGCTTAATGAATCCCTTTTTTAAGTGGTCTGAAAGGTGCAAAGCTTCACCCTTTACTACGTATGGCATCATGCTAGTTTTTTATTTTTGACTTCAAAAAAACAAAAAACAAAAATTAGAATGAAAAATATATGTAAAACCTATTCAAACTCACTTGAAACCATTCAAAGTCTCCTTTTTTTAGTTTAAAGCATACAGCTGTATGCCATTGTATATGCTCTACAGCAATTTTATTGCTTATTGTAAGACTAAAACAAGCCAACCAAGGCAATTGTACTTTTAACCAGTTTATTCAGTATAGTGGCCTTCATCTGAAAAATGAAGCTCACTGTAGAACATATTCAAATAAAAATTTCAGATTTCATAACATTATGGAAACCTTAAAGTATACAATTAGTTATTTTAATAATTGCCTTATCAAGTCTCATTAAAATGGCGGACCCTGGAGTCCAGCTAAATATTCTTATTACAGTTCTGGAGTGTAACACCATATGGGGCGCCCGGGTGGTTTAGCTGAAGTCTAAACCGTTAAGAACAATCAGATAAGAAAATAATCCTTGATGGGCTAAGGGAAACCTCTAATACAAGTCTCCAACTCTATCCTCATGGGATGACTACCAATAGATGTTTTGTCTTGAAGGCAAAGAAAAGCCTGTATGAACTTTGGCTGTGAGTGACCTAATTTCTAGTGCACTTTATATTCATTATATATGAGCAGGGTGATTAGCTTACAGAGTTCTCTAGGTGCTAAATTTAGGTTATATTAAAGACTTGGGAGGAAGACACTTGCCTTAGCCAACATTTTACCAGCTTGTCCATCTGAGTAGCGTAGACACCGTGAAAGCACTGTAACCTTGCTCAGTGTGTTTGGCTTCCTCTCATATAACTAGACAAGTGATCATGAGGTCAAATCTACACTGAATGGTTCAAATGTATCTCTCCTGGCTCCTTACCACATCTACTTCTTCCACAGACGGCTTCCATTTTTTGTTTGTGATATTATTTTGTGTAATGCCCTACTGTATAATTACTAATATAGTTGTTGCCAAAGGCGCTCATTATGGGGCTCCCCGAGGAGAAGGAAGGAGGACACAGGAGGGGAGAGAGAAATTGCATGCAGGGGAGGGAGAGGAAGGGGGGGGAAGAGACACAGGGGAGGGGTGGGGGGACACAGGGGAGGGGGGGGAGGAGATACAAATCAAATATTATCCCGTCATTTATGATGGGCAATTGACTCGTAAATAATAAGTTCTGTGCAGATTCCATAAAATTCTGATTATGACAAAGTATATACATTTGTTTTTTTTAAATAATAAGCTTATCCAGAAAAAGTAACATGGCTGATTCTGGGCTCCAGCTGCACATTCCTATGCAAGTGCTGTAGTCCAGCAACACTTGAATGCACTATGCTGGTGGTGTTATTTAGTTGTGTCCGACTCTACGTGAGCCTATGGACCAAAGCACGCCAGGTACATCTATCACTGTGACGCTGGTTGAGCTTATCCATAAGGATACTGGAATGGGTTGCCAGTTCCTTCTTCGGGGGACAGTGAATTGTCTGACCTCGCTGCTATGACCTGTCCATCTTGGTTGACCCTATAACTCGCAACTTCATTGAGGTGCACATGCCCCTTCACCATGACCAGGTAGTGATCCAGAAGGCGATCTAAGCTTGACCTCCTTACAAATACTTGTAACCAATATGGCCATCGCACCCTTGCTGCAAACAATGTAAGAAATTAATATGGCAGCCACAACCTACACACAAATGGTAAAGCAGTACCTGCCCGCTTCATAGGCAAAATAAGTAGACTGAGATTCCAGAACAAAAACTATTATTCTTGCTAAAACAATTCAATTTTTCAGGAGGAAAACCTAATAAAATAAAATAAAAATATAAAATACATTAATTAAATGGGAAATGTCTGTTGTCCATTTTTAGTAGTTTTTTCTGGAAATTCTGCTTTGCTGCACTGTCAGGTTGGATGTCCCCCTAACCAAGTCAGATTTGGGGGTGTCTGCTGCAGTCTCTATAGAGGAAGTGAAAAAAATAATCCCAATTATTATTTATCTGTTGTAAAGGATACAAATCTACCTTTTTTAATACATCCTTTACACCTCCTGACAATCTGATTTGTGTCTGTACTCTACGTCAATCCAGTTACTGACTTTGTAGGAAAAATAATCCTTTCCTATAGATTTATTTGCTGCACCCAGGCTTTGCCAGAGCTTGTCTAGACATTTTTGCAAAAACTGCATTTGAGTGATTGCAAAGTGATTAAAAGTACACTTTATTTATTTTTTTTAAGCTTAGTGACTAAAACGCACTTTTTTTTTTTTTTTTATTGCTCCAGGTCCCTTGAAAGCCTAATAACAGATCATTCCGTCTTTTTTTTTTTTTTTTTTTTTTTCTTAATCTTTTGGTTTTTACTTGCCAAAAAACTGTTTAAGATCTTGTTTACTTAAAATTCTACGAAAATGAAGAGTACTCATAGAATATTTAATTACAACAAATTGTAAATCTATTTAAGTGGATGTGCATTAAATTAGAAGTTGGTTTCATTTTATTAAAGGACCACTCTGCAATGAAATTATATATGTTTTGAATTTAAGAGCATAATTAAGCAAGGAATAAGTTATTAAGCCTGTCTTTAATTAGCAAGAAATAAAGTTTTGATGCCTCTGCTAGACCCTGGACTTATCTATGATATATTGGCGGAAATTGTCAGCGTGAGACGGGTGTTTACATTCCTGGAGAGCTATGTTTGCATTTACTGATGCAAGCAGCCTGGATGGGCCTTTGAGCAAGAAGGGATGTGGTGTCAATTCCAGATAGATCCAATTATCTAACAAAGCATTCTTGTCTCTCCCTGCTCCCTCCTTCCACCACTGTTATCTCCATTAATAGATTTAAAAAAAAAAAAACACATCCTCCTTATCCAGATTTCAGAAAGGTATGTAACCAACACAAAATGGATTCCTCTGCTCAAATTTTGATAGTCTCAACTGTTTTTATGCCCATGGCTTACACCGTTGCCAATGTTACTTTCTTCACAAACAATACTTTTTTCTTTTTCTTTTTCTTGCAACAGAGTGATCCTTTAACTCTGTGGGGGGTAATTTCAGGTAAGGGGGGGAGGGAACCCCACATGGGCTAGGATTTGAGGATATTCTTTCTGTGCACAGGTGAGCAAACCAGCTTGACTGAAGAAGCGATTGACTCGCCTATACAGGGATATCCTCAAATCCTAGCCTGTGTGGCGCTATCCAGGACCGACCTTGCCCACCCCTGCTTTAAATTGAAGATCCATCTTCCGAGGTAGTGACCCGAGGTAGTGACCATTGATGCAATTAATTAAGAATAGCAGTATAGGGCATAATTAAGTAGAAGAGCATGACCAGTTAAATAACAGGAATAGTGACAGATATTTATCAATCAGGGAAAAGTACAGCAATTGTTAAATATTTTTACCATTTTTTAGTTGGTCATGCTTATCTTAATTTAAATAAAATTACTGGTGGGGTTAATAGTGGTTGAAAATTCATTAGCTCAGAGGGTGTTTCTTTTTAAGTTCATTTAAACATAAGTTAAGGCATTTCCACAAACAATTTTAATTACAACCAATTGCAGTTCTGTATTTTTTATTTTGCAAATATGTTTAATCTTTTATGTATTACTATATTTAAAATATACTCTCTTTTTTTTTTTTTTTTTTTTTGAAGAACTACACTGAGGGGATCTTTATTACCTTTTTTATACGCGATTACATTACAGTGGAAAATATTTTTTTTCATTTCGGCTGATCTACTTTCTGAGGTGGGTGTAGTTTTTGAATAGAGTGGAAACTTCAATCTGCACAGTTGGAATGTGACGGCTGAAACTGCCAGTGCTTTCAGTATGATTAATGAAAAGCTCTTTAGGTTATAATGGCACAAATTCCTGTGAGAATAGCAGACAGGATATGGTCAGATAAATAAATGGTGGATATTTTGGTAATAATGTAGAGGGATAAAATGGACGTTGAAGAGGGACTAGCTCTCCCACTCTAGACAGTAGGTTGGGGCCATATGTTCAGTATCTCAAGGCTGTATTCGGCCCCTGGACCACCTGTTGCCCACCACTTATTTGGATGATATGTCAAACAGTATTTTATATCTAGACTTCACTGAGGAGATCAGCGGCGGTCCAAGAATCTCTCCTCTATTTTGTGGTACTCCATCCATCCATCCATCCATCCATATCATATGCAGCTTTCAGTAGCTGCAAGCTGATCTCTGATGTTTGTAGCAGTTTGATTGTAATATCCTATTAGAATTGGGAATAAAATAAATGTGAGGATTAAATGCATAAGGGTTTATCGTGCCCGTCCCTTTGATCTTGCGTCACTTTCCCACAGATTGTCTGACAGAGATAAGATCCTCTCACCTGTTTAGCATTTTTAATATTTTAATGTTCATTTTCTGCAGACGTTAAAGTCATATATTAAACCAGGTATATTTTACTAACCCCCAAAGGATCTGAATGTTATAAAACTGTATTTTTCATTCAGTCGTGTCCGAATCTCCGTGACCCTGTGGACCACTGGACGCCAGGTGCATCTTGTCTGGTTGTGCTTATCCATGAGATTATCTTGTCAAAGATACTGGAGTGGGTTGCAAGTTTCTTCTCCAGTGGACCGCAATTTATCTGACCTCTCTGCTATGACCTGCCCATCTTTGGTGATTCTATATGGTATAGCTCAGAGCTTCATTGAAGTACATAAGATCCTTCACCACGACAAGGTAGCAATCCAGAAGGGTGAAATAGGGATATAGAATTCATCATTGCTCTTCTACATCATTAAATAGGGCGCTAAAAAATGAGTAAAACCGCTTCTGAATGTGATATACAGTATATAGATAGATCGTTTTGCGGAATATTTGAGTGGGTTGCCCGTTAATCCCAAGTGGACAATTAAAAAAAAAAAAAAAAAAAAAAAAAAAAAAAAATATATATATATATATATATATACTGCTCAAAAAAATAAAGGAAACACTAAAATAACACATCCTAGATCTGAATGAATTAAATATTCTTATGAAATACTTTGACAACAAAATCACACAAAAATAAAAAAATGGAAATCGCATTTTTCAACCCATGGAGGTCTGGATTTGGAGTCACCCCCATTATGAAAGTGGAAAAACACACTACAGGCTGATCCAACTTTGATATAATGTCCTTAAAACAAGTCAACATGATGCTCAGTAGTGTGTATGACCTCCCTACAACGCCTGGGCATGCTCCTGATGTGGTGGCGGATGGTCTCCTGAGGGATCTCCTCCAAGACCTGGACTAAAGCATCTGCCAACTCCTGGACAGTCTGTGGTGCAACGTGACGTTGGTGGATGGAGCGAGACATGATGTCCCAGATGTGCTCAATTGGATTCAAGTCTGGGGAATGGGCGGGCCAGTCCATAGCATCAATGCCTTTGTCTTGCAGGAACTGCTGATACACTCCAGCCACATGAGGTCTAGCATTGTCTTGCATTAGGAGGAACCCAGGGCCAACCACACTAGCATATGGTCTCACAAGGGGTCTGAGGATCTCATCTCGGTACCTATTGGCAGTCAGGCTACCTCTGGCTAACACAGGGCTGTGTGGCCCCCCAAAGAAATGCCACCCCACACCATTACTAATCTACTGCCGGATGATGTTTCAGGCAGCAGAACGTTCTCCACAGCGTCTCCAGACCCTGTCACATCTTGTCACGTGCTCAGTGTGAACCTGCTTTCATCTGTGAAGAGCACAGGGCGCCAGTGGCAAATTTGCCAATCTTGGTGTTCTCTGGCAAATGCCAAACATACTGCACAGTGTTGGGCTGTAAGCACAACCCCCACCTGTGGATGTCGGGCCCTCATACCACCCTCATGGAGTCTGTTTCTGACCGTTTGAGCAGACACATGCACATTTGTGACCTGCTGGAGGTCATTTTGCAGGGCTCTGGCAGTGCTCTTCCTGTTCCTCCTTGCACAAAGGGGGAGGTAGGTCCTGATGCTGGGTTGTTGCCCTCATACGGCCTCCTCCACATCTCCTGATGTACTGGCCTGTCTCCTGGTAGCGCCTCCATGCTCTGGACACTACGATGACAGACACAGCAAACCTTCTTGCCACAGCTCGCATTGATGTGCTATCCTGGATGAGCTGCACTACCTGAGCCACTTGTGTGGGTTGTAGACTCTGTCTCATGCTACCACTAGAGTGAAAGCACCACCAGCATTAAAAAGTGACCAAAACATCAGCCAGGAAGCATAGGAACTGAGAAGTGGTCTGTGGTCACCACCTGCAGAATCACTCCTTTATTGGGGGTGTTTTGCTAATTGCCCATAATTTCCACTTGTTGTCTATCCCATTTGCACAACAGCATGTGAAATTGATTGTCACTCAGTGTTGCTTCCTAAGTGGACAGTTTGATTTTACAGAAGTGTGATCGACTTGGAGTTACATTGTGTTGTTTAAGTGTTCCCTTTATTTTTTTTGAGCAGTGTATATTTAGAGAGAGCTTGTAATTTTGTAGCTATTCCAGGACCTGAGCGCTTGTAGCTTCTTCTCCGCATATGCTCAATATATGGGCCGCTGCAGCTAACCTGAAGATCACACCCAAGATAAAAGTTAGTACAGTACTTCAGTATTTAAAATCATCAGTAATATAGTGAAAGGGATGCCAAGGTTATTTTTTTTTTTTTTTTTACAGCTTCTCCACTTGATTTTGACTGCTCTGTATAATGATGCAGAGCAGTATCCGTGACTTTAGAGTCTCTAAGCAGTGAGCAAAAAGCTGCTATTAAAAATGTTTGCAACGCCATCTACTGCAGCCATTAAAATGCTTACGCAAAAATGAAACCGGTGCAGCCAATTGTGACTGACACAAGCGGTTATTGAGTTCTGTGCAGTAATTATTTATTTACTCCAGCTCTTCCTCTAGTGGGCTGTAAAATTATTCTACATTTTATGACACTGATCATTAAAAGATGCTTTTGCTCTGGGATGTACAGTAGGTATCCCTCACCTTTTTAGGACTATTTCAATGCAAAACAATGTTTGGAATATAAAGCATGCACATTTAAAGAACCACTGTAATGACCTAGGAATTGGAGCTAGTTCTCTTAATTAGATGTTGGTCATTAATACATTTCTAATTTACAATTTATGTATTTAAAATTGAATAATGATATGCTAGAGTATCTGCCTCCACCCTCTTAAGGTAATTAATGGCAGCGTGAGGAGGTTGACTTAGAAATATGCCATTTTCAAACTATAGAGGTCCAAGATCATCCTCCTGTATTTTGAACTATGTCATCCATATTATATCCTATACTTCTAGGATATAGAATATTTAAGGACAATCTGATTGGATAAGAGAATAAACAATCAGTCATAGGTCATTCCAGGCAAATGTTCATGGCTAATGGAAACCTCCTTGGCACGCACCAGTCTACAGCCAAAGAAGACTATTGTTTTGTATTTGAAAATTTAGCACACAAGGGCAAAAACAAAGCTAGATAATGCTACCTCCTCTAATCGACCTTACAGTGGGCGGATAACAGCAGCTGCTGCACCTTCATTTTGAAAGTAAGTATAATGGTGAATATTGCTTTTTTAAATAATTGGATATTTGTTTTATTAATGATTTAATACCTACTTACAACTTATTACTCATGTTGCCTTGGGCTACAGTGGTCCTATTTAAATGCGTTCTAGACCAGTGGGATGCTAATGTCTTTAGGTTAGTATCTTATCAGCATAGTGCTTACGGCACCACAGTATTTATTGCATAGTGTACTGTTCTGCATTCCATTATAATATCTTTAATATTGTTTTCATCATTTGTTACCTTCTGTAGTTCATTTATTTTTGTCATAAACCCCTTTTTTGTATATTATTCTATATTGCTCAGTATGAAGTGGTACAACCCAGCAACATATCTCCACAACCAGTAAAAAAAAAAAAAAAAAAAAAAAAAAAAAAAAAAAAAAAAAATATATATATATATATATATATATATATATATATATATATATATATATACTGTATATAAATTTCATTTTGCCATTTTCAGAAATTGTATTCCTTTTTAAGAAATATGTAAATCTGGTGGTCCACAAAACAAATGGATTTTGAAAACCATGTACAAACCCCTTAAACGAGCAAAAATGAAACTATGTAAGCCATAAACATGAACACATTTTTAGAGAAAATCTTGGTTTTTGACAGACTGCTTGTGTCTAGGAGCTTCCATGTCAGATCTCTAGTGTTCTGCTTGCTGCCCTAAAGCTTTTTCTTTTGATCAGCATTGGTGGGAATGTGACCTATGACCTCACTGAGTGTGCTCAACTTTCAGGATTTGGCAAGTCCTCCTCCCTTGCACATGTTCAGTAGTTAACACCCCTCATTCATTGAACAGGAAGGGTAACAGACCTGTCAGCCCCTAGGCACAAGCAGAGTTTGCTAAAAGTAAAGTCTCTCTGTAAGCATGCCTTTTATACTCTTGGCTTACAGAGCTTCAAAGCTTAAATAGCTACATATCTTGTGAAGTATGTAATAAAAAAAAAAGTACCCTTTCCATTTAAGACCACTGCACTGAACTAAAATAAGCTAGATGTTTTA
Organism: Discoglossus pictus; assembly: GCA_027410445.1. Lineage (NCBI taxonomy): Eukaryota > Metazoa > Chordata > Amphibia > Anura > Alytidae > Discoglossus > Discoglossus pictus. Next base: position 158,874,749 of record CM050170.1, on the reverse strand, counting down.
ATTAGGCATTGATAATGTAATCATATTTATATTCAATGATCTAAAAAAGCAGCATTTGACATTAAAAACTGTCAAAGTTCAAGATTTTTAATGTTTAACTGACATAGCCTTGTGTGCCCCTTTAAATCAATCATCATAGGTTGCATTTACCAGTTTCAAATATCCAATTTTTGGGAACAGAATATTTTCTTCCCCGAAATGAGACGATTGAGGGCATTTCAGTTGAGCTTTTTTATTTCATTTTTTTCTGGATCAATTCACATAATATAAAGGTCTGCAGAGATATAAAAAAATGTTGCATAGCTCATGCTCATATCTAGCCACTATATAACCAATGGGAGGAAGTGGATTTGTCTAACAGGTAGCTGCTAAGTTTTCAGACACAAAATGATTTCTATTGGTTGGAGACTTGTTATTTGAGAGGTTTCCCTTGGCAACACGCTCTTGCTTTGAGGACATCCTATGACTCCTTGCTAATTCTCTTATGACATCTGATTGTTCTTAACTCCCTTCAGGCCAACTCCACCACCGTCGTCCTCTTAATGACCTTATCAGCGTGGAGACAAACACTCAATTGGAGGCTGATACTCTTATCTTTGAAAATTCATTGAATATTAGTATCTTAAATTATTTTAATAGGAAATGTCTTAATGACCAATGCCTAATTAAAATAACTAGCTTATCTTGCTATTGGTTATTTTATAAACCGTGACAATAGCCCTAATTATATTACAAACACTTCTGAATTAATTTATTGTCTTGGGAACCACTAATTTTAAATAATACAGTTCTTTTAAATTATAAGTCACTTTGGCTGAAAGGTTAGCACCAGCATATTTATATTGTTTTTTTTTTCTTTCCATATAGAACAATATAATTAACTTGATGGTGCATTTTATGTTTATTGACATGTATATTATTGAAGTAGAGCTCTTTATACATATGGTTCATGCAGAATTAATGCTAAATATAGGACTGAAGTTACAGACTTTTGATTTGCATGCAAATTATATTTCATTACCATTGAGCATGATGCAAAGCTAATAAGGAGGAAAATGTCCAGGGAACTAAATATGCACGCGTGAATACTGCTTAGGGAACAGATTGGAGTCCTAGCTGGCATAATGACTCCAGCAAACGGCCAAGTCCGCCATAACATAGAAACTGTTTAATTGTATAAGAAAAAATGTAATGAAAGTTTATTTTGCTGAAAGGTTTAAAGTCCATATTAACAGTATGTGCTTTGGTAAATATAAATTTAGTTAATGGGCAAATTTTATGCTTTGAAAGCTAAAGGAGCCACCTCCTCAAAAGAGCATTGTGTGAATATGGGATTTTGATGTCCAATAAAATATTTTGTACATAGTTTTAGTTTATTCAGGGGTTGTCAACCTTTTTAATACCTACCGCCTACTTTTGATGATAAAATGTCCTTACTTCCCACCGGTGCCGCAGTAACTCCATTTACCCCATCTCATTTCTGGTTCCATAAATCATATGACCCTAGCCATGTATCACCCAGTACTTACTAGATAGTGATCAGGTCCTGACTGCTGTCCCTAGGCTCTCTCCGGCGTGTGACGTCACTAGTCCGCGGCTCCACCTAGTGATTGCCCCGCCGCCCACCATGAAAGCTTGAATTGCCCACTAGTGGGCGGTAGGGACCAGGTTAACTACCACTTGGGTTATTATTCTGTAGTGCTATACAAGAGTTGAGTACAAAGAATAATATACAGAAGCTGTAGTTTGGTAAAAACTTCACATGCCTGTGAAGCAAATCTACTACTTAAAATACTTTTTTGTCATGGGCAATTCCATCTTGGACTCGTGGTGTTTCTTAACTTGAGGGGGAGGGCTATACTATATAGGGGCTTTGTCAAGTATGTTATGTGTAGAGGCAGTAGATATTATGTGGCTTGTTAGCAGCATGAGACACAGGTGGCATGAAGCACCGCCCTTGTGGGAATGGTCTTATGTTACAGCTGTTCAAGATGGAAGTGTACTTTTTTTTTTTTTTTTTTAATACAAGTACATTAGGTTAGTTCATTTTATACTATTCCGTTAAAATATTTATATACATTTTGCTTGTTAAATAGTTCCATGAATTCTCCATATTATCACTTCAAAAGAGCATTGTGCAGATATGAAATTTCCATGTCCCTTAAAGGAACACAGTAAATCTTTAATTTAAGACTAAGGTTAGCAACAAAGATTTTATCAATATAAATGTTATAAAAAAAATTATATATATATATATATATATATATATATATAAATTAAATTTGTAATGTTGTAATTTAGAGTGTTAGATCGCCTTTTGGATCCTTCTTAGTCAGTCTGAGTTACTCAGATGGATAACAGTAAATGTCTTTAAGCTGAGCTCAATGTCCAGCATTTCAACTTCCAGCTTCCACCTCCATGATTCAACAGAGGCACCAAAATATATATGCTATTGGTTAGAAAGTTTATTTATCATTGGGTTCCAGTAGTTAGGATTCTGTGCTTTAAGTATTCATTGGGCAAGATACTTTGTCAGTACCATGGTCAGCGCACCACAGAGTCTATGTACAGCTAGCATTGGTTGCCGTCAGTGGCCTCTCGCATGATGAAATAATTTTGTATGAAATATATGTAACGGTGAAATTCCCAACCTTTGTCCTCCATACAAAACATTATTACATTCACACAATCGCCCTTTATCGCCTGTCCTTTACTCGGTGTGAATGCTGCATTCCTTAGATTATATTGCGCCTGTTCACTGCTTGGGGGCATGTGCAGTTTGATTCTTTAGGGTTTTCTGGTTGCATGACCTAAAAAAATGCTTGTTTCACGATTCTCCTTTCCCTCTGTAACCGAAATGTAATAACATTGAACGGTCTGTTTTATTCTTCCACCTCTGGGGCATTCGTTTTTTTTAAACGATCACCTACAACTAAAAGTAGCACAATCTGGGTAGATTACAAAACTCATTGCTCATATAAATATTATATGGTGTCCATCATTTTAGGCAAATAAGTAAGTTTCTTTAAAGGTATACAGAAGTTTCCTAGTTTTAAGCTTTTTTCTAATCTTACTCGTGCTTTTCTTATATCAGGGACACACATTACATTGACTCCTTCCACTAACCAAAAGAAAAATTGCACTCAAGTACATTTTTTTTTTTTAACCATATACTAAACTTTCAGCCAAAACCAGCACTGTGCAGAGATCCAGAGCAGTGCTGGCTGTTTCATCATTCAAGGGAGGAGAGAGGTGTGTGAGATGGGAACAAAATACTACAACTCCCATGGTGCTTTGCTGCAGAGACGAATATTTCATACTGCTTAAATGCTGTAGCTGTTTGTGATTGGCCACAACGAATCATGAATTTTATGCTAATTTAACTTAGATTTTCAGAGGCATTCCTTCTCAAAATGAACTGCCAGAAAACTGAAGACATTTTGCAAACTCTAGGGTAAGTTTATTAATGTTTATTTTTAGATATATTTGTCATGTAAAAAGAGTTTGCATACAATACAGATTCTCCTTTTATCAGGTGCATTTGCAATCCATAACACTTCTATATGCCTTTTAAATATTACACTTATCCTGTTTTATTAAAATGGAGGTTCTGGACCCCAGCTACTTATTCCTATGTAAATGCTGCAGACACTCTGCTTGTGTATCAACGTCATTCAAGCATGAATTCATGCATGTAACAATCATGCCAGAAGCAAATATGGCTGCTACACGCAGGAAACCCTGTCCTCTTTGTAGAGAGACCTAACTAATCCTGCAAGGATGCACTGTACATGGCAAAAATAACTTATATTCTTGTTAAAATCTGCATTACCATATAATCTTAAGGAACAGCATATTAAAAATGTTTTTCATATGCATTAAATTGCAAATGGGTTTTATTATCCAGTGTCCTTTTTAAAGGGACATAAACATATGACTACATACACATTAGTATAATAAACACGATTTATTATGCCCTTAAGAAAAAATATACTTACAACACAGTGGTAAAACAGTGTTCTCAGGTGAAAAAACACAGGCTCCCAATGCGTTTCGTCTAGAGAAGACTTCTTCAGGGATATTGCATGTCATACAGGAAGATTTAATACAAATTAGTATATTAAATGAAAACCTATCATCTTCTATTTAAGGCTTTCATGACCAGGGTCTTCAACTGCTTTTGTAGTGATGGGTAGCAATGATTCATCGTTCTGTGTATAAATCTTGGCATCTCTGGAGCTTTGTAGCTTCTCTACACTGCGTGTTTCAGTCCTCTGTATTGCATGGACAATACCCAGAAGCTAGCAACCCAAGGGCTCTGTCATATAACCTTTTCAGTTGATTTACATGGACCACTTCAATGACTCATACAAATCAACTGGGTGGCTACTATGTTTGAAATACCAGTGTCAACCTCTCTACTACTAACTATATATATATATATATATATATATATATATATATATATATATATATATATATATATATATATATATATATATATATATATATATATATATATAATTTACATACTCCTTGTTCCTTTTTTATACGACACTACAGAAAATTGCTTTATAAATAAAAGATGCTAATCATTTCAAAAGCAATTAAAGAAAGTAGTTGGCTTATAGTAAAATAAGAATTACATAGCCCTGTTAACTCATTACCAGCATAATACTGAAATTGCATAGAAAATTTTATTTGGTTAAGCTTGTGAAATCGTTTTTTTTTTCTATTGTCCTATTTCTTAATTTGCTGAGGTTAAATGTTGGGCAGCAGCAAGATATAATGTGGAATAACGCATATGAGAAGTGTTTATGTATTTATATGTGAGGGCCGCCATGAATATATTGTATATGCACAATAATGTGACTATTATGATACATGGTGTAAAAGGCAAAACCCTTCGTGAATTAAATAGGTAGAGTTTGGCGCAGTAGATATCCTCCCTTCTATGATACGGGAATTGGATGGATACCTTAAAATATTCTTGGGGATCAAGAGCATTTTTAACAGGATGATTCTACATGTGACACAAAATTTCCATCTGATTTTGCACTGATTTGATCGAAGTAAATTTTAACAGATATGTTCCTCAATAATCTCTTTATAAACGGACGAACGGTAGTGGTATGTTAAGTGTTAGGCACTCCTCATCCCTATTTTGTTCCTGAAGTCTCGGGCACCGGTACAGGTCCTAGGACCAGCTGTTTGAGGAAAACCTCTTTCACACTAAAAGATTGCGGGTAACGTATTCAGGGGGATTTGCAAAAGTCCCACTAGAATTAAATGGTGGTAGATAAATGGATTAGTCTTCCAGCAGATGCGGAGGGAGTAAATATAGTAGGGATGGCAGGGACGTAATCTGTGTGTCAGTTTAGCCTATGTTGTTCTTGTATGTATGTATGTATGTATGTACAGTGCCTTGCAAAAGTATTCACCACTCTTGGCATTTTTCGTGTTTTGTTGCCTCACAACCTGAAATTATTTAACATGGATTGTTTAAAGATTTTTTTTATTGTGAAGCAAACAACAAATAGGACAAAATAACAGAAAAAGTAAATGTGCATAACTATTCACCCCCCCTAAAGTCAATACTCTGTAGAGCCACGTTTTGCGGCAATCCCAGCTCCAGGTCGCTTTGGATAAGTCTCTATGAGCTTGCCACATCTTACCAATGGGATTTTTGCCCATTCCTCCTTGCAAAACTGCTCCAGCTCCTTCAAGTTGGATGGTTTGCGCTTGTGAACAGCACTCTTTAAATCTGACCCCAGATTTTCTATTGGATTGAGGTCTGGGCTTTGACTAGGCCATTCCAACACATGTACATGTTTCCCCTTAAACCACTCAAGTGTTGCTTTAGCAGTGTGTTTGGGGTCATTGTCCTGCTAGAAGGTGAACCTCCGTCCTAGCCTCAAATCGTGCACAGAGCGATACAGGTTTTGCTGAAGAATATCCCTGTATTTAGCACCATCCATCTTTCCCTCAACTCTGACCAGTTTCCCAGGCTGCTGAAAAACATCCCCACAGCATTATGCTGCCACCACCATGTTTCACTGTGGGGATGGTGTTCTTTGGGTGATGTGTTGGGTTTGCGCCAGACATAGCATTTTCTTTGATGGCCAAAAATGTCAATTTTTAGTCTCATCCGAGACCAGAGCACCTTCCTCCATACTTTTTGGGAGTCTCCCACTTGCCTTTTCGCAAACACAAAACATGCCATTTTGTTTTTTGCTGAAAGGAATGGCTTTCTTCTGGCCACTCTGCCATAAATCCCAACTCTATGGAGCGTGCGACTTATTGTCGTCCTATGTACAGATACTCCAGTCTCTGCTGTGGAACTCTGCAGCTCCTCCAGGGTTATCTTAGGTCTCTGTGCTGCCTCTCTGATTAATGCCCTCCTTGCCCGGTCTATGAGTTTTGGTGGGCGGACGTGTCTTGGCAGGTTTGCTGCTGTGCCATGTTCTTTCCATTTGGTTATGATAGATTTGATGGTGCTCCTAAGGATCATCAAAGATTTGGATATTTTTTTATAACCTAACCCTGACTTGTACTTCTCAACAACATTGTTCCTTACTTGTTTGGAGAGTTCCTTGGACTTCATGGCAGTGTTTGGTTAGTGGTGCCTTCTTAGGTGTTGCAGCCTCTGGGGCCTTTAAAAAAAAGTGTGTATATGTAATGACAGATCATGTCACACTTTTTTTATATTGCACACATCATTGGACATCATTTCACTAATTATGTGACTTCTGAAGGTAATTTGTTGCACCAGAGCGTTTTATGGCCTTCATAACA